>BDUI01000133.1:432387-454665 GCA_002335545.1 Apodemus speciosus
ACATGGAGGCTGTGGCGTGAGAATGAAAGATAGATGGACTCCAGGCCCAGGGAAGGTTGAGCAGGACCACTCTCTAGAGCCCAGAGATTCCAGAACCCTCTGCTAGGAGGATCTAGTGTCTGCTCTGAGCTGACCCTGAGGAGGTGGGTAGTCAGGGCAGTAGAAGACTGAATGGTACTTTCCTCAAAGATAACTTCCAGTGTCAGGAAATCAAGGCTGCATAAGAACCTGGCACCTCCAAGGGGCAAGAGCCAGAGAACAGACCTGTCTCACAAATTATAGAAACTATTTTGATTAAAGAGGTCACACTAAGCCACAGGCCTGCACAGAGCCCTGACTATTTATAGCACATGGTTAGATTTACATAGGTCTCCTTTCTCCACACAGTAGGACCACTGTCCTAGCTTCTCATGCTCAACACCACAGTCTGCTGAAGCTGTTTGTGGTCATATCACTTTCCCTGTCTTCAGAGTTCACCAAAGTGGCAGAAGGCACTCAGATGTGCAGCTACTGGGAATGATCCACCTCCAGGTCCCTTATCAGCTCCAAATCTCTAATTGGCAGATCTTACTAGTATATTCCCTAGGAGTTGTCAGTGCTGGACAGCAGATCTTCTGTGGGTCCAGAATCCCCTAAATTATCCATGAGAGAGCAGGCTCAGTTCTAGATATCATGGATGGATATGGACCTAGCTATTATGGATGGAAACAGGCCCAGTATACTCATCCAACTATTATAGATGGGATCAGGCCCAGTGTACTGACCCAGATATCATGGATGGGAGCAAGCCCAGTGTACTGACCCAGATATCATAGATGGGAGCAGGCCCAGTGTACTAACTCAATTATTATGGATGAGATCAGGCCCAGTGTACTGACCCAGATATCATGGATGGGAGCAAACCCAGTGTACTCACCCAGATATCATGGATGGGAGCAGGCTCAGCATACTCACCCACTATTATGGATAGGATCAGGCCCAGTGTACTGACCCAGATATCATGGATAGGAGCAAGTCCAGTATACTCACCCAGATATCATGGATGGGAGCGGGCCCAGTGTACTAACCCAGTCCCACTAACCCAGTCCCACTGCCCTTGCTCAGAGAAGCTGATCTGTCCTGTGAGACACCAGACTACTTTTAGAACAGAATGGTGTTTCCAAAAGCCATGCAGCCTGACCATGCTGCCTCCTCCATCTCCTCACTCATTCCCCTCTTCACTTCTCATCCTCCCATTCCTGTCCTCTAACCTCATCTCTTATCTTGGGGCCTTTGTAGATGGTGCTGCCATGCTTAGTATTCTACACACACACACACACACACACACACACACACACACACACACACACCTTGAAGTTCCCTTCCATCAAGCTAACTGCTGCTTACCCTTTGTTTGTCAGTCTTTCTCACTCCCAGAATGTGTCAGGACTCTTGTTCTTCTAATAGTCACAAAGTAGCTCTTACTTCCCAACAGTCATAGCAACATGGGCTTACTTGATTGCTATCTTCCCAATGGTCAAAAGCCCTGGAGAAGAGACACCTTGTCCCCTGAGAGGCTCTGCCAAAGCCTGACCAATACAGATGTGGATGCTCGCAGCCAACCATGAGACTGAGCATGGGGACTTCAATGGAGGAGTTAGGGGACAGACTGAAGTTGCTGACAATGTTTGCAACCCCATAGGAAGAACAACAATTATCAACAAACTAGACTCCCCAGAGCTCCCAGAGACTAAACCACCAACCAAAGAGTATACATGGAGGGACCCATGGCTCCAGCTGCATATGTAGCAGAGGACTGCCTTATCTGTCAATGGGAGGGGAGGCCCTTGGTCCTGTGGAAGTTCAATGCCCCAGCCCCAGTGTATAGGAGAATGCTAGGGTAGTGAGGCAGGAGAGGGTGGGTGGGTGGGGGAGCACCCTCATAGAAACAGGGGGATGGGATGGGATGGGATGGGATGGTATAGGGGGTTGTGGAGGGGAAACTGGAAAGTTCCATTCTCTGTCCTCATCACAGCAGTTTCTGGCTCTCCTTGTGGCCTGGCCCAGAAGAAAAGCAAGGATGTCAGACACCTGTCCTTCACTAGGACAAAGTACTTAATTGTTTCCATTATCTTCGAGCTTTTACTATTCCAGCTGTTGACTTTCCTTTTCAAAGACAGAGGATGCTGCCAGAGCTCCTAATGAGCATGCTTATGGCCTTGACTCAGCCGGCCATGAGGGAGAAGCCCTGTCTGGCTATTTTATCCAGTAGTTGGTATGAAAAAGATGGAGGGGGGGACTACATGAGGAGAGCACCCTCAGGGGATCCCTTGTGTGCTGCAGGTACTCCAGAAGCAGAGGTCCAGCCTCGGGAGGATCTGCATAGGCAGGAGAGGGAGCAGGCTCCTCTTCCCCTGACATGCAGACAGGGATGGAAGCCTCAAACAGGCTTCCCAGGTTCCCAGTCTTGCCCCTCAGCCAGGCACTGGATTTAGTTGGTATGTTAGACACTTACATGTACTCAGAACACAGTGCTCCCCACTGCCCTAGCTCTCCTCTGGGAGTCACTGCAACTTCCAGCACCTAGTTGTTGAATTGATCTGTCTGCTTCCAGAGCAAACATCTGCTATCATTTTGGTCAGCCGGAGCAGACTATCCCACTCCACAGACTGACTCAGAGGTGGGGAGCTAGGCAACAAGGTATTCAAGTGCAAGATTTTCAATCCAGCTATTGAAAGAGGGGTTTCTGGAGGCCAACTCGCAGAGATCTAACTTGTAGATGAGAAACAGGACAAAGGTGAAGGAACAAAGGGGAATCTGAGCTGTGATCAAAGCACCTGGGTATAGTTAGACCCAGAGCTTTCTCCTCTTGAATTTTCAGTTATGGAAAGACTTTCTGGAAGCTCCTGTATAAATTTGCATTTCTGTCCATTAACATTGAAATAGGAAAAAATTAATAAATAAAGGATAGTGCCACGTGTGGTGGCTCATGCCTGTGATCCCAGCACGTGGGAGGCTGAAGCAGGAGGATTACCATGTGTTTGTTGCCTGAGCTACATGGTGAAACAGTGTCTTGGGACTGTCCAGTAGTGCCAGCCCACATCCCTGATGTGGCAGCAGTAAGGCTGTGATTTCACTCCTGTCTGGACTTCATAAACTATTATAGACTTGATCCTTTGGACTTACCACCCATCTGCCTGTGGACAGCCTCAAGATGTCTGTCCAGCTAGCACACCTACCATGTATAAAAGCCTGAGTTGATCCCAGCATAGCATAAACCAGGAGTGGTGGTGCTCATGGGTAACCTAAGTACTCAGAAGGTAGAGACAGGCAGTTCAAGATCATCTTCAGCTATGGCAAGTTTGAGGACACGATGAGCTGTAGAGAACTATCTCAAGAGAAGGAAAGAAAAGAAAAAAAAGGAGGGAGGGAGGAAAATATCAAAGAGGATGAAAGGAAATAAAAAGAAAAGAATATGTGTTCTGCCACAAAGGATCTGGTAACTCTGAACCTTAGAAAAGAGGCTGGCACTGGAGAAAGAAGCCCAGAAAGATGCTGGCCATGGCCTGGACCCAGAATGGGCGTGGGGAGACCAGTATCATCAGTGGATAGGAAACAATGCCTGAAGTTGCCAGACCTGGTACTGGCATACACTGCTTCTCCATGGTCCTCCACATAGACATCAGGATCTGGAGACAAACCATTTATGATGTTTAATGGGCCACACAAAAGGCCAACCAGAGCCCTGAGGTCTCTGAACTTGAGACTAGAGAACTGAAAGACAACATAGCCACACCCATAGCCATTGGTCTTGGAAGCTACCAAGCTGGGGGCTACCAAGCTGGGGGCATCAGCTGTTTCACCATCCCTCCTGCATGTCTGTTTTACTCACAGGTACCACATGCTCTATGTTCTTCTCCAGGGAGCTTATGCCCACTGTAAGAGATGCTGACAAGGGTCCACATGGGCTCTACCATTCTCTGGGGTGGGTACAAAAAGTAGAAACATGGCTCCCCCCCTTCTCAGTTCCAAAGCTAGGGTTTTTGTTGTATAATAGAAGGTTTCCATTGCACCCCACTGACAGTGCAAATACTGAGGACAAGAGGACCAACTAGTGCTCAGGCCTCCCATTGGCACATTCTTGGGGTCCCTAGGGCTCACTATTATATAACATAGGTATCATGTCTCAACACCTACCCAGCTCATCTGCAGATTCCAGAAGAGCCAAGAGGTTCCAAGGGTACCCTTAATGGGACAAGGCACCTGATGATACTCTCCCATTACACCAGGCACCAGATGACCTACCTTTCAAAGAGGAGAGAGAGTGAGAGGTTCCTCACTTTCTGGAATCTCTAGGCTTCCTGCTTCGGTGGGGAAAAGTGCTTGGCAAGCCCTTTTCATTTTTCCTTTCTGGTTTGTTTTTAAAGAACAGAAAGCAAGCTGTTCTGTGCCACCAGAACATATGAAAGGAAGCTCAGTTTTCCACACACAGTCGCTTCCCGTCTCAGACCCCATGACTGCAGAGTTCCAGAAAGTAAACACTGCAGATCCAAGCAGAGTGCCAGATGGTGGGCTGAAATGTAGAACTGGCTCACGAAGGCTGCAACACACAGGGCTGGGAGCTCCTTGCTCTCTTCTTCTGCCTCTATCTATTCAGAGGTCCTTGGAATAGAAGGTGAGGGTAGGGTGTGACGTCAACTTTCTGCCCTTCTGTGTCTTCACCACATAGGGACTTGCTCTAGCACATGAACTTCTGGGGGGAGACTGCAGTGACAACCAGACCACAGCAACTAGCCACATTTTTGGAAACCATATTTTGCATTTATAATGTAAAATCGATGAGATGTTGATTGCCCATGGGAGGATGGTCACTACTGATTAATAGTGGCTCATGAGGCCCTTGGTGTTTGTGAGATTGGAGGGATCCAAGAGTCTAGCAGATTCCTGTGGCTGGTTAAGGGATCAGTCCTCATTCTGCCTGCACATGAAGGGTTTGTTCCTGAGCATGGGGATGTTGCCTTCAGGGACATGGTCAAGAGGAGAAGCTCTGGGTAGATGGGGGTGGGGGTGGGGAGGCTATCACAGTTCTGAGGAAAGACCAGCCTATGAGCAGCAGCTTCTCAGATTGTTTCTGCTGCATGTGAACACTGGAAGAGGCTGTGAGTGGTGGGCAGAGCACACAGCCAGGTGAAGTGCTCTGAGTTTACTGAGTTTGTTTCTCAACCTGACTGTCAGCATAAATGGACACCCCTTCCCCATGTGGCTCTACACAGGGCTCCTAGTATATTCCCAGAGAAGCTAGATTCAGTGATAGCGTAGGCACCTGTGGCAGGATGCAAAGAGGTGCTCCCAAGGGCATGTCTGAGACCCCCAAGCTAGGCAGTATCTCCTATACATAGAAGCCCAGGCCATTCACCACTCCTCTCAATGTGGGGGTGCCAGTGAGGGAGACCCCCTTTTAGAGACACATACATTTCCATACTGTGTCTGAGCCCAGGGCTCAATATGCTTTGTTCTGGAAAGTTCTGGCTCCTGCTTTTAAGGCAGAGCCAAAGAAAGGGAAGCTGTCCCTACAAATGAGCCATGGTGGAATGCTTTTAAGGGGAGCAGTTTGGTCTTTGGGGACTTTCCTGGAGCTGAGGGAAAGCTCAATAGAGTCCTTCCACAGTCTGGGTGGATTCCAACTAGATAGCTCAGGAACAGGGTCTGGGTGACTGCATACTGAGCAGTCATGTCCTGGAGCATGGCAGTCCCCCCTCCCACCCGGGACCCAAATTGAAAAGTCAGTTCCTGGCAGCCTCATTTTATCTTCAGGCTCATCCTGTGGAGGAGGAGAGTATTCAAGAAGACCTGTCTTATTCATATATTCTGATTGCCTTCCTCCCCCGTGTTGGGAAGGCAGGGGAGGAAGTACTTGGACCAGCCTGCTGGAAAGCGAGGCATGCAGTATTGGCAGGAAGAGAGGGGCTTTAAATCCATCCACTTGAGAAGCGAGTCTTTGAGAAGGAGCATATGGCTAGACTGGATTGAGGGCACCATCCCTTGCAGCATCTTCCACTAACAGCCAAATCTTGAGCTGGGGTCTGGGGACAGCAGGGGGAGGGGAGCAAGAGCAGAAGGTTGAAGGTCCCACTATGATCTCAGTGTGTTTGAGGCAGCTGTAGGCTCTGGCTGATGGGTTTGAGAACAAGAATTGTGACATTTGGAGTCAGGGGACCTGATGGGACAAGAGGCTTACCTTGGGATGCTGGCTCTTTTAGTTTCTAGCCATTCATAGGATCTGTCCCTGGTGCCAGCAATTACCCAAAAACTGCTATGATGATTCCTGTCCCACTCTGTTTGGGAGATTGTGGCACCATGTGAGGAAGACTTTGTGAGACAAGTGCTCTTGAGGTGCACATGTGGCTCACAGGATTCTGGGTAGATTGAAAACATAGGAGGCAGGTCCAGATAAAATAAGACCGATGTGATTGTAAGGACACTCTGATCCTCTGATCACAGCTGTGGGTTTGTGGGGGAAAGATGTCTAGCCATGGCCAGCTGGAGGAACTCAGAAGATGTTCATGTAGTGACTGAGAGCCAGACTGTACTTGGAATTCCAAGGTGAGGAATGACATAGGCAGAGCCAATCTGGAGGTGAATCCTTTTATCAAGAGAAACTCCAGCCCTTCTCCCTGGTGCTTAGAGATGCAGAATTTAGAATGCTTTTCAGTTTGGGGCTACGGTAGTGTCTGACATGTCCAGAAAGTATTCATGAGAATAAGGATGTGCATGTGTGTGTGTGCGTGTGTGCATGCATGCATGCTTGTGGGCATGCATGTGTGTATACATGTGTACACGTGTGCATGTGTGTATGTGCATTCACATGTGTGAATGCACACCTGTTGGTGCATGTGAACTTGCATGCAAGCATGTGTGTGCACATGTGTGTATGTGTGTGCACATGTGTGTGCATGTGCACATGAGTGTGCATGCAGGTGCATRTGTGTATCACCTCTCCCCTTTCCCCCCATACTTTCTTGTGTTCAGCTTTCATTGAAGAGACATCAGGCATCTAAGGATTGCTTGATACAGTGAATGCCAGGCACACACACAGGGGAAAGCTTTTCTCACTGGCTTGCTAACAGATGAAGAGCAGAAGCAGGGATGGGTAAGGGGATCCTGAAGTAGTGGGGTGTGTGACTAGCCTGGGCCGGACACCTCCTATTTCCTGAATATTTTTCCATCAGATATTTTAACCATAAGTACTTTAATTAGTTGTGAGGCTATGCATCAAACCTGGGATCTTACTTGGGCTAGACAAGTGCTCTACTGCTGAGGTACGCCTGTAGCTTCTCAGCTTCAGATCATGTCTTCACAGACAAGAAAACTGAATGCTTGTTTGAGTCACTGGGTAGTGAGAAATGGATGAGAGGCTATGAGGTAGCACACAGGGGAGAAGACTATCTTTTAATTGTAACATAGTATCTTTATCTTCTGTTGTAACAAAACGGTTGAGACAGAGCACATCATGACAAAACAGTTTATGTGGCTGATAATTCTGCAGGCTCAAGGATATGGTGCTGGCTTACTCACTTTCCATTAGATCCAGCCTCTTAAAGTTCCTACCACCTTGATGCCACCTCAGTTTGAGGAACAGGCTTGCAGAACATGAAGCTTGGGGTGTCAGATCACGGTCCAAGAATGGAGTAGTATAGGGAGGATTCTGAGTGCTCGTGAGAAAACTCCAAGAAACCAAGACAAGAGACTTGTGATTTCAGTTCCTTCAAAGCCACAAAATTGTTCTTGGATTACACTTTCATGCCCCTCCCAGGTGTAGCAGATAGGAGTGAGTTTACTTCAGATTATTCATTACAACTGGCTATTATTTGTTTATACTCTTCTGTGGAAGACCCATGTGTGGCTTGCCCTTGATTGTACACTTTACTCACGTGGCTCTGCTTAACCCTCAAAGAATAAATAGTCTGATGCTCTGAACAAAGTTTGGGAATTCTACATGAGACTTCAATCCACCTAATTTATCAGCTCCTTTCTCCTAGGTCCCACTGCATGTAGAGAGGCGAATGGGGTGGGGTGGGGGTAGGGGCTCATGGAAACCATATCCAGACCCCACACTACTTAATATATGCTAGGGAAGAGTATCAGGCAGGGCTCCCTGGCAGAGGGGCAGGAGTTGAAACGAGACCACAAAAGATTTATGAACCTGGAGGACTTGCTTGCCCAGAGCAGACACAGGAGCCCAGGACTCTCCAGAGGCATTCCTGAGCAGTGGGGCCCAGGGATGGAACAAGATGTCTGAATAGGCCAGATGCTGTTAGGCTTGACCCTCAAGAGACCGATGACTATGCCCAGAGCATCCTCAGGAGACACTGCTGGCTTATTTTACAATCTCAAAGATTAAGTCTATTGGGGAGATACCTGATAGGGAGAACATGGGTCATTCTGTTTTTTAGTGTCCCCAGCACAGGGCTAGGCTGATAAAAAGCCAGAGCCCAGGCCTCTGAGCATGCACAACCTACTGATTCCAAAGAGGCTTATATGGCTGACACAGCCTGTGCCTTCGCTGATAGCAGTGGGAACATTCATTCATCCCACTTCAGGGAGAAAGAGACTGAAGCTGAGCAGATGTTCAAATGATGTTCAAGTGCTGCAGAAGTCAGTCTGGTGGGGACTTTCCCAGGAAAGTCCTCCACACAAGATGAATGTGCCAAGACGGCTTCGATTGTATATGGTAGAGCTCAGCCAAACACATCAGAGCAAGCATTCCCATTGTGCAGCTGCCTCAGGCACAGCTGCCACAGGCTAGGAGGCCTCCTAAGAGCTCAGCTGTCTCCTGCTACTAGCTCTTCAGTCCAGCTTTCTGTTGCTAGGGAAGGCATACCCAGAAACCCCTTACCCATCTTTGACATGGCACACGAAACTGATGGGTACATTTGGTGTTTCTAAAGAATATGAATTAAGTCAWATTGGACTGGTTCGGGCCATGGGCTTCCTTGAAGTCAATACCTGGGCAAGGGCTGGCGGGGTTGGGGTGGGGACCGTCTTAATGGACTGTGATAGATGCATGGATCATTCTTGGAGCTTAGAGTTGGTTAATGTTACCTCCACCAATTGGTTTAGAGTAAGTGGATCCTCAGAGAAATCTTACAGTTCAAGAAGAGGGAAGCCTGGAGGTGGTGGTGCATACCTCTAATACCAGCACTTGGGAGACAGAGGCAGGTGGAGAATCTCTAAGAGTTCCAGGATAGCCTGGTCTACACAGAGAAACCCTTCCCCCCCTCCAAAATAAAGAAAACAAAAACAAATAAAAAATATAAGAAAGAAAAATGGTTGCTGGTTAGCCAAATAATAGAGGTTACCAAATAATAAAATATAAGAAATGTCGTGGTCACCCTTTCTCAGCTAGATACACAGGAAGATCTGGGGACAGTGAATACCCATGTATTACCAACAGCTTCAGAGCTGTGCCATCTGGACATTATTAACAATGGGTTCCAAAGTCACCTATTCATGCCCCAGCTCTGACCCAAATGTACTTACATGGATTGACAGTACTAGGCATATTGAGAGAACTCTCACAGAGCCAGAGGTACCCAAACCAACTTGAAGAAGAAAGACTCCATGGTGTAGGTGTGATGATAACCATGATGATGGTGATGGTGGTGGTGGTGATGGTGATGATAGTGACAAAAGCCAGGCATAAGACGTGCAGATTCCTGGGGCTTGCTGGTCTAGCCAGTTGGTGGACACTGGGTACAATGAGAGACCCCCGTCTCAAAATATAAGGTAGAGAATAACAGGGCAAGATACCTTACGTTGACCTCA
Source organism: Apodemus speciosus (assembly GCA_002335545.1). NCBI lineage: Eukaryota > Metazoa > Chordata > Mammalia > Rodentia > Muridae > Apodemus > Apodemus speciosus. Next base: position 442,192 of record BDUI01000133.1, read on the forward strand.
GGCCTCTACTTGCATGCACAAACATGCAAATGCATACATATGTACATAATGCACACAATGTACACACACCAAACACGAGACAGGGTTTCTCTGTGTAGCACTGGCTGTCCTGGAAGGGCAGGCTCACAGTAGCCAGGCTGGCCTCAAACTCAGAAATCTGCCTGCCTCTGTCTCCCAAGTGCCAGGACTAAAGGCATGAGCCACCACTGCCTAATTTCTGACAGCTTGAATTTTTGAAGAAGTGTTGGTGGGCACAAGGTTTACTTACTGGGAACAACAGAAAGCTCTTTTGGTTAACAAACAGATAATGGACAGAAGGACAGATAGTGTGGGCCCTTGCTGCCCCTTCAGTGTAAATTCCTAGATGACTGGCCAAGGCTTCATCTTCCAGCTGCTCTAAGCCCCCCAAATACATTTTCCCATATTTCCAAGGCCTGGAGAATTCTGGGTTCGGGGCACTTTCTTGGAGAAGGCAGGTGGAGGTAAGAAGGACCCCAGTGGAGGAAAAACCCAGAGGAGGTGGGTAAACAGGACAGAGAAAGCTCTCCCTCTCAGGGCCTGGCTCTGTAGGGATCTCAGTAGCCCTGCTGTGCAAAGTGTTTGATATTCAAATTAAAATGGTGCTTGTTTGGGAAAGCTCAGCTCCACAGAAGACTTTAATTGGTGCCTGTGGGAACATTTACACTTATGGAGAATTAATGAAAACTTTGTTGCTACATTTAAGCGGAAATCTTGGGAATTTCACCACCAGCACCAGGCACTCTGAGATCCCATTTCCATCTCTTCAAGGAGACAGTGAAGGAGACAGAGCCACAGGTGGCTCTCCATGGCTGGGCCCTGTAGGGAGTAGATGCCCCTTTTTAGACCTCAGTTGTGGAATTCTGATGCAGAACAAGAATCTAAGAGGGGGCCTGGAGGGAGGAAGAGGGAGGAAGTATAGATAAACAGCTGAACCTGTGGAGCTGGACTCACACTCTGATCAACAGTAATGATGTCTGCATCCACGGAAGCCATTGGTGGCGAGATGCCATTATTCCTCTTTGCACATGTTTATCCCAAAGTTCTCACGTCAGTCATCAATTAAGAAAATGCCCATAGGCCAATCTGATGGAGGGAATTCTTCTACTGAGATTCCCTCTTCCCAAGTGACTCTAGTTTGTGTCAAGCTGATGAACACTAACCCACGCAGATTATCTTCTGAAAACTGCATTGCCAAGCAATCTCACTGCTTTGTGAATATACCATGTGTGTAGACAAACTAAGATGGTTATGACATCATTAGGTGATTAATTATGTAATGATGGGTTCACTGCTATGTATGTGATTTGCTGTTGACTGAAATGGATTTTTTTGTACAATGCATGACTGAACACACACAGAGACATGCACATGACACAACATACTATATATGCATGCCAAGTCACACACAGTCACATACATACATATACTTGCAAAAGGACATCTCCCTGCACACACATAAGAAAATACACAGATACAGCACACATACATGAAGGAACACATAAACTGAGACACGCATACGAGGATATATACATGTGGGTACACATATACAAATGAATATAAGTACAAGTACACACATATGCAAGCTTACCTATACAAACTCATCTATGCAGGCACACAAAGTTAGAATAAACATGTAGACATATAATATATGCAAGAACACAGATGCAAGCATGTACACACAATGGTGCATACACATGAAGGCATGCTCAGGCACATATACACACACTAAGTACACACATGAAAGAATATAATACAGCCACTCAAATAGAGGAATGCATCATGTATATATTTATATTCCATTCATATATACGAATACATATTCATATATAAAATATATATTCATATACACATATATGCATATATACATATATACAGAGTCACACATGTACGAATATTCATACAGGAACTTATATATGCAGGTACATATATACATATACATACATAAAAACAAACAGGCATATACATCCAGACACATACATGTTAGCACAAAAATACACATACATACATACACATGCAGACACATATATATTCAGGCAAATATGGATGCACGCTCAGAGTCAGGGGCCAGGCTCACTTCTAGGACCTGCCCAGTTCCCTTGTTGCCTGGTCTCACATGTGCTCTGCCTTCTACCTTCTCTTACCTGTTCTAATGCTGCTTCTGAGATGGCAGTCTTTACATCTCTGACAGGGCCCTAATTGTGACTCCCCATTCTTGGCTCTTCCCCAGGATTGCTCCACTTTTGGGGTTGGCCATCTTCCACTCTGACTGTGACCACTACAGTAGTCAAGGCTCCAGTAGAGGCAGCAATGGAACAGGAAGTAACATGCTGGCCTACAACCCCTGCTCCTGCTTATGATTGGTGGAGTCAGGCCCTCTGTGTGCCTTAACTGTTAGTGGCTTAATCTTGCAGTGTCTAAAACCCCTCTGCTGGTCCTGTCTCCCAGGTGTCTGCAATGACACAAGAGGTCAAGATTCAGCAACAGATGGGGCTGGAGAGGTGGCTCAGTGGTTAAGAGCACTGACTGCTCTTCCAAAGGTCCTTAGTTCAAATCCCAGGAACCACATGGTGGCTCACAGCCATCTCACAACAAGATCTGACTGTGTCTGAAGACAGCTATAGTGTATATGTAAATATATAATAAAAAAAAATCTTTTTTTTTTTAAAAAAAGAAAACAAAAGACTCAGTAACAGAAATCAGAGGTCGTTGGGGTCTTCTGAGTCTGTGGATGTGGTCTTCTCTGTGATCTTTCATGATTTTCTTCAGTTGGATTTTGTGCTCAGACTTTCCTCCTCTATGAGCCTGCAGATCAGGGCACCCCACTCCAGCACAACATTGTCCAGATTGATGTAGCCAATGACCTTCACAACGAGGTCGAATTCTGAGGTGTTGTGGAGGGCAGGACCGTATCATAGAAGTTTTGGGGAACCTTTAACCCGTGACATCTGTGAAATGGGAGCAGGGTGCCGGCATCTTTCAGAGTCAATGTGAGCTGGCAGGAACTGTCACACAGCAAGACAGGACAATGATATGAGCATGCCCAATCCTCAGAGCTGGGTAGGGAGGCCCACTTCAGTCATGAAGCTGTCACCTGTCTACTGTGACTTTTGATTAGAGTAGCAGTCAGCTGAGGTGCTCTGCATAGGAATGAGCTGTGATGAGTGTTCCTCAGGGCTGCTGGTACCACATGACTGGACAGAAGGTAGCTGGTCCCTGTCTTGCCATCACATGCCTTCTCTGTCACAGCTCTCTGTTTCCTGCTCTGAAGGGACCTGAAGGGACCCTTTAGACATATGATGCCAAAGAGAAGCTGACCAGCCTGCACGAATCTGCACAAGGTAACCAAGGCTCAGAAAGGCCACACCCATTCCAGGCTTTTGGCTTTCCGTCCCTGGGCCTGGCTTCTTCATTTCATTTTCTGCATTTCCAAGTGTGATTCTTCTCAGATGATGCGCTGTATCAACCCATAAGCCTAGTTTCCAGTCTAGTTGCTTAGGTCAGTTCCTGTTACCTGCAGCTGAAGACCTTGGGCTTGCTGAAGGCACCTGTACCCAACCCTCAGCCCTCTGGTTGGAATTTTACAGGTCCCTTCCTCTGGGTGCTGTGACTTCTGTAGTGGTAGCAAAAATGTAAATAGATTTTAAGAGCACCTATGTTAAAGTGTTGGTCTTCAGTCTCTAGTACTATCAGGGAGAGAAGGAAACATTGGGACTCAGATCTCTGCCTCTTTCTCTTTCTTTTCTTCCCCCTTCCTCTCTCTCTCCCTCTCTCCCTTCCTCTCTCCCTTCCTCACTTCCTTCCTTTCTTTTGTGGTTCTTGCCTACTTTGAGGTAAATAATTTCCTCTTTTCATTCTTCCCCATGATGTGCTACCCCTTTCCTGGTCCAAAGCAACTGGGAAAAGCACCCTTAGAATGAAATCTCTAAGATCATGAGCCCAAACAGCCTTTCTTCCTTGTAAGTTATTTGTCTCAGGTGTTGTGTCACAGTGGCAGAAAGCTGATATTAGCACATGTGTTCTCCTCTCTGGGTACAGTGAGCCCAGGCAGCCTACAGGAGGATGGCACAGCATCTCCACTAAGGTTAGACATCCCCAGAGGGATCAGCAGAGCCACTCACAGAACACAGGACCACAGGCAGTCACATGAACAAAGGTGGATGCTCCCTGCATGTCTTTAACATCTGAGTGTGGCTGTCTTTACCCAGGTCAGCTCCAGGGTGAGTTGGCATGTGATTCAAGAGCTGCAGTTTCACTTTTTCTCTAGACAAGAGAACCATGATTTTCCTGTGGGGTCTCCAGTGGGTCCCTTAGTGTTGAGAGGTGACCAGGAGGTCTGTGGGAGTCTCACCACCAGTAAACTGCCTGCTTTCCTGTGATGTCCCTTTTCTCCTGGGATCCCGTGCTCCTAGACACCTAAGAAAGAGTGCCGGAGGCGACGGATTTCATGAGGCAGACGGCACAGCCTCATGAGCAATTTCCTTTGATAAAGTTGGTAAGAAAATTATATGTAGTACTGAAATTATATAACTGTTATTATGAGTTGTTTAAAAATTATTCGGATTTAATTGATCAATTAGATTAAATTATATAGTAGTGAAAGTTGGCAAAAGCCCAGGCCAGTGTGGAATTTGAACAGCACACAGTCCTGGCACTGAAACCTGATATCAAGCACAATTTTTTTCTTTTTAGATTAAAACAATTTTTTTTTAAACTGTGAAGGTGGTAGCACTTGTCTTTAATCCCAGCACTCAGGAGACAGAAGTAGGTGGATGTCTGTGAGTTCGAGGCCAGCCTGGTCTATAGAATGAGTTCCAGGACAGCTAAAACTACACAGAGAAACCCTGTCTCAAAAAACAAATAAATTATGTGCATGTGTGCATGCACACATACATGTGCACTGTAAGCCCTGAAAGTCATGTTTGCAATAGAGGTATTGTAAACAACCCAATGTCAGTGCTAGGAACTGAGCTCTGGGTCTCTGCAAGAGCAGCAGATGCTCTTAACCGCAGAGTGATCTATTCATCCTTTGGTTTTGTTTTCTTTTTCTTTTTTTAAAAATTAAATCATGACTGTTAATTCTAATGGTTTGCAACAGTGAGCCAGGTGATGTGGCTGTAACATTGGTTCCATGAGTCCTGAAGGGAACATGTATGACCAGGTCCATTCTGGTGTCTGCTCAAGATGCTGACTCTGCATGGTGATGGTAAGGGTGTCCCCACCATTGTCCACATTCTAACTCTGTCCAGTCTCTTTTCTTCAGTCAGGTTAGTGTACCTCATAGGTGACCAACCTGTAAAATACGAGAAAGCAGTGAAGGCTTAAGACCAGAGAAGTCAGCTTACTTGTGTTCTTGTTTGTAAGAAAAACAACTTTACATATGATGGGGCCATCAGAGGGGTAGAGCACACCAGAAAATATAAGTAAGTCACCTCAACAGAGCTTCAGACACAATCCTCTGTTTCTACACAAATGCCGTTGACTAGATTGGCTAGTTCTGATGATGAAGGTAATAGGAGGGCAGATGTGTCTGCAAGAGTTTGTACATGTTCTTCTGTGTGTCTAAGTGTATATCAAGGCAAGGTGGGACCCTGAATGAGTCTAGTCTTAACTCTAATACACCAATTTGTACCTATCAAATCCTAGTGGGTTGCTTTTTTTGGAGCTGATGAGATGACTCAGGAGTTAAGAGCATTTGCTGCTCTTTCAAAAGACTTGATTGAGTTCAGTTCCCATCACCCATGTCAGGCTAACTGTAACTCTAGCTGTACAGGAGCCAATGCCCTTTCTGACTTTTCTGGGTACCCACACATACATGTATGCACTCATATACACACAAATAAGATATATTTAAAAATTATTTTAGACAGGGTCCTCCTGTGTAGTTCTGGGTGGTCTGGAACTCAGTATGTAGACCAGACTAGCATTAGACTCACAGAGATTTGTCTATCTCTGCCTCCCAAGTGCCAGGACTAAAGGCATGTGCCACTATACACAGCATGGGAAATAAAGCTTAAATTTTTTCCCTTGGTACAAAAAAAAAAAAAAAAAAAAACCACCCTAGGACTTTTCCTCTAAAAATTAATTCATAGAGGGAAGATAGTTAGGAAGGGAGCATCCTTTGTTATATTTGTCTTATGCTTTGACACGACACAGTAAGTCTCCTCCACTCCTCCCTTATTCCTTCCCTCCTTCCCTCCCTCCTTCCTTTCCTTCCTTCCAGACAGGGTCTCAAGTAAGGCTCATTATGTAGCCCATGTATGCACACATCCCTGCGACCCTCTGTCCCAGCTAGGGAAGGCCCAGCATCCCTGACACAATCCTCTGTTTCTACACAAATGCCAGAATCGGTCTCAGGACACAGTTGGTCACCTGGTTCCTGCCCTGATCCTCTGTTCCTAATAAGGGGTGTGGTCCCTCTGACCTCAGTGTGGAACACAGGCTCTAGGGTCCTTCTCCCTTGCCTGTTCCTAGGAAGATGCCCAGCCCTCTTTGAGAGCTACCAGAGACAATAATTTCACCGTGAAATTCAAAGACTTGTTGTGCTTCACTATAAACAGGCACAGAGCACACAGTGAGTGCATCCAAGGACTAGAATCAGATGCTGGAGCACAGCCCTGGACTGTGAACAGTGGTACCTCAGATCCCTGGGTACAGACAAAGATGCTGGCATGAAGTGCCAATCTCTTTGAGCTGCAGGAAGCTACTGGTTCTCGGTCACTGCATCTTAGCTGTATGGATGTAGACAATGAGAGGATCCTGTAACCCTTAGATGAAGATGTTAGTCAGAAATCCCTGCTCACTGAAGTCCCTTTTCCCAGACACCCCTATCACTGGCCTCTTGGTGTGAGGGCAAAGACACTCTGAACTGTGTATGTTGTCCTGAGCTCTTGCCACCCACTCAGAGAGCAGGCCAAGGACACCAAGCCAGGTGCGGCTGCTCCAAACCAGCTGATTTATGAAGAAAGTATAAATGTGATTTGGGACCAGCTTGCTCCTAGGTACTAAATAAAATGAAAAGACGGCACGGGGTGCGGTGTCTTCAAGCACCACACACATACAGCGCAGCCATGAATCTTCCTTACGACAGCTGTGCTTTGTGGCTTATCATTGGGGAGTTCTTTGAGGAAACCAGGGTTGTAAAGATTGCCAGGAGGGGAGATGGAAAGAGACAATGTAATATCATTATGAAGACAGAGAAAGATGGCCTTGAAGAGCCAGCTGGGCCTGTCGCTGCTCTTCTGTTCTCAGTCTGTCCCGCATGTTCCTGTATGTTCCGCATGCTGAGCCGGCTACCTATCTAGGCAGTGGATTTGTGGTAATCTTTCCCAAGTCCATGAAAGTCTTCTCTGATGTCTGGGGAGATCCCTCTCTCTACTCTCCACCCTCTGCTGGCTTAGACATTCTGGCTAAATTGGATTTGGAGTTAGTAAGGCAGATTTTTATTAGTAAACAGCAGAGACTAAGCTCAAACCAGTTTAATCAGAGGAGAAAAATATATCAGTTTATATAATCAGGAGTTGTGCTATGAATGGTGAGCTCTAGGCATATCTGGATCAAGGAGCTGAAGTGATGTCACAGGGGTCCTTGGGTGTGTGTCTGTGTGGAGTTCCCAGTATCTCTAGGAGACATTTCCACCATGTCTCTGAGCCAACTGCTCTGGTAGAAATTGGCTCCTTCAAATCTCTAGTATGGCCTTTTCATCCACCCACCAACACGTTACCCTGGCTTATGTGTGTTTCTGTTGAAAGACACAATTTTGGTACCTATTAGCTATTCTAATATGCTAATATACTAATGAATATTAGTCCTGACCCCAAGCCTGGGTAGCCAGAGGTGAGTGTGAGGCATAAGCCATCTCAGCATTTATGGTCAGCCCACCTGATTAGGTTCTGCATCCACACACCATAGGCACAAAATCTGGACACGCGTGTCCCCAGCTGAGTTGGGCAAGGCCCCCTCTGCTTTTTAAATCTGCTCATAGATCGAGAACACTGCTCTGCTCCCCTGTGGCCTTGTAGGTTGGGCTGTGAATATTTTGATGTCGTTCGAAGTAGAGTTAGTAGCTTTCTTCCCATCTCAGTCCCTCTTAGGAAAGGGTAGCATTTCAGGAGAGGATGAAAGATGGCTCTGGGTGATGCTCATCTATAACAGGGGATGTGGTGAATGGGGAGCCCAATCTGGAGCTTCTGCCTCACCTGTGCTGCACACGCATTCTCTGTGATCTGTGTGACAGCTGGCCTGAGTCAGAGGCCTCAGACTGTGTTCCCACATCTGCTCCTGCCAAGCCTCAGTAAAAGACCACCAAAGCAAGCACAGCTCCCGTGGGAAGCTTCGTGGGAGTGGCCCCACGGCTCCCCACTAGTGCCGACTTTTAAGTCTAGAAATATTCACATGGAATATAGGCTTTTAAACACCTGTGGAAGAGCTGACAGAAGTGGACTACATTCCCGTGTTGCCATAGCTATCTGGAGATGAGGTATCTGGACGCACACCTAACTTGCAGCAAATATCATGTCAGGCAAACCTATGCCAATGGCATAGAAGAGAGATGCTTCTCTTGTGCCTCCATTTCCTCTCATGGGCTCATGACTTCAGAACCCTGATATTTGGTATAGAGTAATGTTTTTTTTTTTTAATCCCTCATTGACCACAGCTGCCACTGAGAGTTGAGCTTTACTTTAAAGGCTTTGAATTTTCTTTCAGGGCCTTTTAGGACAAATTGGTATTTGTTCTCTCTTATCTCAGAAGCCTGAAGGTGCAAGACCTAGGTGCCATGGCTCTCACGGTTGCAGGGTGTGCCCGGAAGCAAACCCCATTCTCAGTGTCTTGAGGTTCAGCTTGTCTCTAGGCCTCACTGACACTGTAGAAATGAAAGGTTGTGTCTATGCCTCTCCTGGCCTTCCACTAGCCTCAGCTGTGCAAGGCTCTAAGTACTTAGAGGCATTGGATTGGGTTTGTCACATGAGACCCTCTAGCCRCCTGGCAGGATCAAAGGGCAGCTTTTTACYTGGACCCTGAGAAATAAAGTTATCATAAAGTGATAAGGAAACACTATTGTCCTCCGAGATCCAAGAGGGGCCCAGTGTTTCTCAGTCCTCAGATGTATCCTGTGCTCAGTGTTCTATCCCAGAATACATCAATGGGGTGGACAAGCAGCTGGCAGAGTCTCCACATGGGTCCTGGGCTGTGGAGACCACTAGAACCACCTCTGTCTGAGAAACAGGCCAATCAAGAGCATCATAGTAACCATGGAGGACCACAGAGATTGGTGCCACCAAGGACTGGAGGATGCTGGGGCCCGCATTGATCTCTCTTATGTGACCTGTGAAGAAGATGAGTGAACACTYGGGGGTGACAATGGAGTCCTGTACATTTAACCACCATTGACACCAACTGCTCTTCCCAGTATCCCTCGACCCCACTCTATGCCTCTCTGATTGGCAAGTAACCCCTTCCTCCACCCCTGCCCATAAGACAGCCAGAAACAACCCATTTGTAGTTTCCAGGCTTTCCCTGTGGACAGAACTTTAACCTAGACATCCCAGGTACATGGCTTGACAGAATGGTGGAATGGCCCTTTAAAGATGTAGTTACTACACTAACCAGGTGACAATACCCTAGAAGGCAGGGGCAGCGTTCTTCAGAATCCTGTATAACCTCGGAACTACCCAGTACATGTTCTTCCTATAGCGAGGATCTGAGGGTTCAGGGATGAGGAGCAGACACAAGAATAATGTTCTCACAATCACCCCTCGTGACCCAACAGCAAACCTTGTGCTTCCCTAGCAAGGCAGCCAGGGTTCCCAGACTGGAAATGTTTCCCCAGGCCATGCAGATTCCACTGAACTGGAAAGGAAGGTGATGCCTGCCTCTGGCTCCTGTACCTCCATGTCAACGGGTGCAGATGTGGCTCATAATGATGGGTGATTGATMCAGCTCAGYGGAAGGAAATGATCGGCCCTGGATGGCAGTGAAGTCYGGAAGGCAGGGGACCTGTCTAGGTGTCTCATAGTGACCCATGATTAAGGTTGAACCACCACACTTGATCCAGGCAGCGTGACAGATGATCCAGAGCCTTTGGGAGCATGAATGCACTGTCTCTCCATTAAGAAMCTCYACCTGCTGAGATGACTTTTGAGAGCAGAGGCTCATGGGAGGTAAATGAGTCAGAGGCAGGACCAGGGAAGTTGTGCTCGCCCTCARTGGCTCTTTTACRTAATTTTAACTTAATTTTATTATTTTGTGTGTGAGTGTTTTGGCTGTGGTGTCTGTCTGTGCACCAYGTGTGTGCCTCATCCTTGCAGAGGCCAGAAGATGGTGTCAGATCTCCTTTGCTATGTGTGTGCTAGGGACTGAGCATGTGTTCTCTATGAGAACAGCAAATGCTTTAAACCACTGAGCTCTCTCTCCAGCCTGGCACTTATATTTTAAGGATTGCTCCTCTGAGCAGGTGAATCTACTACCACCCTGCATTGGGCCTGTGTCATGGAGCCTGACAACTGCTCTCAGCATTCTCCCCTCCCTGACCCTTGGCATGTCTATGARGAAATTCTAGATGAGGTTAATTAAAGTGAGAAGACCCAGCCTGAATGTGGGCAGCACCTTTCCATGAACTGGGGTCCTGGATTAAATAAAAGGAGAGAGTGAAGCTGGGTGTCATCATATTTGCCCTTAACACCAGCATTCTGGGAAGTGAGGCAAGTAGATCTCTGTGAGTTCTAGGCCAGCCTGGTCTACGTAGTAAGTCCCAAGCTAGGTTAGTACCAGCATTTATCTGTATCTTTCTGCTTCTTGACTGTGAATGTAGTGTGGCCAGCAGCCTCACACCCCTGATGTCATGCCTTCTACTGTGTGATGGAATTGTTTTGCACCTTCAAATTGTGAATCAAAATAAATCTGTCCTTAAATTTCTTTTGTTGGGTACTTTAGAGGAATGCAACCAACACAGTGAGTTTGGAACAGAACCTGTTGGAGTGTGCCCACTGAGAGAGGGCATTCCCCTCATCCCTACATTTCCAGCTTTCTGTTCCAACCTGGGCCAGATCCTTCTCCTTTTTCATGGTACTGCAGCTCCAATGGCCTTTTTGTCTGGAGTGAGAACAACYAGTTCAGGGGTGAGGTACCCAGTGGTAGCACTATGATCTCCTCTGTTCTCCATTTCTCAATATCTCCAGGCTGGCGACATCTGAGTATTCAGTGCAAAATTGAGGGAGATGTCTAAAGCCAAGCACTCCATAGAGCCCCATCTCCCTGAAGGATGACCCTAGCGTCTTTCCAGGTGCACCCTGAACTCTCGGTGCCCCATCTTCRTGCAGCCTGCACCTGAAAAGCATCTGTGAGGCTCCCGTGAGCTGTTGGGCCTCTCCAGGCGATATCTGTGTGTAATTGGCATGAATACCAAGGATAGAGTTGGCATCATGGGAGCCAGTGGAAGGGGGCACTCGGGGACCAGGAGAGCATTCTGAGACTTTCTGTTCCCCAACAGTTCTGCCTTCTGTAGATCCTGGGACCCCAGGCTGCATTCAACACTAAACACTCAGCATCTCTCCCAGGTCTGTTGGACCTTCACAGAAGCGCCCCRACTCTGCTCTCCCCTAGGTTCTGTCTGCTCACACTGCCAGTGGAACTCAGCCAAATACTGACTCAGGACCTGCTGCTGGGTATTCACATGAACCACATTCACATCACTTTCCATAAACATATAATGAAAAGTTTTTGATTTTTTTTTATTTGAGCATCGGTGGCTAATAAATTTGATTCTGGAGCCAAGTTGTCTGGGCTTAGATCCAGACCAAGCCTTTGCTGCCAGCATGACCTTGGGTACAAATACACTCTTCTTGGAGCCTCAGTTTTCTCTGGTGGAAAGTTAGGCTATACCCACTTCTATCCCCCATCCAATTAGTGTTAGAAATAACTAGTCAGTAGRCATCCCAGCCCAGTCTAGAACAGTGCCTATACCCAAAGCTGCGTAAGGGAGTTCTCTTCTGTGATTCAAAGGCTGCCCTTATAAACTAGTAAACATCTCAGGCCCTGGTGTGTTACCCACAGAACAACACATTAGTTCAGGACACAGGGATGGCAGTTTATGGAAAAAAGACCAGTGTCTGTGAGTCACACTGCCATCTTAGATTCCTGAGGTGTGAAGTGTATCAGGCTCCATCTCGGTAGGCACTATCTCTATGGTGAGCAACTACAGAGCCCTGGCCTCAGTCCCAGTGCCTGGGACCTTCCTGAATCTCAGAGACATATTTTCTGGTGAAAGCCATGCTTTGTTCCAGAGAGCATTGTCTGAATGCTTTGAGGATGGCTCCCCTTGTGGGAAACATCCAAGGAACATCTCCTGTACCCCTGGCACAGACCAGTGTGATAGAATCTGTAACCTTGGCTGTCTTTCCTGGACTGGATGTGGAGTGATCCCTTTCCTCTAGTATAGCATCATATATCCTCTTGATA
>BDUI01000134.1:30575-48539 GCA_002335545.1 Apodemus speciosus
TCTCTCTCTCTCTCTCTCTCTCTCTCTCTCTCTCTCTCTCTCTCCTGGTTATTGTATAAAAATGAAAGCATAACGAGTTGAGGAACTCTTTTATAGGAAACACTGTTTCCCACACTGTCATCAGGACTCTTTGATTGCCTATATTCCTTTGAATATGGCATTGGATATGAGATTTTCCCCTTTTATGTTAGCATGTCTATTGGTGTCATACTTGTTCAGGCCTTGTTTACACAGGGATGCTGACAAGACTTCATGGATATAATTTCTTTTCCAAGTAGTCATACCTGAAAACATATACAAAGAAATAATATCATATGGACTAAATGGGTAGTGATTATATATTTTTGATTATATGAGAGAAAACATGATTATGGATTTGAGAGAGAGAGAAAGTGGAAGGTATATAAAAAAGTTAAAATGAGAAAAGGGAAGGTATAAAATGATAAAATTATTTCATTTCAAAAATACAAAGGTATTAAAATATTAGGTGAAAATTCTGAAATCAAAAGATGTTCTGTGCTTCAGACTTGCAGGATTCATCTCCCTGGAAGTTGTTAGTAAGGCTATGTCCCTAACACATAGTCCAATGATGACCTTGAATTATAACCTGCTTTTTGATCAGCGCTTGCTGAATTGTGGTGTGTTAAACTGGCCAATCTAGGCCACATAATATAAARTATCTCTCCAACCTGTGAAAACCTCTACCAGTCAAAAATCTCCTCTATTCTCCAGAACTGAGGGTGCTCTCTTGTGTCTTAACTCTCTTAACATTCTGGAGCCTGGCAGATCTCTTGTCCTTTCTGAGCTGCATTATGGCTGCCTGTGGCTATGATTCTGTGCCTAAGTGGGCTCTTAAGGGTCCAACTATAGCAGCCTGTGGTCATGAAGCTCTATCTCCTAATAAGGATTGGCTGAGGGGATCTTCACATCAACCTTCTTTCTACAAATATGCCCCTTTTTCCTTCTTCTTAAAAATCAATCCTTTGATTTTTAGTTCTATGAGAGAGGTTCAGAAAGTTGCTTGCACTGACCACGAATGCATTCTGTCAATGGATGTCAAACCACAGGTCTCAGTTCAAATTCACACTGGGATGTAAATGACCATGGCCCAAGAAGACAGAGGAGACTATGACAAATGCAACATTTCAATGTGGTAACAGTCTCATAAAGTTTTCAGGGTAACAACAAAATAAAAATCATAAAGTAAGGTTATGCATTGTTACTGGATAGCTCTAAACCCATAGCCATACAGAACAGCCTGACTAAAACAAAAATATGTGAATGTAGAACATGGAATTGTAGAGAAAAGCAGAGAGTACTAAGGGTGAAAGGACAGCATATTGGGATGAGAGGTAGACTGGAGAGGGGACGATGGTTACTGTAATCATAATATATTATATACATGGATGAAGTCATCATGAGCAAATTAAATAAGAGATATTTATACAAAAATATGTGGAGATAATATCTGGGAGATGGCTAACAGCAAAGCACTGGAGTCATTCTTTAGGCCTCAAATGACCTTCTTAGCCTTTTAGTTGGTAGAAGCTAAGTGGTCTGTTTCTACGTTGCAAAAATAATTTTCTCAGATAGTTTTGATAGAATGTCAGTTCAAACACATAGGTAGGACATGACAAAAGCTCAAGATAAGTTGGTTTTCAACCTGTAACATTCCAGCTCTCCATGAGCAGCAGTTTAATCAGCTGACCAGACTTATGGAAGATTTGACATAGATTCTCTTGTTTTTCTTTTCTAGGAACATCAGTTCACACCTTAAGTTTGTCATTCTCCTACTTCAGAGCAATGAGTAGCAGAACTTATAGGTCTGACTTTATCTTCTTTTATGAAATGAAGATTTTAATCATTAAATTTTCAAAAGTAATATTGATTTCTTCTATGTTTAAGGTTCTACATATCTGGGCCAAAGAGAACCCACATAACCAACTGTTTGCCTTCTAGGAGTAGAGAAATCAGCAATGAAATAAGCAAGGAAATGTAAAAAGTAATAAATAATTCGAATCAATAAATTTAAAGTATGTTGTAGAGAAGGGCAAGAAAGATGGCTCAATAGATAAGAGCACTTTACATACAAGAATGGAGAAACCTGAGTTCAAGCCTCTATCACCTAAATAAAAAGCCAAGCAGGTTTGCACATGCCTGTAAACCCAGTATTGGGAGACAGAGACTAGCACATCCCAGAAGCTCCCTGCCCATCAACTCTAATCAAAACCACATGCTCCATGGGGGACTGTACCTTAAAGGAATTAGAAAGGAAAAAAGGAAGACACCTGACATCCTCATTTCTCTAGCCCACACAATGTACACACATTCACATACATGAATGTAATGAAACTCCAGCTTCACTGGATACAGAATGCATGAGGCCAGTCTGCATTAATAGAAAGAGCTAGAAGCCTTAGGAAGATAGGTGTATGTATACAAACATTCTTTGGGAATCTGAGAGCACATTGTGACTGAAACTATTACAGCTTCTCTCAGGCTCTGCTGTTAGAATATGATTGAGGCAGGTGTGGAATTTCACCCAAGAAGCCACCCAAGAACACCTATACTTCCTAGACAGTTTTATACATGTCTATGAACAGAAAGTCTTATACTGTGAGGTGATTGTGAGGTGATTTGTAAGTGATACTGGTCCCATTTCCACACTGAGCAGTAGTACAGTTCAAGAGACCATCAGAATTCAGCAATTGGCTCTTTAAAATGTTTTATAATCTAAAGATCAGTTAGCATTAATTTATGAATTAAAAGTGGTTAGTTAAGCAAAGAACCTATTGAAGTTATTCATATCATACAAATCAAAATGTGGCTCAAATGCCATGAAAATGAATTTTTATCTAATTGGCTTAGCTAAAGGGCCTTAATGCTTATCAATCAGCTTTTATGTTAAATTAGCAGAGCTTACAATTTTGGAGAGCTTCATATATTCATTAAACTTCCACATTTATTTGATCTATCTTTATTCTTAGGTGGTTGTTACACTTATTAACTAAAACAAAATAATAACTTCCAAATTTTATGCATTCCTTTGCATTATTTGCATAAATCACTGCACAAACACAGTAGATCTACATTTCAGACACAAAGAAATTAATGGAGAAGGGGATTGAAGATTTTAAGCAACATTCTCAGTCCCTTACTTGAGATCTGATATTGTGGCCTGATCTTAGTTAACAATGTATTCAACCCTCCTTAGTATCCTAGGACCTCAGATAAAAAGCACTGGCTGCACAGTGGGACCCTTCAGATTCATTGATTGTATTAATACCATTCAGAGATCCATAGAAACTCACTCAGAAAAACAGCACTGAGAAGTTCAGAAATRAAGTAGAAAAAGATCTTCACCAACCCTACATCCCACAGAGGGCTAATATCCAATATATACAAATAACTCAAGAAGTTAGACTCCAGAGAACCAAATGACCCTATTAAAAATGGGGTACAGAGCTAAACAAAGAATTTTCACTTGAAGAACTTCGAATGGCTGAGAAGCACCTTAAGAAATGTTCAACATCATTAGTCATTAGGAAAATGCAAATCAAAACAACCCTGAGATTTCACCTCACCCCAGTCAGAATGGCTAAGATTAAAAACTCAGGAGACAGCAGGTGTTGGCAAGGATGTGGAGAAAGAGGAACACTCCTCTACTGCTAGTGGGAATGAAAGTTGGCACAACTACTCGAAATCAATCTGGCGGTTCCTCAGAAAACTGGGCATGACACTTCTGGAGGACCCTGTTATACCACTCCTGGACATATACCCGAGGATTCATGGGCATGCAATAAGGACACATGCTCCACTATGTTCATAGCAGCCTTATTTATAATAGCCAGAAGCTGGAAAGAACCCAGATGTCCCTCAATGRAGGAATGGATACAGAAWATGTGATATATTTACACAATGGAATACTACTCAGCAATTAAAAACAATGAATTCATGAAATTTTTAGGCAAATGGTTGGAACTGGAAAATATCATCCTAAGTCAGGCAACTTTTCACAAAAGAACACACATGGAATGCAAGACACAACTCACATATCAAATGATTCCCAAGAAAAAGGAAGGAGAGGGCCCTGGTCTTGGAAAGGCTTGATGCAGCTTTGTAGGGGATTGCCAGGACAGAGAAGTGGGAGGAGGTTGACTGGGGAAGGGGCGAAGGGAAGAGGGCTTATGGGACTTATGGGGAGGGGGGAACCAGGAAAGGGAAAATCATTTGGAATGTAAACAAAGAATATAGAAAATAAAAAAGAAAGAAATGAAGTAGAGCAGTATGTGAGTACTGCTGGGCACAAACTGAGTTATCTGTGGCTATTAATCACATTATAATGACTTGCCCTTGTAATTCTAATTAAAATTATGCCTGATAGTCCCCTTGCAAATTTCCAATTCACACAAATGAAGGTTTGAAAA
This sequence comes from Apodemus speciosus, assembly GCA_002335545.1. Lineage (NCBI taxonomy): Eukaryota > Metazoa > Chordata > Mammalia > Rodentia > Muridae > Apodemus > Apodemus speciosus. The sequence goes on from BDUI01000134.1 coordinate 35,003, forward strand.
AAATCAAGAAGCCATTTTATTGCTTTTACATTTAAGCTAATGAAGTAGCCAGAATTTCCAACAGAATAATACATACTCTTCAGGAGCCCATTATGCCAAGGAGAACACAGTACTTGAGAAGTGAGGAAAAGAAGTAGAAATCAAAAGGATTCTAGTTGTCATCTGGCTAATGTACTCTCTGCTGTGGTTCATTTGCATGAAAGTCTGCTGAAATTAAGCAAAAGCCAACAGAAAATCATCCGCCTTTACAGAAATGAAAGACTCTCCCCGGGAATGTTTACAGCTTATAAGAACAACCTCAGCCAAATGAGCAGAGTCAGTATTTCAGTGAAGGAAAAGGCAGAGCAGGTTAGCTAAGAGCTGTTAACTTTCCTCTTGATGGATGTTTCAAAACACAGCGTTAGGATTTTACAAACACTCTTATTTTAAAGGATGTGATTTTTCATATTAATTTGCAATAACAAGCACTTTCTTCTTGAGGTCCTAGCAAAATGAGGAAACAACATTACTCTCATACCCCATGGGGCAACCAATATTTGTTTCCATGTAGCCCCTCCAAAGTCCTGCTTCTCCTGGGCATCCTTCTGGCCAAAGTCTTGTGAGGAGTACCCTCAGCACTCTTTTGTCATTCATCTGATCTGTGTGTCCTGCAGTCTTCTTTAATTGAAGTTCAGTTTGCACACTTTGAAAGAACTCCACTTGCACCCAATCCATGCAGGGGAAATTAAAGAACAGGTGTCATTTCACTGGCAGCCACTGCAACAAGTGCTCAAAAGATGGCAACTGTCTAGGATTCCTGGATGCTGGAGGGAAGCAGCTTTAAATAACCGTGAACAACAAATAGCATTTACGAACACTGGGAGAGTATGTTAGATTCTATACCTACACATCTCTCAGTACCCATACCTGTGAACAATGACTATGCACATCAGAATCACAGAAATGGGGAAAAAACTGAGAGGGATCTAATCTATATACTATCACTGGCAATCCTTAAGTGTCTAATTAGCTTAAGCTACACTAATAATGTATTCACAATAGAATCCCCACTCTTGCCTATTAATGGTGCTCTTTCTTTTCTTTTCTCATTTTCTTGCAATTATTATACTAGGAAACACTGAAAAATCTGGAGATCTATACTGCATTTCCATTTGTTTAGCTATTAAACTTCCTCTGTGCAATGCATGTTTATTTAATATATCTCCAAGTGCACATTCACCACTGTGTTTGTTAAATTACTGAAGAGACTTTAATTGGGCGTTGGGGATTAGTTGCACTATTCCCAAAGCTCTTTACTAAATGTACATGAGAACAGTGGACAGTTTATTTATAACCTTGTTACTCTGGGCCTCATTTAAACCTCTTTATATTTTTAATATGGCATACTCAAAATTCAATTCATTGCCTGGTTTGCTAATGTTCTATCAAGTAGCCTACAGCAATTATAAGTTAAATACAGTGTATCCACCTGCTAAATTTGGAAGGAAAAAGGAGAGGAGAGCTCCTAGGAAAGCGGCAAACAGAATGTATAATCTCTCCATTCATTTACCCACAGAAAGAATTTACAATGCTATATTTCCTGTAAAAATAAACAGTATTAAACTATCTTAATTATGGGATATTAAAATTAACAACTAAAGTATTCCCAATTGGAAAATAGTTATCATCACTGTGACAATAGCCTTGAGTTTGTATCATTTCCATGTATCGTAGGACATTAGAGGTAGAATATAACATCTTTCCACTAAGAACATCATCTGAAAGATTTGTTTGATGACTGTGTCAGGGGAATTACTTGCCTGACAATGCTTAGTGTGTGGTAAAGAAATCTAACAAATAGAGAACTGCCATTCAGTAGGAAGGTATGAGTTCAGGCTAGCCCACTCCCTGGCTCCCATGAGCAATAGCGCTAAAGGTGACCATAAATCATCATCAAATCATCATCTCAGTCCTCAAGCACTGTTGTCTATACCTTCAAACTGCCCTTTAAATGCACAGGACAGTGTTTCTTTAAAGTAATGATAGTGTGAAGTACTTCTCTTTAGAGCTCATTAAAACGAGTCTGAATCAGTCAACCTTTTCTGGGAGGGGTGGGTGGAGGTATCCAACATGATATGCATCATGGGTATAGCTGTCCACATGTGGAATTTGGAAAGTGGGACATAGAGACTTATCAACAGAGGGACAGAGACTTGTGACTGAGCTTTTTCAGTCTAACTCATTTCCAGACAGCTTCCTCCTGAGTGGAGTCCTGAGCTCACTTTGCATATAGCATTTAGTTGGAAAAAAAAAAACCTTTCTGCTATGAATTATTTTAATTATTTTTAACAATTTATTCAGAGTTTAAAATTGTAAAATATTGCAAGATTCATTAAAGAGATTCTTAAAGAATCTAGAGCAAATGATGGCTCTGATTACATGGTAAGACACAAAAATTCACTTACTTCATTCTACAGGGTACAGACATAGTAAATTCAAGCACGGTATATTATTAAGCTAAATCTCTAGATATTTCAAAAAAGTATATCTGAGAGTCAGAATATTTTAAAATAATGACATTTTTCCCCTTCGAATGTGATTCTCCAAGCCTCCTCATAACTTCATGTACAGTGAAATGATGTGCTCTCTGGGAAAAAGAAGCTTAGATTCGGGAGCAAGGACCAGCCAGCACAGATTACCTGATCACTTCCAGCAGCCTCTCATGGCCTAAGGAAGATCTCATTTAGAAGACTCTTACCAAATAAAGCAGGTACTCAGTGCCAGAGTCCCGCTTAGCTTGGACTGTGAGATCCTGGGGTGCAATCATGCTCTTCAACACCAGCTCTTTATCTGCAGACCTGTCTATTGTTTCAGAGATAGAGTGCAGTTTTCCTTCCCCACAGTAATATTCCCCAGTAAAGTCTTCATTGCCTCATAAGATGATCAGGCATAATTTTTAACAAGAGTAACCTGGATGCTGAAATCTAGAGACTAACTAGTGATGCCCTGTACAGTCTCAAGAAAATAAACATATTCTAAAAAGAACAGAAATAAACACCCAAGCTACTCTGCAAGTTCTTTCCTGCTAGTTGGGTTTTAGAGTTCATATATACCCTGTAATTTTATGGTTTCAAGATAAGTAAATCTCTTCTGTATAACTCCAACGTCTTCAAATCAAACAGATCCAATCAGGAAACACGCACAACCCTTTCCTTTTGACATGCTAAGCCTGGTCCTACTTGCTTCCAGACTCCTGTTCCTTTTCTCAGTCTCCCTCAGGACACCCCTCCATCCCTCTGTGCTTAATGAATAATTCTGATTGATGCTTACTGCGGATGAGGGCACCAGTGGGAAAGAAGCCTGAATGAAGATATGAGGAAATAATTTGTCCATTATCTCTTTAATGATTCCCAAGTGGTGCCAATTCCCTCCAGTCCTGTAAAGCCAAGCGGCACAGATAAAAGCATTTTCCTGCTGACGAGTCTGCAGTGATATGAAGAATGGATCTCATTGTGGCCGACGGCAAAAGGTTAACAAGGAAATGATTAACTCACATACAAAAGCTCCTTCCTCTTCCTGTGTCTTCAAAGTCTTCAAATACAGAAGGAAAGGAGTATGCTAGGGAGAAGGGAAGCATTTATGATTTATCTTCGTGGAAATTAGGAGAGTTTACTTTAATTTGCTAATGCCATGTTCTGTTTTAGTTTTATGAACTTGCAAATTCAACTAAATTAGGAAAAAATGCCTGTAACTAAGGTAACAGCTTATAAATCATGGTAATGCAAACTGGCAACAATAGATTAAACAAAAGAATAATCAATGCTCTAAAATGTTTTCCTCTACAGTATAACATTCAGAATTTTGAGATGGTATTATTTCATGCACTTTAGGCTTTCAAAGTCTGTTATAGGACTTATGCCCAAATAGTGAATGATGTGTGTATCATACACATCTGTCAAATATTTTTGTGTGTTATAAGCCCTGAAGCATATAACAGATTGTTTTGAGAGAAATTCTACACAAGTCAAACAAACCAGCCAGGATTAATGAAGGTGTACTTAAGCAAATGTATGCAAAAGTATTGTTTTATTTGATTTCAGCAAAAAGTATGTCCATAATAGTTACTGTTTTGTTAGTCTTGATGTTGTTGTTTTAAACATTTTATCGCTTTGTTAGCTTTACACTGTGTACCCCAAACCCATTCATTTCTCCCTCCCCTAGTACCTGCCCTCCACCCTTGCAACTCCTACCCCACAACAGAGGGGGAGAACAATCTTGTTGCTGAAGTTGTAGTGTGTCCCACAGTATATCCTTTTGACCATAATTCCTTGCTTGGAAATGCTCATAGCAATGACTTATTGGTCAGGTATGAAACCTCTGCCTTCTGCAGCTTTATCAATACTAGATCCTCACTGGGACTCCTCTCAGATATCCTGTTGTTGGCCTGCATTATGGAGATGCTGTAGGTTTGAATCCGTAGGACCAACTCCTTTATGCACTCCAGCAGTTTACAGATGGGGTAGATATTGAGATGGGCCAATTCAAAATCCTAAATCTGGGCCTGAATAATATCTGAGCTGCTTAGCCTGCTGGATTTCCTGCTCTTACTCCCTCAGGGTAGCTCACGAGAAGTGAGGTTCAGCTCTACCCTGCAACCCAGGCAAGGTACAGGGGTAGCTCTCTAGAATGTTGCAGGCAGTGAGGGACAGGTTCAGTTCTCCCACTCTCATGACCCTGGGTCCAGCTCTTCAGCCTGCCATAGATGGAAAGAGATGAGGGAGGAGAGGAGGATGTCTTTCCGTCTTCTGTAACAACACCCAGCAGACAAAAGGCAGCACCTGCTCTTTTGAGCTCACTACATTGGAGATAGCTCACCTGCAACCATCACATGCAGGGCCAGCTCTCCTACCTATTGTAGGCAGCAAGAGGCAAGAGTATGGAAGGCCAGCTCAACTACTTTGATACACTTGGAGTCAGCTTGACTGCAATCCCCACATCTGGAGCCAGGTCAAGTGTGCTGCCCAGGTGAGGAGCAGAGACAAGCACAGATCTCCTGCTCTCATGACCCCTATCAGGGTCATCTTGAAGTTGGCATGGACAATAGGTAAGGGAGGGGAACTCTCTCTTGCTGATGCCTAGAGTAATTTTTCTGTTAAAGGGACTGTCTTGATCAAAAGGAACTGATAGCTCCTATCAGAGAGCATCAAAGGCTTTCAATGACAGACATTAATGTTATGCATATGGTTGCAGCTACTTTATTCAATGAGAAATCTAGTTCAGTAAGAAGTGAAAGCAAATTATCAGCTCAAGACCAAGTTCTCAGCACAAAGGAGATTTATTTGCCCCAGTGGAATAGAGGGCAGGAATAAAGGACAGACAGGAGACAGAGGAAGAGGCAGATGGGGAAAGGAAGAAAGGAGAGGGGAGGAAAGAGACAAGGGAGGGGATAAAAGGTATTTGCTCTAGGGAGAAGGGAAGGAACAAAGGACTGCCTGTGAGTGAAGAGGAGACAGACATGGCACATAAAGAAATGGTGCTTTATAAAAGTAAAATAGGAAACTCTGTTGGGGCGAGGTGTTTAATTTTAATTGGTCATATTAATTAGGTGAGCCAAAGGGCACTTTTGATTGCTGGACTTCAATACTTTGAGAGCTGACCTTAAGTCAGCTTTAGGAAGAAGAAGTAGCCAGTAAGGAACAGACCTTTGGGTTTTGAACAGGCAGAGATAATTGGGGAGAAAGACACAGACTGGCACAGTCATGTTCATCATGCTCAAGCTAGACAGTCCCTTCAAGGAGTATTATGAGATGAAAACCAAGTCAATGTGTCTAATAATCCAAAGTCATTGCAGGAGCCTCTGTACATTGTGTGAGCATGTGCACATATGAATGTGGATGTCAAAAGTTAGCATTTGGTGCCTTTCTCAGGAACAATCAATCTTGGTTTGGTTTGATTTGGTTTGGTTTTCATTTTGTTTTTTTTTCCTTTGTCTCTATAACTTATTTTTTTTATTTTTATTTATGCTTCTCACATATATTACATCTCAACCACAATTTTACCTCCACCTCTCCAAGTGCCTCTCCCCCCAACACCATCCCAACTATTCCTTCTCCATTCCTCTTTTGAAAAGGTTACTCTTTCCATTGATTTCAATAAAACATGGCATATCAAGTTATAGTAAGATTAGGCACCTAGACTCCTATTAAGGTTGGATAAGGCAACCTAGTAGGGGCAAAAGAGGTAAGAAGAATCAGAGTCAGACCCCACTCCCACTGTTAGATATCCCACAAAAGACCATGTCTTAAACTGTTGCATACATGCAGAGAGCCTAGTTCAGACTCATGCAGGCTCCTTCACTTTTGACTTAGTCTCTGTAGCTCCTGTAAGTCCATCTAAGTTGATTCTGTAGATTTTCTTGTGTTGTCCTTAACCCTTGGGCTTCTACAATTCTTCCTCACCCTCTTCCACAGTATTCCCTGAGTTCTGTCTTAGGTGTATGACTGTGTGTCTGTTTCCATCATTTGCTGGATGAAGCCTTTCTGATGATGACTGTGCTAGGCTCCTATCTATGAGTATAGAAGAATGCCAGTAAGGAACATTCCATTGAGTTTTTTTCTTTTTTCTTTTACTAACAGTTGTGTTTGGTTCTATCCTGAGTCTCTAGGCTGTTCTTCTTCTGGTTCCTAGCTATCTAGGTAATGTCAGGGTTTGGCTCTCCTACCCATCTTGTAGATAGGACAAATTTTAGGTCAAAGGTTTTATGACTGCATTGATGTCCCTCCACTGGAAGTCTTTCATGGTTACACCTCAGGCTTCATATCCCCCATTACTAGGAGCCTTAACTAGGGATAGTCTTATAAATTCCTGCATATTTGCATTGTTCTTAGGTTTCTAGCTTGTTTCCAAGATGCCCTCAATTCCAGTTGCCTCTCCTGACTTTGTTTCTTGAGACCTAATCTCTCACTAGAAGCTGAGGCTCCTTGATTACAGTAGGCCTGCTAGTTAGCAATCCTTGGTGGTCTGCCTGGCTCTGTCTCACCAGTATTAGGATTACAGGTGGAGTTCTTCATGCCCAGCTACTTACAGGGGTGTGCAATGACTTAACTTACCTAGCTATCTCCATTTTTAATTCCCTCTAGTTGGAACTCTTACCAGTAGTCACTAAAAACACCTTTCCCCACACACTCACCAACATTTGTTGTAAGATCTCTTGATGATAGCCACTCTGACTGAGGTGTAGTAGTACCTCAAAGTTGTTTTAAATTGCATTTCCTTGATGAAGACAGATGTTGAACATTTTTGAATGTAGTATTGGCCATTTGTGTTTCTTTCTGTTCTGTTTATCTGTAAACTATTTATTTCATTAGACTAATTATTATTAAGCAGGTTCATTTCCTTAGTATTTAGGTTCTAAGTTCCTTTGTAAGTTCTGGGTGCTAGCCTTCTGTCTGAAGCATAGCTGGTGAAGATTTTCTCTCATTCTGTAGGCTGTTTCCTTGCTGATTTTTTTCTGCATTGCTACATCGGAACTTTCTAATTTCATATAGTCCCATCTATCGGCTCTTTGGACTAGATCCTGTGCTATTATTGTGCTGTTCAGAAACTTCAGAAAAATATTTACCTACACAAATATCTTGAAGGAGAGTCCCTATATTTTCCTTTATGAATATTAGCATGTTAGGTTTTAGATTAAGGTCATTAGCAGTCATATGAAAATCTATATGGAGGTTCCTCAAAAAATTAAAAATATAACTACCACCTATACCATTCCTGGGTATATAGGAAATGATTCAATATCTTACTATAGATAAACTTCCACATCATTGTTTACTGTTGTTATATTCATAGGAGCAAATATATACAAACAGACCAGTTGCCCATTAACAAAAGAACAGATAATGAAAATGTGATACATACACAAATACACACATACATACACAGAGAGAGGGGGGGAGGAGAGAGGGGGAAAAGAGAGAGAGAAAGAGAGAGAGAGACAGATCCCAATATGTGTGTTTGTCTATGTGTGTGTATGTGTGTGTGTGTGTGTGAGAGAGAGAGAGAGAGAGAGAGAGAGAGAGAGAGAGAGAGAGAGAGAGAGAGATCAGATGCCCATTAACAGAACAGATAATGGAAATACTGTGTGTGTGAATATATATCTACATATCATACATATGTAGTAGGATATAATTCAGCTGTAAAATAATGAAGTCAGGAAAATTAATGGAGCTGGAAAGTATGATATCAGTGAGGAATTAAGCTCATAAAGACACAGATCCTAGTTTGTACTGTATGGATATGTGTGTGGGTGTGTAAGAGAGTAAAATGTAAAAATATGCAAAGTAGATAAAGAGGGTAATATGAAGGGATGAGGAAGGATGCTGGTGGGCAAAAGAACTTATAGGTCATGATAGAGGAAGACAATTTGGGAAAAGAAACCACAGGAGGGAACAGGAGTCTCAGAGAGTAGGCAAGATGGGAAAAGGGAGAACCACAAAAACATTGTTTTTCTGGCAATTCCAAAGTGGTGTCTAGCACATTTTATGCTAATTTTAAAAACTAAAAAATGCAACATCTGTTTCATGCCCTTTCAACAAGCATACTGCCTATATAAACATCAGTATCCCCAAGTATATAAACCCTGATATGCTGGTTATCCTTGTTTTCTGGGCATAACATAAGAGATATGTATAATTTAGCATACTAAGAATATAGAGATCTGGGCTGGAGAGATGGCTCAGTGGTTAAGAGCACTGACTGTTTTTCCGAAGGTCCTGAGTTCAAATCCCAGCAACTACATGGTGGCTCACAACCATTCATAACAAGATCTGATGCTCTCTTCTGGGGGTGTCTGAAGACAGCTACAGTGTACCTGCATGTAATTTTAAAAAAATAATTTAAAAAAAAAGAATATAGAAGTCCATTCAAGCTTCAAAGTTCTAAGTCAAGTTAATGAAATGTATTTGAAACAGTAAATTAGTTCTCATTCTCTCCCATTCTTCACACACACACACACACACACACACACACACACACCCCTTTCCCATACAATATAAATTGCCGTGTATTTATATTCCTCTATATCTCCTGAGTTATTGCATTGCATTGGATGAATTATCAGGAGTATAATTAACATATAATCTCTTGACAAATTCATGATGGATATTTTAGAAGTAGATTTTTCTTCCAGGTCCTGTCGTTGAAGATGTTTGATATTAGATGATTGGTTTGATCTCCAGTATGTTTCAGAAAACTTTTACCCAAGTTCAAATCATTATTTGCAAAAGTGCTCTAAGCGCTGGGACTTGGAAATGGAAAGGAAGCAAGCCTAATGAGTCCTTTTGGGGCTTATATAAGCAATCAAAAACTTGGAAGGAACAAGAGGCAGTAAAGTGATTGATGGTCCCAGTACACTGTAGTATACAACAAACTCATGAGAGACTCACAAATGTGCATTTTTTTCAATCTGTAGATTTCCAATTGCTATTTAAATTATATCCTATATACTATAAATAAGAGATTGTTGATTGTGATTAATAAATACAAAATAATTATATGCAGTTTGCATTTCTGTATAAGTAAAATCCTTTCACAGTTCCTGCAAATACTTAAGATATAAGATGTAATTCAAGATGCATTTTTTTCTCACTAAACCTAGGGATTTTTCTTATTAGATAAAGTTTATATATTTTGCTGTGTGCTAGATACTCTGTCCCAAAGCAGCCATCTCTACTCCGCTCCCCAAAAGCTCTCCTAAACAAGAATTAAAAGTCAAGGAGTCTCTAGGTAGTGAATATCAGGGAACAGCAGCTATACTTCTAGTGAGAGGAGAGCAGCTACTGTTAGAGTGCATGGTGATTAAATTTGGACTCTGGGTGCTGAGAGCATGAGTTCATACCATGTGGGAACTATGAGAGACACAGGAAAAATCAGATGCACCACTGAACTGCCATTCCCACTTGGGAGCTGGGCAGTCACTCCCAGCTAATTTCTCATGCCTCCAAGTTCACACATTACCTTATTCTGCTATCAAAACCACAAAGAGAGCAGTAATGAGGAAGGAGCCATTGGAGATGGTGACCTCTGAGACAGCTTTAGTAACAGATGATTCTTAAGGAAACTGGAAAGACGAGACCAGGCAGAGAATGCCTATGTGTCACCACTCTGAAGAAAAAGGCCTTCTTCACCTTTCTCTACATTGAAAATGCTTCAAATAAAGATTTGTACTAGACATCATTTGGCTTATTACTACAAGATTCCCTTTACATTTCCTTGGAAAGTATAGAAAGGGTGTTAGTATAATGTTATAGAATTCCTTCATCCACACAGGAATATATTTTATTCTTACATATAAAATGCATTCTATTATTTTTAGTAACAAATTTATTATGCCAATGGTTTCAGTTACAAAATTTATTTACAAATAAAATAACAGCTGTAATCCACAATCTACAGTATGAAAATCTACATCTTTGTATTTATGGTAACACAGGTAAGAAAGCCATCAGTACAGCTTTGATTCCTTACTGTAGTTGATGAAACATTTCACAACCACCTCTCCACACTCACTTTAGGATGAGGAGCATGGTGATTTCAAAAAGGATGAACTTAAAGGAAAGGGATCTTCCCTTTAATTCTGGAATAAAAGATTTAATATAACATTAAAGTTTTATTTGCATGAGCTCCTTTTGTAAGCAGACTCAGGGCAACTATAGATAGTATTCCAGTAAACATAGAGGAGGAACCAGGCACCATGCACTGACATCTCAACTGAAAACAGTTTGGACTTAAAAGTTTTGTCAACCAATTGTTGTTGGTATCAAAGAACTTACCATCTAGTCAATAATAAATAGTTCATTCATATATGTTCTAGAACTTTCTATAAGTTGCCTTTTCTTAAGATTTTTCATCATATTGAACTGCCTACTTCATAAACATAAAAAACTATTACATTTATTTGTTAGGGGTGATATTCATATCATTCCCCATGTGCAGATATCAAAAGCAACATGTAGGAGTCCCCTTCTCTCCTACTATCACGTAGATTCCTAAGATTGAATAAGGCTTGTTAGCAAGTGCCTTTACTCATTGAGCCATACTGCTTGGGATACTTATTGGTTTGCAAAACTGTGCATGTTTGAGTATCTGTATATACACACACCTGTAGAGTGATCACATAGTCATGCTAGTGATAGACATGTCTGACACCTCCTAATGTGCTTTTGTGCCTCTTTATTTGGCTAATTACATTTTGTTAGGTTTATGAAAGGACATTAAAGACAGTTTAAGTTAATAATATGCTTTAATATGTGTATGCATTACATTGTATCTCTAAAATTAATTCATTTTATGCATTTAAAACTTTATAACCACTAAAGAACAAAATGTCCTCCAGTCTAAATCCCTGGCTGCTATCACTCTACTTCAGGTTTAAGATTAAATAACCTAAATATTCTCATAATGGTAGAATCCTACAGGTTTGTTTTCTGTGCTATTGGCTTGTTTAACTAAACATAGTATCCTCTAAGTTTATGATGCCACTAAAATGATAAGGATTCCTGATATAAATGCCATTACATGCTGTTTTCTAAGTTTTCTTGAGTTATTCTACTTGGATGGAACTTAGAGTGTTTCAATAACATGTATATTGTGAATAATGATGAGATGAATATGAGCATGCAAGCATATCTAGAGATTCAAATGCCATTTCTATTTATTGGGACTTAAAAACACGTTGTTCTTTGCTTTTTAAAATTAGAGCATAAAACATTGTCTTAAAATTTTGAACACAGAATATTCTGAGACACTTCATCATTACCTCTCTTTAGCTTTATGTCAAAATAGCTTGTATGAAAGAAAAATGAAATTAGAATCCTAGAACTTTCCACATAAACATTTAATAATGGCGATGCAATGAAACAATGGGTTAAATGGACTTTTTCTATATATAAGTATAAAGCTGTAAAAATAAATCACACAATCTACTGATGTACATTAAATATACCTTTTAATTTAAATTGATTTCAAAAATTACTTAAAAGACATCATCTACCCTATAATCTGAAGTCTGCTTTAATGTGAATTCAACTTGCATTCTCTTCATGGTCCTTTAAGAATCCCTAAACTTTCATAGGTAATAAACTACAATCTTGATATTTATCACTTTCAAAATTGTGGTAAAAATTTTTGGCAGTAGTCTTAAAGATGAGTTTTCTAATAAAGTAGGAACTAAGTTTTCAGAATTTTGTACTCTAATACTACCTTGAAAATGAGAGATCTGTCAAATCTTTAAGACAACCAAAGCATACTTTGGTCAGAATATTTATACCAACAAAAATGTTTTAAGTAATTGGATAATTGTGAGTTATAATCGGGATCATAGAAAACTTTTTTTTTTTATTTTAAGTGCTGCTCCGGTTTTGTAATTTCTAGCTACTTTTAAATGACATCTGGCTCTTTCAAATCTATATTCTGGCCCACAGCTTTGCCTGACTTTTGGAAACAATTACTTTACGACAAGGGACAGTTTATCCCTTGTCCCAGAATGGGAAAAAACTGAAAGAGCAACACCAATCCCAGCAAAATTCTAAAAGACTCACGTGTGCAAGACCAAACTTAGTCACCACAATAAATGATCTGTAAAAATAACAAAGAAGAGAAGGAAAGAAGAAAGGAAGGAAGGAAGGAAGGAAGGAACAAAGGAACAAAGGAACGAAGGAAGGCAACTGTCCCAGCACTTCAAAATAAAAGGTAGACAGATGATATAAGAAGTGATCTCAAAGGAAAAACAAAGGTTCCACACTTAAAAATAAAGTAAGAATAAATTACTAAAAATGTCTGTAAGTTTCTTAAGTTTGGTGGATTATATCCCAGGCACTTTGTACTTTTGTAGCTAACATCCTTTTATTAGTAAGTACATACCAAGCATGTCCTTTTGGGTCTGAGCAACATCACTCAGAATGATATTTTCTAGTTCCACCCATTTGCCTGCAAAACTCGTGATGTCCTCATTCTTAATAGCTGAATAATATTCCATTGTATAAATGAACCACTTTTCTCTATCCATTCTTCTGTTGTGGGACATCTGGGTTGTTTTCAGCTTCTGGCTATCACCAGATAAGGCCACTATGAACATAGTGGAGCAAGTGCTCCTGTGGTATGGTGGGACATCTTTTGGGTATATACCAAAGAGTGGTACAGTTTGTTCTTCAGGTAAATCTATTTCTCATTTTCTGATGATCCTCCAGATTGATTTCCAGAGTGGTTGTACCGGTTTACAATCCCACCAGCAATGGGGGAGTGTTCATCTTTCTCCACATCCTCACTAACATGTACTGTTACCTGAGATTTTGACCTTAGCCATTCTGATTGGTATAAGGTGAAATCTCAGGGTCCTTTTGAGATGCATTTCTGTGATGACTAAGGAATTTGAACATCTCTTAAAGTGCTTCTCAGCCACTCAAGATTCCTGTGTTGTGAATTTACTGTTTAGTTCTACACACCATTTTTATTGGATATATTATTTATTTACATTTCATTTCCCTTTTCCTGGTTTCCCCGC
>BDUI01000134.1:52050-70272 GCA_002335545.1 Apodemus speciosus
ATTATTATATACATATAAAGTCAAATATCATCACTTTATACAACTTTATATATTTTGTTATGCTAAGAAAAAAAAGTAACGTAATTATATGTAACAATATCCAATAATGCTGAACAATTCTTCGGTAAAATCTAACAGACTTTCAATTTAGTGTTTAGAAATTATGGTCTATCAATTCAGTTTAAATTACCAAAAGCCAAGAGTAATTGAAATCAAATTGGATTTTTTTCCTTCCTCAAGTATCCTTGTAATTAGTACTCTCTGTAGCATCTCCCAAGTTTAGATTTATATAATGAACTAGTGGAATAATGAGTTGAGTGTCTTCCTAAATTCTATGATACTAAAGACAGATAAATACAGACATCATGTAAATTATATACACAGATATACATAATAAAAATCTGCATATTTAAAACATGATTTGTACTCACTATATAAAACAATAATTATCATAATAAATATATATAACATATATTATTAGTAACGTAGATTTTAAAATAATACTTAGGTCTCAAAATCATGGATCTTGTTCATATATGATTATAACTTTAATAGTTATAGAACATATTAGGAACATATTAAGAACTCAATGCACATCAACTTAAAATACCTAGATTACATTACATAATGTGCATTAACTCTTCTTACTTGAACATTTTATATTCACTCCTTAATCTATTTTTTTAGCAATTTTCTCACACATTAACAAAACACTGGAGTGTCCTCATCATCTATACTCCACCTCCCCATTACATACCCCACATACAGATGTTAGGATGCAACAATGCCCCATACCAGTGGCTGCCCTCCTTGTAGAGATACGGGGCTTATTGGTGGCTACGTGATTCCAGAGATCACTACTTCATAGTGACTTCCTGGGTAGATTCAGGAAAGAAAGCGCAGTGTCTACCACTTCCTCCTCTTTCAACACCATGCCCACTTGCTCCTCACATGGTGGACAACCAACAAGATAGGAGAACACACTTGCTTTCTTTGAGAAACATTATCAACGCAGTGCCCAGAGCAAGTCTAGATTTCCAATATTTTATAGCAAATATGAAAACAAATGCTTTATTCATTCTCTGAAGCTTTGTGGTTATACCCAGTCTCAACAAAACAGATACTCAGATCTCTGGTTTGGTGATCGCATTACTGTAACCTGCTAGAAAATAGTAGAAAGAGGAAAAGCCAGCATTCTATTTTACAAGTTTGATTCACATAGCACTTCAAGCTTTACTTAAGCCTTTAAACATTAGTCAAATATGTGTTTCAAATACTATCGGCTTCTTGTGGAAATGCACCATTTAAATAAACTTGAAACATGTGTACTGTCTAGTCTGTATATTATACATAAATTATATGAAGTGATAAGTTATATTTATAGTAAATCTAGTAGCTACTCAGAATAAGAATTTCCATTTTAAAAAGGAAGAAAATGATATACAAATGGCTAAGAATCCACTATTTTTCTAAATCACCAATTATCATTAGTTATTTGATCAACCTAGTCTTTTCTTTGTTAAGCTTATGATCTAGTACCAGAGTCAGTCATTTAATTACTCAAACACTAATTATGATTATAATACTATTTTAAAGAAGCTAGCTAAGCCACAGTAAGTAGAATTATCAGGGTCTAGTCAAAGCTTTAAGAAGGCCTTTCTTACATGAATATGATTGGCTGAAAGGATTAGTTGGTTAAAGGGGTGCAGTGTCTAGTAAAGTGCTGGGGCTAGAACCTGAAAAGGACCACTGTGTAGCCATGGTTAAAATAGCCAATAACTGGAAGGGGATTCTGTATGAGTATAAGGAACAGGCAAGGCACATATGCCAAGCTTTTCAAATTCTATTCAAGAACGTGGTCTCTATTTTCATGCCAGCAGCATATTTGTTGCAATTATAAGCAGAAAAACCTGTATGTGATATGTACAGCCTAAAGAAGAACTGTAGTTACTATATTGGGTACAAAGAGACCCTCAATTGCAGAAGTTCAGATAAGTGTCCTAACTGCCTGAACTCTGAGAAAGAAGTAGAAATTTTTCCATGGAGGAAAACAAAAACAAAAACAAAAACAAAAAACAAAAAAACATTGCAATGAGCAAGAGTTTAGAACAGCTCTTCCCTTTCAACAGTGTGTCCCTTCAACCACATCCAGACCAGTCACTTGAAATTTTAAAAATTAAAAAGAGCAGGGATGGAAGAGGAAAAGGATCAAGAATTTATTTTAGGTAATGCTATGATTGGCTGCCTTTGTAACTGACCAGATTTGGAATGAATACATCTGAAATAGAGTAAGTCTGATCTGGAAACATAAACGTAAGAATCAGCAGCCTGCACAACGTTTGCTGACCTCTGCAGAGGAAATAAAGCATCAATATTCAGTAGCCACTCAGAAGCCAGCAAAGGATGCTCAGACCAAGCAGCCAACAGGGACTGAAGAAGACACATAAAAGCATCTATAGTGTTGAGACTCACAAAAGAAATTGTATGAAACAAAAAAAAATGTTCACCATTTGTTATGGAAAGCCAAGTAGACTATTGGAATCAGCTCTTCAGGTTCTGCCCACATTCTGCCAAAGGAGAAAATAAAACCTTGTAAATGACTCACAAAAGAGGAATGAATGCATAAAGCCAGGCTGTAGAAAGCAGCGCTGAACCATACCAACTGTGTCTATACAAATATTAAACACTATGAAGCGCTATCTTTTGCATTCAAATGAGCAAAAGGAAAATACTGGCAAGGTTGCAAGCAAACTAATTAAGATTTTGTTAAAAATAAATTGGTACAATAGTTTTTAAAAATACAAAAGCAATGTAACCATACATATTAAAGTCTGGAAATATTTTGATGAACATTCGGAAAATAATTCCATTGATGGAGAAAAATAATTCAGAAATCCCCAAGAAGAGAGGATCAAGATAGCTTTATCGGAGACAAATTTATATAATATCTAAATTAAAACAAAACATGTGTGCTACAAGTAGCTCCATCTTCCTGAGAAGCAAACTGAGGCCCAAAGAGGTTATTTAAGTTCACTCCTTCAACCTGTCTCTGTGCTGGAGGATAGTCACCATAACCAGTTAGGCTAGGTCGAGAAGACACACTCTCCATTAAAATGTCTGTGATTCTGGACAATGTTTTTCTTTTCCTCCTTTCTCTTTTCATTGGAATTTGTAATTCATGTTTTCTTTAGTAATTCTCTCAAGGGTCTTGAAGATATATACCATATCAGATTTATCTCCTGCCTTTTTCCACATCTGGAGCCCAACAAAGGTTGAATATTTTCTTGAGTGAAGAAGTAAAGGAACTCATGCATCTCAAATGAAAGCAGACATGAGAAAGACCCATGATCCATTAGCATATAAATTGAGAACACACTTGCTGCCTCCAAATTTGTAGTCTCCTATCTGGATGCCATGCCTCCTACTCCACCAGAGTCTTTCAAATTTTCTCCAAGGTAGTGTGATTGGCATTATTCAGTTTCTAGAAATTTCTATTCAATTGACTCTGGATGTTTTGTGGAATTTTTTTAATATAGTAGATGCTATGATATATTCAATGGAAATGTAATCTTATAATCCTCCGTGTAAATCAGAGAAACCCAGATCTGTGGTTAACTGATTCTATGGAATAGAGTTAATGCAATGGTAAAAGTTTCCATAGGGTGCATATAGGGTGAAAGTGAAGATTTCTTATCCCATTTGGGTTCTAAAAAGGTAGTGACTACCACTAAACTGAGCCCTGAAGCAACATTGTGTACTACCCAAGGTAAGATTAGAAAAAGCACAGACAGTTCAAAAAGCAGAACTAAGACAGTGTAGCATGGTGTAGCACAGTGTGTGTGTGTGTGTGTGTGTGTGTGTGTGTGGTGTTAAAGAACACAATTTCAATGATGTAACACACTGAGAAAGTTCTAGAAAAAACTGAGAAGCAACATTCAATTTCTTTTTGCAGGCATCTGATGCATACTCTTAACTATTTCATCCTCATTGTCATATTGACCCAATTATTTTTCAGAATTCAGTATCAGGCTTTAGATGTATGTTACCTTCAACAAGATTATCCCTATAAAAATTATAAGTTGCTTTGGGCCACTTCTGTTACATACTATACAACCTGTTTCCCTGTAAAACTGCATTATTTTCCTAGAATTCAGTTACTTAGATTTTAGTTCCTTGGTTAAATATTTTAACTACTTCACCTGAAATACTCATGGGCTTAATTGAAGGAGGAACAGCTTAGCTGCCTCTGMATAAATGCCAGGTGTTGTGCAGCCACAAAGGCATCTCCTACAGGAGAACCTAATTGAGGACTGTCTGAGAGACTTAGGATTGCTAAAACAAAGCCAGACAATCGGGAACTACTGTTTAGAAGAAATACTTTCTTGGGATCAATGGAGCTTGGGTGGAGAGTATTAAAGAACCTTACAACAGTGTTCAGACAAGCTTGCTGCAGCATTTCTCACCTGCTCCTAGAGTCTGTGCCATTGATTCTGTGCCACCTCACCTCCAACTCCCAAGGGCAAGTAGGCAGCAGGCGGTCCAGGGCACAGGCAATATCTGGCGCCCAACGTGGTCTATAGACTACTTCATCATCCTCATTTTTTTAGATTAACAATTAGCTAGTTTTATTTTTACATTATTAAAGATCTTACATTCATATTAGCAGAGATAGTAATTAATATCAATAAATGTATTACAAATTTCCATATATATTTTGATTATAACTCACTGCAAATATAGCATATATGATATACATGCTTTAATTAAATATACATTTGCATGAATAGTTTAAAATAGAATGTTAAATCGTTTTTCTACTATATTAGATTGTTGAGGACAGAACATTTTTTTAAATTTGCAATAGATGGCAAAAACATATGTTCATAGCAGCTCTATTTATAATAGTCAGAAGCTGGAAAGAACCCAGACATCCCTCAACAGGGGAATGGATACAGAAAATGTGGTATATTTACACTATGGAATACTACTCAGCTATTAAAAACAATGAATTCATGAAATTTTTAGGCAAGTGAGTGGAACTGGAGAATGTCATCCTGAGTGAGGCGACCCAATTACAAAAGAACACACATGGTATGCACTCACTGAGAAGTGGATATTAGCTCAGAAGCTCAGAATACCCAAGAAACAATTCACAAATCAAATGAAGCCCAAGAAGGAAGGAGAGGCCCCTTGTCCTGAAAAGGCTCAGTGCAGCAGTGTAAGGGAATACCAGGACAAGCGGGAAGGGGTAAGATTGGGGAACAGGGGGAGGGAAGAAGGCTTATGGGACTTTCAGGGAGGGGGATCCAGGAAAGGGGATATCATTTGAAATGTAAATAAAGAATATATCAAATAATATATATTATAATATATATAACGCATGTATGTATATGTGTATGTGACATCATCCTCATTTTGTAGTTGCTTGCTAAGCTCTTCAACCTGATCTGCTCTTCTCTTCACGGAGCTGCTGTCAGTTGCTTATTCTGTGAGTTGACCGCTTAGTTTTATGTTGTGGGTCCCTCGAGGGTGAGCACATGGACCTCATTTCTGTCTTCTTTGTCCAAGTGACCGTTCTACTTTCAGTTTTGGTTTCGGTTTGTGTTTGTGGCAGCCATATTTTATTCCTTCTTTGTTTGTCTTTATCTGCCCACCCTGGCAACTGACTTACTTTTGCTTTTGGTCTTGTTTTGAGGGTGAGCTGCAATTACTTTCCCTTTCAGCTTGGATTCATCCCAGTACCTATCACAGGGGCTAGTCTTCCAGGTTATGGCACTGGGGATCAGCTCCCAAAAGTCTTTTCATTCCCAAGTACACTGTACAGGTCTATGGGCTTTGAGTTACACCTGAGGGAGTGCCCTGCTTAGTACAAGACTTTCATTGCCTCGTCTATCATATCTGTCAGATCTATTCATAGTTTCTTTCCTTTGATATTATCGTTATAGGTACTCTCACTTCCACTATCAAGGAACCCCAGATTAGGGCACACAAAATCCCTTCAGATTATACATGATCTCAAGGTTAAAACTCATGACCTGGACCACTTTGGGGAGGGGGCCACTATTTTGGGACCCTGGATATCTCCAGAGAACCTGTGGGACCCTGACCTCTAGATGCATGTTCTCTTCCTCACACATATCATGAGGACAGTCTGGGATGACTGCTCCCTTGTTCTTTGTCCCCATCATTCTTACAGTCATCACCAGTCTTAACAATTCTTACCCAGAGCAAGTGGTGGCTGTTCATAACAAACACTGCAGGTATTCACCTTTCCATTACTGACCCCATCACACTTTCTCCAGGCAACCAGGATGATCTCATCAGTAAGGATGAGAGCATCTCTGCTCTGGCCTTCTGGCCATCAGGCTCCAAGCCATCCTCTATCCCTGCTGTCCCAAACCCCTCACTCACTAGCCCTTCGACTCTTGCCCCATTGGAGGTACCCCCAGCTTACCCCTAGCACATTTTGATTTATGGGGACTTTGCCTTCCAGTGATCATTCCTGTGGTGATAGACTGCCTCTCCCAGGGGGTTGTGGGATGCTCATTCTCCTCAGGTATATAGTGAGGCTTTCTCTGTCAGTCTTGGCCCTGAAGCAGTGACTAGGCCCAGGATTCCGACTCTTCTGTCAGACTTGCTGCCAGTGACTATGGCCCAGATTCCCCTTATATTGAACAACTACTGAAGTAATATTTCTTAATTGGAGGTTTACATATCATTACTTGGCTATGAATAAGGCTAGGATTAACCTGGAGTAAAACCTTAATGTTACTTTTGACATGCTACTGGCCACAGGGCAAACATTAACCCTGTTACTCAGGCCACTATTGGACTGCATGCTTTTGTTAACCAGGTTGCTGATCTTGCCTTTAAGGCCCTTGAGGCCTGAACTCTTTGGAACCTTTCTGCTCCTTCTAAACCTTATCCAGCAGTCTGGGGAGTTCTTCATGGACTTTTTGTCCCATATGATTGAGGCAGTAGAAAGGTAGGTCCATGCTGGCCCAACCAGAGATATGCCCATCAAGTGGCTCGCATGGAAGGGTCTTGATGCCCCTACTCACAAGGCTGTGGTAGCTGAAAGGAATGATGATATCCATAAATGGGTTGTTACCACTCGTGATTTGGACTCAAGTGCAGGCCCCACTGCAGCCCTGACTGCCGCCATTGATATGTTTCCTCCTGAATGTCCTCCCGATCACACCTGTTAGGACTGACAAAACTGGTCACCTCAGATGGGACTGCCCCCCAGGTAGGCCCAAGACGTCTTCATTATAACAAAGGTCTCCACTGGTCTAAGGATTGTCATTCTCAAAAGCAGGAAGACAGTTTAAACCCCAAAAGGGACACCCCTCAGTTCCGCCAGTAAGAGGGATCCCCGCTTGGCCAGGAGTCTTTTGGAACTTGCCTGTTTTGTCACTTCCCAATGATGACTGTACTCTTGCCTGAATTGCCTATGTCACAATGTAAACATCTTACAAGGTGCCATGCAATGTGCTCACCTCTCTCATCATTGGGGTCCCTTGGCAGATCAGGAGTTGGCCCTAGAAGTCTATTCTCCAATACAATATGACAAATGGATGTCATCAATTACCAAGACATTCATAATCTTAGATACATATTTATTGTAGTAGATACTTGCTTAGGCTTTGTATATTCAGGTGAATATACAGGTGAAAAGGCCTCTCTTGCCATGAAATCAACAAAACTGATAATTGAAGTGCCTTGGGCACTCAGGACTTGCAATAGATCTACTTACTCATCTCAACAGTTCAGTGCCTTCTTATCCTCATGGTAGATCAGTCACTCCTTTGGAATACCCTATAATCTTCAAGGCCAAACAATCATAGAAAGAGCAAATCACTCCYTGAAGGTAGCATTTGCTCAGGTCACCTCCCCAGAAGCCAAAAAGAGTTCTACATCTAGCATTGGTGGAGGTCCCGTTCCATGTGAACTTTTCTTCTTTAAAGAGAAAGGGCTGAGCCTTGCTTACAAACTTTGGGCATTTTTGTCAAGGGACACTCCCCTCCCCTTAGTTAGATGAGGGGACCCAATAACCTTTCAATGCCAGCCACTGCCTGCTCCATTTCCATCAAAGGGGCAAGGCTATGTTTGTGTTTTCCCCCAGGACATAAGTCCAATATAGAGACCAGGGAAGAATGTAGAAGCCAGAAGAATAGCAGGACCAAGAGACATAATGTAATACTGTTTTTATTAATTTTTTGTCAGGTTTGGAGGACTGATAAGTGTTGGGCTTTGTTGCCCCTGTCTCCCCCACCCCTCATTATTTTGCCATTCCCTTCATTGAGAGTTATCTATTTAGATCTGTATCCCATTTTTTCAATTGGATTGTTTGGTTTTCTCATATCTAGTTTCTTGAGTTCTTCATGTATTTGAATATTATACTTGAATCAAATATGCAATTGGTAAAACTCCTTTCACATTCTGCAGTTTGGCACTTAGTCTGAATGACCACTGACCTTTGTCTTACAGAAGCTCTTCAATTTTATGAGATCCATTTTATTAATTGTTGATCTTAGTACACTGTGACTTCAGTTCAAAAAGTCTTCTCTTGTGCTAATATAGTCAAGACTATTCGCCACTTTCTCTTCTTTCAGGTTCAGTGTATCTGGCTTTATGTTGAGGTCTTTAACCCATTTGGGCTTAATTTGGGTAAGGTGGTAGATATTTTCTTTGCATCCTTCTACATGCAAACCTCTAGTCTGACCAAAAACATTTGTTGAAGATGCAGTCTTTTTCCCAATTTGTATTGCTGGCTTCTTTATTAATAATCAGAGGTTCACAGATATGTGGATATGACTGGGTCTTCCATGGAGTGATGTATCTGCTTTTATGTCAATATGATACTCTTTTTATTACTATAGCTTTATAATGTGACTTGAGATTAGGGATGGTTATACCTCATAAAGTTCATTTACTATTCAGAATTGTTTTAGTTGTCCTGGGATTGCCATGTTTCCATATGAAGTTGAGAACTTTCAAGATTTGTGAAGAGTTATGTTGAAACTTTTATGGTCATTTCATATACTTGATAGCTTATTTTTAACAGGATGGTCATTTTTACTATGTTATTATTACTGTTCCATGAGCAAGGAAGATTTATCTTCTAATATCTTCTTCAGTGTCCTTATTCAAAGTCTTAAAGTTTTTATCATACAAGTCTTTCACTTGCTTGGTTAACATTAACTCAGGATATTTTATAATATTTGAGGCTATTGGGAGAAATGTTATTTCCTGACTTATTTTTCAGACTGTTAGTTATTTGTATGTATGAGGGCTATTGGTGTTTGTGAGTTAATTTTGTATTCAGCTACTTGTCTGAAATTATGCATCACCTATAGTCCCCTGGTGGAATTTTCAGGATCACTTATATTTAATACCATATCATCTGCAAGTAAAGATACTTTGACTTAATTCCTTTCTTAATTTGCTTCCACTTCAATTCCTATAATTGTCTCACTGTTCTAGGTAAAATATCAATTACTATATTGAGTAGTTGGGGCAATTGTCTTATTCTAGATTTTAGTGGAATTGTTTTGAGTTACTCTCCATGTAAGTTAGTGTTGGCTATAGGTTTGCAGTCAACTATTTTATTACATTGAGGTATGCCCCCTGTATCCCTAATTTCTATAGGATGATTTATCATAAAGGTGTATTAGATTTTGTCAAAGGCCTTTTCTGGTTCTAAAGGCATAATCATGTAGTTGGTTTCTTTCAGAGTGTTTATATGGTGAATTACATTTATTGATTTTCATATACTGAATCACCCTTACATCACTAGGATAAAGCTTATTTGGTCTCATTAAATAATCATTCTGATATGTTCTCAGATTGAGTTTGCAAGTATTTTACTGATTACTTTGGTATCTATGTTTATAATGGAAATTGGTCTGTAGAGTTGATCTTAATTAACTTGGTAAGTGGTATCTATCAAGAAAATTGTTCATTGCCTTCAGATTTTCCAATTTGGTGGAACATAGCCTTTGAAACCATGCCTTTATGACTCTTAGATTTCCTGGGTATCTGTTGTTATGTCCCCTGTTTTGTTTCTAATTTTGTTCATTTGGATTCCCTCTGTACCTTTTAGTTAATTTAGATGTTGGTTTTTCAATATTACTGATATTCTTAATGAATTAAATCATTATTTCATTGATTCTGTGCATTTTTCTTTTCCTTTTGTATTTTATTATTTTGTTGATGATGATGTTCAGATTTAATCTATSGTGGTCTAAAAGGATACAGGAAGTTATTTCTTGCATCTGTTGTCACTTGCTTTTTGTTCAAGAATGTCAATGTTAGAGAAACTGACATGAAATGCTGAAAAATGTATATTCATTTGTGTTTGGGTGAAATGTTTTGTAAATATCTATTAGGTCCATTTTGTTTATGATCTCTGTTAACTCTAGGATTTCATTTAGATTTTGTCTAGATGATTTATCTATTAGTGATAGTGACTCCCAGTATCAGTTTATGAGATCAATATGTTATTTAACTGTAGGTATGTTTCTTTTACAAACATGTGTGAGCTTGTGGTTCTGCCATAAATAATAATAATTGAAATGTCATCTTGATGATTTCTTTCTTAATGCATATGTAGCATCATTTCCTATCTCTTAGTAATTTTGGTTTGAAATCTATTGGTTTTTTTACATTAAAATGTCTACATTAGATTGCTTCTTGCCTAGAATATCTTTTTCTAACCCTTTATCTTATGGTTTCTCTTTGGTGTTGAGGTGTTTCTTGGTGGTAGCAAAGAAAAAGGGATGGTTCCTCCTTTTGCATCCATACATTTAGTCTGTCTCTTCTTATTCATAAATTGAGATCATTAATATTAGAAAATATCAATGATCAAATACTGTTGATTCCTGATTTTTGTGTTTGTACTCCAGAAGAACCACACCATGCCAAACAGTTCCACATGAGGTTTATTGAGAGAGAGAAGGGCAAAGTGGCAGCAAAAAGAGAAGGAGGAAGAGAGAGAGATCAGAGGGGCCATTCTCTTATATATGAATAGCAACATAGCCACAGGTAAAGGTGAGAGGTGAGCCAAGTGGTCTCTGGGAATATGGTGGCTGTTGCCTTGGCAACAGGTGCTCAGGTCCCACTGTTGCCTATAAGTGATGTCACGGGTTTCTGAGGCCCTGATACCAGCATACCCCCCTCCTCATAATAAAAAGAAGAAAAATAGGGGAGGGAGAAACCAATGGTGAAAAGGGAATGAGGTCATGTCTCTTAAGCTGCTTCCTGGAGTCTAGGGGCATTGTCAATTTTGAGGTGTAGCTAACTTTCACCATCATGGGCCACTTGGTAAACATTCACATCAAGTTCCCCTGTGGACAGTGGCTCTTTTGTGGGTAGCTGCTGGTAATCCTGTAACAGGAACTGATTAATGGTTTGGTTAGATTTTTTTAAATTTTTCATTGAAGGAATGTAGAAACAAGATTAATGAGGCAGTGAGCAAATAATAACACCAGGAGGATGACTAGAAAAGGCATTATGGAAGGGAGTATCCACTTCCATATAGGGTTTTCAAATATCCCAGGACTGGAGGTCTCATGATCCCTGAAATTCTGTATGTCTGACTGTAGCTCCTGGATTTTATTTTTCACTATCCTGGATTGGTTGACGTAGAAACAGCATTCTTCTTGGAGGAACAGGCAAAGACCAGCTTCTTTAGCTGTCAGGACATCTAGCCCCTGTTGGTCCTGAAGCACCATGGCTGGCAAATAATGGATCTGTTTCTAGATAGTAAGTACAGTAGCAATCATTTCTTGAAGATTGCTTTTAAATTGGGAAGTGAATTATCATATTCTGTCATGAAAGTCATTATCCCTGCAATTCCAGTACCAATGCCTATGGCTATTCCCATAGCAACCAAGAGTGGCAAGACATGAACTGCCCTCTTGTGTTAGGCAGCTATAATATCTACAACTGTGACTGGCAGGGGCTCATTTCCCTGGATTACTCCCAGTTCAGGGAAAAGGAGTACAAATGTGCAAACTGCTGACCAGCTGGCAGGTAGTCGATGACATACCTGAATGCCACAAAGAATTGAGGTGTTCTGGACTGCAGGGCATTGTAGCAGAGATGTTATATCAAGGGTTATGGTTCTATTGTAGTCTAGGGAGCTTAGTGTTCCTATAGAGCATTCCCAGAGGTCTTAAAACAGTTTGCCATGCCAAGAGAGAAATAGAGGTAAGAGTCATGGCAACATCAGAGTCAGGGCAGCTGACAAAAGGTGAGGTGCAGTTATTTGGCAGTGTCACTGGCGATGCTGTAAGTGGCAATTATGAGTTAATTCCAGGAGGTACGCATAGCCAGCAACCTTTATAGCAGCCAGACCTGGTGACATTAAGGAATTGGTATGCCACATGGAGGGACCCATGTCTCCAACTGCATATGTAGCAGAGCATGGCCTTGTCAGACATCAATGAGAGGAGAGGTCCTTGGTCCTGTGAAGGCTCAATGCCCTAGTGTAGGGGAATGCCAGGACAGGGAAGCAGGAGTGACTGGGTTGGTGAACAGGTGGATGGGGGAGGGATAGGGATTTTGGGGGCGAGGGAAACTAGGAAAGGGGATAACATTTGAAATGTAAATAAAGAAAATATCTAAGAAAAAAGAAAAAAGAAGAAAAGGTTGGTATGCTGAGGTCATGGTCTGAAGCAAAAGGCAAAATGATAAGTTAGTACCATTTATAAGGGGTCATGTCAAAGAGATAAGGACCTTGGAGGAGAGTTTGATTACTTCTCCTATTTTGCTAAAATGTAGAGGTTGGACCATTGGGACATATTTTCTCTGGATATGGATAGTACTTACTGAGGACCTGGGCTGATTTTTTACAATAGAGCTTACCATCAGCTCCAGTGGTTAGTTCTCTCACCTGGAATCCCATGGGTCTTGTATGTAGAAAAAGAGTATCTTGCAACATTGATAGAAGAAATGATTGGTATCTTGTCAGATACATATCCTAGAATATGTATCTGACAAGAACAATATGGACAGCCCCATATTCATCTGACCATTTTTTACAATAATCTTTTGTCTGGTCAAAGAGAAAGCAAGTGTAGATATCATAA
Organism: Apodemus speciosus; assembly: GCA_002335545.1. Taxonomy (NCBI): domain Eukaryota; kingdom Metazoa; phylum Chordata; class Mammalia; order Rodentia; family Muridae; genus Apodemus; species Apodemus speciosus. Next base: position 65,145 of record BDUI01000134.1, read on the forward strand.
TATTTAGATGAGATAACAGATAAAGGTATGATAGCCATTTGGATCTGTTCCTGGCATCCGGCTATGGAGCAGTTTACTGAAGCTATTTGGAAAGTCTGTTATCTCTAGGGGTTTCTTGAACTTCGAATCTCCAGATATAAGGGCTACCCTGGATGGAAATGAACAGCAGGTGGAGGAGGAGAAACCCATGTCCTATACACTGAGGTTGAGCTCAGCTGCCAGAGTGGAGTCTCATTTTCTGGGATTGGGAACAAGATGGGTGGTCTAGATATCCTCCAGAGCATGATCATGTTATGGTCGACATGTATGAAGAAGGGTCATTTTTAGGTGGAGGGATAAAGATTTGAGGTGAGACATGGGGTGAGTTCTAGGAGGGGAGAACATTTAGATGAAAGACCAGGAGTTATAAATGAATTCAAAGGGTGAGATGAGGAGCAGTCACTTAGGGAGAGCTCATAGCCTCAAAAGGCCAGAGGTAGGAGTTTTACCCAATCAATGTGAAGTTCCTGTGACAGCTTAGCAAGAGTAGTTTTTAAAGAGTGGTTAGTTCTTTCTACCTTACCTGAAGTTGAGGGTAGTAGGGAAGGTGAAAATGCCAGGGGACGTCTGTCTAGGGCCTTAGATAGAATTTGGGAAATCTTAGAAGTAAATTCAGGACCATTGTCTAATGAGGGAGGCTGGGACACCAAACTGGTGGATGATCTCTTGGAGGAAGAGATCAGAGACTACCTAAAGCCTTTTGTTAGTTGCCGGAAAAGACTCCACCCATCCTGAGAAGGTATTCACCAAGACCAGGAGTTACTTGACATATCTGAGAGTAGGCATGTGTGTAAACTCAAGTTGCCAGTCAGTTCCAGGAAGGAACAATTCCCTCTAGCCTGATGGGTAGAAATGGGACATCTGACATCTGACAGATTTTGAAAGAAGCAGTGATAGATTTTAAGAAACTTAAGTTCTCAGGAGTAGGCCGTAGGTAGGTTTGACAAAAGAAGACAACACTCTGCTGTTAGGTTCAAAGAGTTGGTGAAGCTAGGACAGAGTTTGGGGAGTGTCAAGTGGTGAAAGTGGATGTGTGGCTTGCAGTGTAATGATGACTTGAGGAGTGGCAGCTCTAGCTGCCTCATCAGCTTGGTTATTTTCCTTGGAGACAATAGAGTCATTTGTCTATTGGGATCTACAGTGGATAATCCCAATAGCTGTGGGGAGACAGGCGGCCTTTAGACTGGCCATAATATGGTTTGCATTAGTTACTGATCCTCCTTTTGTGGTAAGTAACCTGTGCTCCTTCTAGATAGTGGCATGGGACAGGAGGATTTGTAAAGCATATTTTGAATCTGTGTAAACGTTGAGGAACTGACCCTGTGCCAATTGAAAGGCAGTTATGGAAGTTTCTCAGTTTTTATTTGTTTGTTTGTTTGGTTAGTTGTTTGGTTTGTTGATGTTATTGTTGTTTTGTTTTGTTTTGATGTTTATTTATGGAGGTCCTTTTAATTTATTATTGTTCTTACTGATTGTGCTATCAATGTTCTGTTTAGGAAGTCAACAGCCTACACAGTGAGAAAGGATTCTCATCAAACCCACATCTAACAGAGGTCTGATATACAAGACATCTTAGAAAAAACTTAAGAAACAAGATATAATAAAACAAATAATCCAGTTTAGAAAATAGGTACAAAGCTAAACAGAGAATTCTCAAATGAATAATCTCAAATGGCAGAAAAGCACTTAAATGTTCAATATTCTTAGCCAGCAGAGAACTGCAAATCAAAACTCCTTTGACATTGTTTTTTATACCTGCCATAAAGGCTAAGGTCAATAAGAAAAATAACAGCTCATCATGCTAGGTAGGAAATGGAACAAGAGGAACACTGTTCCATTGCTGATGGGCCTAAAATCTAGAACAGCCACTGAAAATCAATTTGGTGGTTTCTCAGAAAATTGGCACTCTATCTACCTCAAGACCCAGCTAAAGCATTCTTGYTCATATACCCAAAGGGTACTCCATCATACCAAAAGGACACTTGATCAACTATGCTCATAGAACCTAGATGTCATTCAACCAAAGAAATGTCTAAAGAAAATGTAGTACATTGACAAAATGGAACACTACTCACCTGTCAAATACAATGACATCTTGAAATTTGCAGGCAAATGGATAGAACTATAAAAGATCATCCTAAGTAAGGTAATCCAGACTTAGACAAACATGGTATGTACTCACTTAGAAGTTGACATTAGCTGCTATGCAATGGACAATCATACTATAATCCACAGACCCAGAGAAGCTAAGTAACAAGGGATGCTCGACGGGTGAAAGATATCCCTGGGAAGGGGAAATAGAAAAGATTTTGTGGGTGGACATAGACATGTGGGGCTAGAACAGGAGAGATCAGGCAGGGATTAGGAGAAATGGATGGAGAGAATATTGGGAGAGACAACTAAAACTAGGGAGAATTTAAAGAGGGTGTTGTAGAAACCTAATGCAGTTTTTAAAAAACCTGGAAACTATGAGTAGCCCTAGCTAAGTTTCCTAGATTCGGAACATACACAGCCCAAAGTGGCCATCTTCTATAACTACAGAAGTCTCCTAGCATTAGGATTGGGATGTCAATGCAACCTTTGGTCTACAATATACTCTACGGCAAGATGTGCTTGGGCAATGGTGGTGAGGAACCTGTAGGAGTGGCCAACCCTTGACTGGTTCAATTTGTGGCTCATGTAAAAGGGAGCACATGCCTAATATTTCCTGGATGGCCAGGAGCCAGAGGGAGGACAATCCAAAGACCTACAATCAAATTAAACATGAATGGCAAATATAAAGTTAATGGAATGATTCCTAATGATATTCTGCTATACTCACAAATAGTGGCCTAGGCAATTATCATCAGAAGTGCCATCCACCAACCAACAGAATCAAATTCAGAGACCCACAGCCGATCAATAGGTAGAGCCTTCAAAAGAGGGGAAGAAGGACTGTAGGACTCTAAGAGCTTGACCTGACATTATTGGTTGTGGTTTTACACTAATGTTTTGGCATCTGTGATGGGGTGATTATATGTCTGGGTTATTATATATGGTTTCCCCTCTGTCAAATGAAAGCTTTGTTGATTTGTTTCTGCTTGTTCATTTCACACTCTGCTTCCAGAGAGTGTGTGCTGCCTGGTAGGAAACTTTCTGTGGAACTATTTTGGCTTTCTCAGCTGGTGTGTACCCTAGGTATGCCTTCTGGTATTGGAGGCTAAGATAATAGGATAAGTTGGGGAAAAGAAGTTTTGAGGAGAAAAATTTTTTTAATTCTCTGGGTGTAGGGTCATAGAGGCAAGAGAGATAGAGGGCAGCAAGTTTTCTGCCACATGGCTGGGATTAGATTGGGGGATTGTTTCTTGACAAGTGTGTAAGTAGAGGTATGAATCTGCCACCAGCATATCTTTTGTCCTGGCAGAAGTCTACCTTGGCTGAGTTCAGAGTTGAGGACTGAAACAAAACAAGATTGGAAGAGGGAGGATAGTACTGGAATATCTGTGGGATGCACAGGTGATGAAAAGACATGAATAGGAGGCTGCCACAGGTGTTCTGCTGCAGAGCTGGGGATGAGATTGGGATTTTGATCTGAGGATGCTGTGGGAGAATAAAAGTTATGCAAATAGTCTACCTGGTTTTCTGGCCAGTATGGCTTCAACCAAGGGATCTTAGGAAGACAACAGTTCTTGCAGCTCAGTTCCAGAAAGTTAGAGTCCATGACCACCATGATAGGAAGCATGGCAATAGGCAGGCAGTTATGGTGCCAAGTCAGTAGGCCAGTGTTTGAAACTAATCTACAGGCATTAGATAAAGGGAGAGAGCTAAATGGAACTGGCATGGGCTTCTGAAACTGTAGGAAGCCGCCCTTACGATATGGCACTGGCTTCCCACACGCACCGCGTCCTGGCGGTTTCCCATGCCTCGGTCTCCGCCGTCATGTAGAAAGCTACCTTTGCGCCCGCCATTACAAGATGGTGGAGATCGTACCTTGGCCAACATGTGCTCGAAAATTTTCCCACGCCTCTGTCTCCGCCTCTTCCGTAGCCTCATTTGGTCCCATGACCTACAGCCAACCAGGAGGCGATACGTCTTACRCAGACCGTAGCTGTATTTAAGGCGAGATCCCGCGTGATCTCAGCGTTTCCATTAGTTTTCCGAGCAGAGTCCAGGAGTGTTGGTCTAGCTCCTGAGATTCTGGTTCTGTAAACTTACCCTTTCTCTCTCAAGAGGAATAAAGCTTATTTTCTGCAGAAGGATCCTAATGTGTGCCGCGTGTTTCCTGCCGGCGGGAAGATAGCGCGTGTCACATGAAACCTCCAAGCCCCATCCCTAGTGACACATCTCCTCAACCTAACCATGCTTCCTAATCCTTTCCAAATAGTTCCACCAACGTTATACCAAGAATTCAAATATGACCAGAATTCCTGGTATCAGAGGGCATTCTCATTAAAACAATCACAAGACTCAACTTCTTCAAAATGACCTATTTCCCTTATAAAAGACAATTTCAATCTTCTGAATTAATATTAGTGCTAGAAATGAGTTTTTCACTTTAAAATGTGGAAGATATTTTCATGTATAATATCACTTGATACTTAGCTTTGTGAGAAATGTAATTTTATAGTAACTTAAAATTGTTTGATATTTTAATAAAATTAMACAATTCCCCCCTTTTCTTCATTAAAACAATATCATGTAACCCATTACTCATTGTTCTCTCTCAAATCTGTCAACTTCTATAATTTTTGCTACATAAATACATGCATATTAAAGATGAAAGTAATTAATTTCAAAAACTAACTGAAAATTTTAAGATCTCACAGTGTCTGGAATTAAGTGATTATTCAATCTCCTTTTATATAAGGAAAATAATATTACATCTGGCACCTGGCATACCATAATTTCACCATCGGATTTGAAAGTTTGTCATCTCAAAAATTCATATTAATATGTATTGTAATTGTAATTGTATTAAGAGTTGAGGTCTTTAGGAAGTGACTAAGCTTGAAATCAAAACAACCCTGAGATTTCACCTCACACCAATCAGAATGGCTAAGACTAAAAACTCAGGAGACAGCAGATGTTGGCGAGGATGTGGAGAAAGAGG
>BDUI01000134.1:114020-134569 GCA_002335545.1 Apodemus speciosus
AAGGAAGGAAGGAAGGAAGGAAGGAAGGAAGAAAGAAAGACTTGAATATCTGGAATATCTACATAAATTGAAAATTCATGGATAAAATGTTCCAAGAACAAGAACATATTAATTTCAGTGTAAAAATTATCCCATCATTTATTGTATATATTTTACTTGAATATTGCTATTAATTTCTAAGAAATCAGATTGAAATAATCATTGTAACATAAGAAATGATATTGGAAAGAATTCTGCTGTCTTCAAATATTCAACATTCAATATACTTCAATTAATATAAGCCATCAGTCTAAATAGGATAGCTCTTATATAATCTCCATTTTCCTCAGACACTAAAAAATTGTATAAACTATAAACTGACAGCAATCTTTTGTGGTATGTAATTCTCTCACATGGCTCCTAAGAGCATCAGCATACATAGATTACTCTCATTTCCTAGAGTGGAGTTTAGAAAAATTAAAATGAATCGTACTCTTCATTCGGTTCCTTGATCTAACATATTTGGTGGGAGAGTCACTACAGTGGCCCAGGCACACCTGGGACTCAGTCATAGCAAATTGAAGTCAGCTTTAGATGTGACATTTGGTGTTTGTTATGGGAGGATGTGCTGACCATTTGATTTCCCTTCTATAAACTAGAGTACTCAAGATAATCTATGCGGTTAGAAATCACAGTTATCTTCAAACAGTCATGACATGGTGGCTCTGTTGTCCCTAGGGAAACATCTTTGGACTACTCATTGTATAAACCTTTAAATTCATAAAGTTTCAACTATCCATAAATTTTGTATGTGTCCTTTAGTGTACAGGTCAAATTTATTCTTTTCTTTAAGCTCTATATGTTACATACACCCTATATATTAACTCTACATTAATGTGCAAAAAATTCTACAACTTTGGGAACTTAAAATGACACACATTTTTTTCTTTTTTAAATAACTGTATGTTTTCTATTAGTCAAAAGTAGGAAAAGAAATTAGTCCTAAATTCCCTGAGTTTACAAAAGTTTGAATGATTTTTAAATCCTTGAGAATATTGTACTATAAGTAACAATGGAAAATAACATATTGATAAGTACAAAGTAATTGATTTGATAGCACAAATTTTAATTTCTCTCTCAGAGTGGTAGTGGATAATGAGTCTGAGCACAGTTGCACAATATTTAATTGCTACATTACAGGGTAGCCTGGAAAGTATTGCCTAGGATATTCTTGGGGGTTCAGACTTCCAAATTCATGAAATTATTATTGTGATTAATTTTTCTTCATTGTTGAGGGCTGTGATAGCTGCTTCTCCTAAAGCCATCTTCAACTCCTTGTACATGGTTCTGGTGGTTTGAATAAGAATGACTCAGATAGGCTCATATATTTGAAGGCTTATTCATCAAGAAGTGGTACTACAGAGAAGGATTAGAAGGTACAGACTTGTTGGAGAATGTGTGTCACTGGGGGTGGTTTGGGGTTTTAGATGCCCAAGGTAGATTCAATAGCTCTCTCTCCCTTCGTCTGACTGCAGATCCAGGCTTAAAACTCCCAGCTACTGCTACAGCAATATTTCTGCCTGGATGCTGCCATGCTCCCCACCATGTTAAGAATGAAATCTCTGAAACATTAAGCAATTCCCAACTAAGTGTTTTCTATGGTCATGTGGTCTCTTCAGAGTAATAGAACACTAAGACAGAAAAGTTGGTACCAGGAGTAAGGTACGGCTGCGATAGGTTAGAACATGCTGCTTATTGGCAGAATGTGAAATTCGGGACTTTAGATTAGAAAAACAGCTGAATGCATTAAGCTGAATTTAATGGGCCATCCTAGTAAGAGCAGGAAAGACAGTGCTAAGGACTACTAGAATTATGAGAACCTAGTTCAAAAAGTTTCAAAGGGGAAGAATATCAGTAAGTGGCCTAGAGACCATTTTTGTGATATTTTGGTGAAGAATAGTTGCTTTTGCCCATGTCCAAAAAAAATCTGCCTGAGGCTAATTTAAAGAGTTTTTGATTAATGGCATTGGCAGGGGAAGATTTCAAGACAGCTGTCTATTGACTGAATTGTGTGGTTATTAGTAGACACTCTTATGCAGATATATAATGAAAAGAGGCAAGCTGAGCAAGGAAAAAACGTGTATAGAGAAGAAAAGGAACACTGGGAAGTGTAATAGAACTAAGACCAGTTATCAAGGAGATAAAAAGTTTAGAGAAAGCATGATGCTAAAGGGAGTAGTGACCTCAGAGCAAGACTTCACCCAGCTAAGCTTACAAGTTTTGTAAAGTAATTAAAGAAAAGTTTAATAAGTGAAGGAAGCTGATGCAATCTTTCTTCTGGTCCTTAGGGCTTCAGTCATGTCTCCCCTGACCCCCAATACACGATTATGTTCCCCCTTCCCTCCCCTGATCTGTTCCCCACCCAGGTCCCTCCCTTCCCCTCTTCCCTCCCCTGAACTGTTCCCCACCCAGGTCCCTCCCTTTCTTTGCTCCCCACCCCCACCCCACGTTTGTTTTCTTCTCCCTCCCAAAAGGGATTGGCATCCTCATTTGTACCCTTTGACTCGTTAACCTTCTTGAGTTCTGTGGATTGCATCCTGGGTATTCTGTATTTTTTGGCTAATATCCACTTCTTAGTGAGTACATACCATGCATGTTCTTTTGGATCTGAGTTACCTCACTCAGGATGATATTTTCGAGTTCCATCTCTTTGCCTGCAAAATTCATGGTGCCCTGGTTCCGGGCAAACTTGGGAGGTAGGAGGTAGGGGGACACCCTAGAATGTACCAGAGATCTGGGAGGTGAGAGACCCACAGGACTCAAAGGGAAGGCCCTTAGATGAAATGCTTACAATAGAGAGAGGAAACATAGAGTCCACATACATTAGAAAGACAGGACATCAAGTAGAGGGATGGGGTTGCCATCCCACAGTCAAAAACTCGGACCCAGAATTGTTCCTGTCTGAAAGAACTGCAGGGACAAAAGTGGAAAGAGCCTGAGGGAAAGGAGGTCCAGTGACTGGCTCAACTTGGGATCCAGCTCAAAGGAAGGCCCTAATGCCTGACAGTATTACTGATACTATGGTGTACTTATAAGCAGCAGTCTAGCATGATTGCCCTCCAAAAGGCCCAACAAACAGCTGAAAGAGGCAGATGTAGATACTTATACCCAGTCAATAGATAGAAGCTGGTGACCCCTGTGGTTGAATTAGGAAAAAGCTGAAAGAAGCTGCAGAGGAAGACAACCCCATAGGAAGACCAGAAGTTTCAACTAACCCTGAGATGTCTTGGACACTGTGTTGCCAACCAGGCAGAAAACACCATCTGATATGAGGCTCCTAACACATACACAGCTGAGGACTGCCGGGTATGGACTCAGTCAGAGAACATGTGATGCACCTAAGCCTCAAGAGACTTGAGGTCCCAGGGAGTGAGGAGGAGTTAAGAGATCTGCCATGAGACTCAGAAGAGACTTTCAGCTTTGCATTTTTAAAAAGTGTGGAAGATACTTCGGACTTTTATTAAACAGTCTTGAGATGGAAAAGGCTATGTGAAAATTTTAGTTCCCTAAGAACAGTAGAAGTATTACATGGTAAATAAAAAATCTTTCAGAAAAATATTCATGAAGACAAAATATCTAGTAGTAATACCTCCAAAATTAAGATGCTTAATCATCAGAGTAGCACTAAGGATTAGAAAGAGGAATGGCCTTGTTAAAGGAAGTGTGTCACTGAGATTGGCTTTAAGGTTTCAAGTCAGGCCCAATGTCTCTTCTTGCTGCCTATAGATCCCATATAAAATTCTCAGCTTCTTTTTCATCACTATGTCTGTCTGCATACTCCCATACTTCCTGCCACAAGAATAGACTAAACTTTAAGCAAGCCCAAACTAAATGCTTTCTTTGATAAGAATTTCTGTGGCCGGGTGACTGGGGAAAGGGCGGTGGGAAGGGGACTTAGGGGACATATGGTGAGGGGGGAACTGGGAAAGGGGAAAGCATTTGGAAAGTAAACAAAGAATATAGAAAATAAAAAAAGGGAAAAAAGAACAACTTACCATAATTAAATCAAACTAAAAAAAAAAAAAAAAGAATTTCTGTGGCCATAGTGACTTTTACCATATCAATAGAACACTAACAGAGTGGCCTTTCCATAGCTGCTTTCTTCATGACCACCAGCAAAGTATCTCTCTCTATCCTTCTATGGTAACAACTGACACAATGTAATGACACCAAGTCACAACATGATGCTTAATGCTATACAACATGGTGCAGTGCAATGCAGTAAAACATCACAACAGCATATGTGTCACAAAACACAATGAAGCAAGTCATCTCTCCACTTTGCCCATTCTGCTGAGAAAAAACAAACCACAAGTTCTGTCTGAACTCACGGAAAGATGACTGTCTTTTCACCATAGAAACACTAAATGGCTGCTTCAGGAGGAGAACAAAATAAAAACAATCTGGTATTTTTCATTCAACATTTCTGCAAGATGAGGAAATTCTACTTCAGAGAATTTTTTTTACAGTCAAATCTGTCTTCAGAAACTCCCTCAGAAAATCTTGATATAGCTGGAGCTGAGTCACACAATGACTAGTTTTTGCAATAATAAATATTAAAATCAGCATGTCCCTGCTGTGGTAATCAGAGTCTTCTGGATTGTTAAATTAGCATTCATTATAAGTGTAAGTACATTCTCCACTCATTCTGATTCTCTACCTCAGGGATCCCATAAGTCATTCTGAAGCAATAATTTACTGTATAACAGAGTATGACACATAACTTCATATCATAGAAAAGATAATAGCAGTGAGATAAAATGATTTCTCAATAGCTTCCATTGTTAGGAAAGTAATCTTACAATAAATACCTTTTAATTTCTGATCAATTAATTGAATGATGAAATCAGTCTGATTTCAAATGTTAAGCATATGTAAAGAAATCACATTTGGAAATAAATTAATATTTGCATTTTTAACTCAACTTCTGAAATGTAAGGCAGGCCTTCTGACCAGATATTCCCACCTTCAGAGTCTGAAGAGTGCCACAGACCAGCTGCCATTTAAAGTGTTCTTTATATCTTCTCAGAAATCCCTCAAAGAATGTAAAGGAGAGCTTTGGTTCAACCTTATCCCTCAAAAGTTGAGTCCCAAACATGTAATTGGAAGGTAATGATTTAAAAGACTATTCACCATAGATCGCTTATCCTAAAACAAAGGGTTTATTTCAAAATTTGATGATGAATTGTAAGAATGAAACAAGGTGTCATCCATCAGGCCAGATGGTGCTATTGAATGGTGACTAGAAGATCCAGTTTTCAAATTCCCATGTTTATAGAAGACATAATTGCTTTAGTATTAATTAAATATTTTTTCTTATTCAATACTTTTATTTTGAGTATGTGATTGAGTGATGAGTATGAGGGTTGAAATATTTATTTTTCAGAATGTTTTAACTTTTTTAAATCAGCACTTGACTTAGCAAATATTTCCTGTGATTATTTCTTTATTTCAACTACATAATCTACATGGATATGAGTTCAGAGGGATGTCTGAAAAGGAAAGTGTCCTCCATTAATTTAACATTATAAGTAATAGCTAAAATTAGAATGCAAGAGAGACAAAGCGGCTCACCAAGTAAAGGTAATTTCCACACAAGCATGATGTTTGGAGTTTGAACCCTCGAATCCATGTAGGAAAGAATAAATCACACAAAGTTCTCTTCCCATCTGGTCTTCACAAATGTGAGAATGACATGCATATACTCACAAATATAATAGTAATAACCATAATAATAGATTTTATTTTGAGTAAAAATCAATAGTAAAGAAACAAGATTAAAATATCAGTGCTGAAAGACAGGAAACTGTCATCAACATCACTGCTTTGCAGTTTTTGGACTATAATGCCAGAGAAAAGGAGTTCATGGTCCCTGGCAAACAAAGCTGCCTAACTCTGCCTTTTGGGTGCTGTCTGCTCAAAGCTACCACTACAAATACCCCCAAATGACACAGATGAACCTCAAGGCTACTGTAAATTTAACAAACGGATTTTTTTCTTTGACTTTTGTTTGCATTCATAAGCAATTGTGAGAAACAGAGCTTTGACCTAATGGTGCTGTTTTGTTAATCATCAGCATTCTTTAGAGTAATGTTTCTTAAGCACTCAGTGGGACCAGGAAGTACAAATTTGAATTGAGAGCCCCTGAAATTTCCTGGCAGCTGGAAATAAAATAATCAGTATTTGAGGCAAAAACAAATGCTGAAACCACACACACAGAAAAAGAGGATTTCGAATAAAAATATCAAGGAACAAAGAAAAAATTCAGCGTGAGGTGGCAGTAGGACAAACAGAAAGTATCTGGATAGAAAAACATTAAAAATTCAAGTCCTTGATGCCTTGAAGGAGTCAAAATACAGAGTCCTACTTGTATATGTATACTGGCATTATTCACACAGCCATGAAGTGAAATTAGCCTAAGCGGCTGTCATCAGATGAAGAACTGATAGAAAATTTAGTGTAAATGCACAATGGAGCATCATGCAACCAGAAAGAGAAAAATTCAGAACATTTTCAAGAAAAGTGTAAAACTGGAGATCATCATGTTAAGTGAAATAACTTAGAAAATATTATCACAGATTTGTCTCATATAGAATGTAGGAGCAATCAAGTAGAATAGTAGGACTAGAAACAAATGAGGGAACAGGGAGCTTACGAGGGATTGAAAATGGTCCAAGAACACTAATGAAAATGCATACATGCTCATATGGATGTGTAAAATCTCACAGTAAAACTTATGTATTGTATAATTTCTGTATAGTAATACAAATTCCACAAAAATAATTAGTTGTGCAGAAAAACAAGAAATGCGAGAAGGAATAAATGCAAGCTCTGAGTAAATAATATTTTATTAAGGGATATAGGAGTAGACAGAAAATTCTAATCTCTCACAAGATGAACTGTGGGTAACAATTATTAAACTATGTTCTTCCTGCTGCTCCAGTGACCTTGCAGGGAAATGGATTGGAAATATTTGCATGTGGACAAGACTTAAGAGCAGAGGATTCTCATGTGTTCACGGGACATTCACAAATGTGAACCTCATGGGCCAGGGAACACAATAGCTCTGATGTCATTCAAGAACACTGGGCATGATCACTCCTCTCTCTTCCAAATGTCTTTGCTAGTGACTGAAATTCATTCCAGCAAGGCAGCTCAGCTCCTGTATATGAACAGATGAATAGCAACATGTGCTGATGAGGGCCACGGGGAGAGAGAACATGCAAGCTGTTCTGGATTTAGATTAGATACATCATAAGTCTCTTAAAAATTGTGTGATTCTCTGAAACACTTACTTGAATATATTTAAAGCCAGAATTCTGTGTAGTTTGAAGCACAAATTTTAATGAATTTATGTTCATTTTCTTTAACATGTATTACTTCATGCCTTCCTCAAATATTTTCTAACACTGCGCTCAGGTCCTTTCCCCTTCACTTATGGCATTTCCTTTACTCATTCTCTTAGCCACTTGCAATAAAACCCTGGTGTGCTGTTACCACTGCATCTTTAAACAGGTATGTTTTACATCAATCAAAAGCAAGGCAAACAATGCTATCCTAATTTGTCTTCATTCATCCTTTCTCACACATTTTTCTTTCTATCATGCAGATTAAATTTTGATCTATGTGATTTTTTTCTCTCTGAAAAATTAGTTTACATTCCTCAAAAGGCAAATATGCTGCTGACTAATCCATAATACTTCATGACTTCAGGAAATTTAATACATAAATATATATCTGTCATTTTGGTTGCTAAATTCTAGGTTTGGTTCTAACAGTATTTATTTCACTATACCTTACTACCCACATGGTGTTTGACATGACTTCCACTGTAACTATTCTTCTTTTTTCTTCTGGAGATTAGGAGAATTTATCCGTTTTTTAATTTTAATTTTTATTTTTAACATATTCAACACAATATATATATGAACATAAAATTATAAAGTATTTTTGTTTGTTCGTTCAATTTGTTTTTGGTAGAGCTTAAAATCTTGGCTCTTACTGTGGTAGAAACCCAGAATGAGAACAATATTTAGACATTGAAGTTCATTGTGATAAGGCTGTACTTCAATGTCCCTCCCATCACCAAAGGATTTTATCTCCATAGTAGCTAAGCTAAGAGTTGACTGTTCTGCTGTGCCAAGGAATGAATTATAGGCACAATTATTTGGATACACATTCCTGCTATGATCAAAGCTCTTTGACTTGAGTGATTGTCATCATTCTCAGCCCACAGGGACCAGGTTGCATTCATCTAAGAAATGGTAAGTGTATTAAGATGGTTTATCCATGAAGTCATTCATCAACTGATTCAATGAACAATGGTTCTGCTTGGAGGGTGAGGGTTCATGGGCAGTGATGATTTTGAAAAGCATTCATTTCAGAAAAAGAGTAACTTTTTTGCATTTTATTAGATATTTTCTTTATTTACTTTTCAAATCCTATCCTCTTTCCTCATTTCCCCTGCAAAACCTCCTATCCCATCCCCCCTCCTCCTGCTCACAAACCTATTCACTCACACTTTCCTGACCTGCCATTCCCCTACCCTGGGGAATGAGCCTTCACTGGTCCAAGGGACGCTCTCCTCATTGATATCCAACCAGGCTGTCCTCTGCTACCGATGTGGCTGGAGCCATGAGTCCACCAATGTGTACTCTTTGGTTGGTGGTTTAGTCCCTGGGAGTTCTGGGGGTACTGGTTGGTTCATATTGTTGTTCCTGCTATAGGGCTGTAAACCCCTTCAGCTCCTTGGGTCCTTTCTCTAGCAGCTCCATTGGGGAGCCTGTGCTCAGTTCAATGTTTAGATAAGAACATCCTCCTCAATGCTTGTCAGGCTCTGGCAGGCCCTCTCTGGAAACAGCTATATCAGGCTCCTGTCAGCGAGCACTTGTTGGCATCAACAATAGTGTCTGTGTTTGGTAACTGTATATGGGATGGATCTCCAGGTGGGGCAGTTTTTGGATGGTCTTTCCTTCAGTCTAGTAACTTATAAGGTCACTTGCTTCTTCAAAATTGATACAGTAATTATAAATATCAAGCAAATCATTCAGTCTCACTCTTTGTTGTTCTATTACAAGCCACCTCCAGAATTAATTGTCTAAGTTTCTTTTGGCTGTATAAATAATTTTGAAATATGTAATCTGTTCTGAAAAACATAGTATAGTGTAAAAACATCAAATAAAAAATCCTACTTATAGAGAAGAGAAACATGATTTCAAGACTATTATATGGTACACAGCAAGACACTGTCCCATACAAACAAGCAGAAAGTGTATATGGATTGTAGAATATTGGACATATCTCTCCAATTACCAAATTAGAGAGACCACTGGATGGCAGCCAACGAATTTCTAATTCCTCATATTTTTAAATTTCAATCGATTAGGATATGTTGGTAATATTAATTTTCATATTAAGAGATATTATGGAAAAGTAATTGTTACTTTCTGTTATTTTTGTTGTTAGAAGTGGAAGTTTTTTGTGTGGGTTGTTGAAAGATTACTTTCTTGCTTTTCTAGGGTGTAGTTTCTTTTCTTTGTTGGCATTTTCTATCTACTATCTTTGTAGTGCTGGATTATGTTCTTATACTTGCCTCCAGCCATCTGGTTATTTCTAGTGCTACTTGCCCTCACTTTAGCTGACTAGAGCCTGTCTTTCCTGTTATCCTAGTTATGTCAGAACTCCTCAGATTCAAGTTCTCTCTGTAATCCTGTGATTCTGGGATCCAATGATCCTGAGATCCTGGGTGTGTACGAGCTCGTGGGAGTCAAGCAGCCTCTTAGTCCCTGAGATCCTGGTGTGACCAAGCTCCTTGTATCTTATGATCCTGGGATCCTGGAATCTTGGGATCCTGGGCTTGTAAAAGTGCCTGTGAGTGGAGCTTCCTCTGGGCATTGTGAGACTGGCTGTGGAGTTTGTGCCCAAGATCTGCTCAGGGCACTGGAAGGAACCCGTGTCAATGATCTGGTGGAGTTCCTGTGTGCCTGAGTCCCACTGGTCCCAGTAACTCCCAGTGTTGGGACAGATGTTGTGTCTTCCTCACCTCTGATCCTATTGACTTTATTCTTCAATGGCTATTATCAAGATTTTTCTTTTTATCTTTTATTTCCTAACTTTTACATAATTTATATTCAAATCTGCCTCTTACCATACCTCTAGTTCTCTGGACTTTTCTGGATCTGTCTTAGCAAGCTCTCAGCCATTTCTGCTTTAAATATTTCACCTGTGATTTGCCCTCTTTTACTTCAGACTGTCGGATCATTTTTACACTCTTCAGATTGTACTAGAGTTCCTAGATGATCTGCTTTCCCATGCCTATCTAAACAGCATGAATTATTTCACCCTGTGCTACAGTGAGAGCTGTCTATGAGATTTATCTTCAAATTTACTAGATCTTTATTTTAAAATGTCCTACAGGTTGGTCTATCAGAGTCATCCCACACTCTTCTAATGTTTTTATAATTGTTTTGTTGTTTTAATTCTAGCACTTACCTTTGATTTTCTCTCTCTCTCTTTCTCTCTCTGCATTCAGTTATTTAATTCATGCAGTAGGGAAGTCAAGGGACAGCATGAGGATTTCATTAGCTCTTATAGCAAGTGTGTTCTGGGAACTGAACAGTGATTTCTCTTGCTGGCCTCTGATTCTTCCTGGTTTCCACCTTTTTAAACATTTCCAATCTAGGAGCATCACAGCCAAGAAACCTTGAACAACTAAAACACCAACTATTAACTGCAAAATTAATTTTATGCTCTCCTATGTCCCTTGGATATGGCCTTCATAAGGATTAATTAGCTCTATCTGACTTTAAGTAAGCCAGGAGGGATCCAGGATTCAGATCGCTAAGGAAAACAAGATTTTGGGAAAGTAATTTCTCCTGGATGATGGGCCTTTGTTACTGTTCAGAGTGCATGTTATCAGAAACTGAGAAGCACCTTTTGGTCAAATATTCTGGCTTATTGCAGTAGCCCTGACCAACTGCACAGTCACTTATTCCAATTTTACTAATTGATGTTACCTATAAAGTCACACACTACACATCACATCATTAGTCTACATTTATTTATATGTATGCATTACAGAATAGCTACAAAGGGTTGATAAGGTCCAGAAGAATGGAAGACAGAAGGATGGCAGATCCAGATGGGTAAACAGGAGAATTGACCACCAGCAGTATGAATAGATGATTTCAGCAAAGCTGTGTTGAAGCCCGGAGATAGTGAGGAATTTTGTGTCTGTTGGTTCTTGGTGGATTTTTAGTAAGATAATGGGTCCATGAGAGCCATTACCATCACGGTGCTAGGAGGTCATCTATAATTACAAGTGAGGGAGCTGCACACTGCCCTTTACAAGTGCAAAGGAAAGGTTTCTGGATTTAGATTTAGTGATATGATTTTAAAATCTGTGTCTTTACAGTCTCCATTTATCTTAATAAAGTTAGGGTGGTACCCCTTTTGCTTCAAGGAATAAGTAATTCATCATTGGGTTATAGCGGGAAAATGGTACCCTTCTTTCCACTCAGGTATTACAAAATGGAGTCTCTCAGAGCAAAGAACAGCCTTAAAATATCAGCTTCATTGTAATACAGCATAACACAATCCAGTTTTAAAAGCTAAAGAGAACGCTCATTCTTGGCTGTTCCCTTCTCCCATACCCCACCCTGGTGAAGCATAATTACTTAATATTTACCATGATAAATCACCAGGTGTTTGGATAGATCATCTGCAAAGTGTTGAGAACATTTCTAGCACTTTCAATTGAATGTACACTACTCCCTGGTTTTGTTCATCCTCTAGGTACGATGCAGAAAACATGAAAAAAATGTGCTTCCTACCAATTACTAGTCCACTGGCACCTGATCCAGAGACTGATGTTGGCTCTGGCTGTCTGAATTTGCTTCCAGACTCCTGAGTTGCTTGTGACATCAGTACTCTGACATGTTCAAGAAATGCAGGTTTCAGTATGTTCAACTTTTCTCTTATTGTCAGGATGTGGATGATGGCTTCACCCAAAGCCTGTATAAGACAGAGCAAAATCTGAATGGATTTAAGTATAGAAAAAACTTGAATATTAAAAAAATGTAAGAAAACTTTAAAATTAATAAAGAATGCATAAAATGATATTATTTTTCTCTCTTAATATGGTCAGAAAGTTTCTGAATATTTAAAACATAATGATATACTACTTTTACAAATCTTCCATCTGCTTTAGAAAACCGAGAAAGCAGAACAAAATCATTCTAATATAGCTAGCATTAGCCACGTATTCTTACTTCCATCAAGTGCACCAAACTGAAGCTAACCAATCTCCAAAACTATCACATGTAGCTTGTTCTCAATAATCCATAAAATACCTGGGGGAAATTCTGCTTTAATGTTTATATTCTGTTGACTTGGTCTGACATTCTTTTATCATTTGATTACGTTATACAATAATTGCTTCAACCCTGGTCCTGCAGTTTTAATTCTTTATGTTATTCTCTAGAGCCAGTGACAATTAGGAAGATATGTAGCACCCAGACACATGGAACCTAAATCTTTTAGGGTGGTTGGAAATGTGTAAGTCTCATTTTTTAATGATTTTGACTAATGCAATTGTCCCATATTCATAATTTCCTTGTGAGCCAGCTTGTTTAGTCAATACACCACAAAACTGACATTCACACTGAAGTCTGTGAATCACTATGTTATCCCTACCTCCAAAGATGAGCTTCATTTATTTGGAAAGCTTGAAGGATCCTGGCTTGTGATGGCATGAGTGTGACATGTCCTTCACAGATTCCTGTGTTTGAGCTCTTGATCTACAGCTGATGGGAACATTTTAGAAAATTGTATACTAGTTAGGAGGTAGATCCTTGCTGAAGGAAGTGGATCACTAGGGCAGGTTTTGAGGTTTTTACCTCCTGTCTGTTTCCAACTCCTGGGGAAGTAGGGAACTCCAACTGTACACTCCTGCTACCCTGGAATAACTACTTTAATTTCCTCTCATAAATGGATTGCATGTTTTAAAAATGTAAGTCAAAAGAATCCTATAATCTCCTAAATTATAGTCCAGTGTCTCAGTATTTGGTGAGTAATTTAAAAAAAGTAAGTAATGCATGGATTGCAGTCATTGTTTACTGTCTGTCATTCCTTCCTTCCTTCCTTCCTTCCTTCCTTCCTTCCTTCCTTCCTTCTTTTCTTCCGTGTGTGTGTGCACGCGTGTTTATGTGTGTGTGTGTACAAATACACATAAGTTCATTACTCAGAGAGGCCAGAGATGATGTTAGACCCTCCAGAGCTGGAGTCACAAGCAGTTGTGCTGGGAACTTCACTCACTTCCTCTGCAAGAGCTGCAAATGAGCCTGGTGGTGGTGGTGGCGGCAGCGGCGGCGGCGGCGGCGGCGGCGCGGCGCATGCCTTTAATCCCAGCACTTGGGAGGCAGAGGCAGGTGGATTTCTGAGTTCGAGGCCAGCCTGGTCTACAGAGTGAGTTCCAGTTCAGCCAGGACAACACAGAAAACCCTTGTCAAAAAAAAAAAAATAAAAAAAAAAAAAAAAAGGGGGGGCTGCAAATGGCTAATCCAACTTTTCAGGCTCTGTCTTCATTGTTTTCAACAAACCATTTTGAGTAATCAATGCATCCAATAAACTTGAAATTAATAGTAATGGGATCAACATGTGGCAGAATTATATTTTCCCACAGACTGAAAATGACTGTTTCTGTTCAGTGCTGTATCTCAGCATTTACAGTCTATAATGTTACTGTGTATACTGACTGTTTTTTTGTGTCAACTTGACACAGGCTGTAGTTATCACAGAGAAAGGAGTTTCAGTTTGGGAAGTGCCTCCATGAAATCCAACTGTGGGGCATTTTCTCAATTAGTGATCAAGGGAGGAGAGCCCCTTGTGGGTGGTACCATCTCTGAACTGGTATTCTTGGGTTCTGTAAGAGAGCAGGCTGAGCAAGCCAGGGGAAGCAAGCCAGTAAGAAACATCCCTCCATGGCCTCTGCATCAGCTCCTGCTTCCTGACCTGCTTGAGTTCCAGTCCTGACTTCCTTTGGTGATGAACAGCAACGTGGAATTGTAAGCTGAATAAACCCTTTCCTCTCTGACTTGCTTCTTGGTCATGATGTTTGTGCAGGAATAGAAACCCTGACTAAGACCCTGTGTTTATCTGCAATTTGTGGAATGTTAGCTTCTTAACAACATACAGAAACAAGTTTTTTCAAAATATAACTTATATATGTTATCTTTGCCCGAGAAAACTTAAAGATGAAGTCAATTAATGCTCTTTCTTTAGATTTCTAGATACATTATTTTTTCACTTTTCAAGATTTTCAGTAAAATTTTAGATTGATTATATGTTCCCCTAAATCTTACATTGTACTTTTTCACTGTACATTAATGGCTTTAAAGTTTTGAAAGGCTAAATATATCTTTACTTATAATAAAATAGATATGTTCTTAACTAAGAATATAAATACAAGTAAAACACCTAAGGATATATAATAGATGAGTTGTAATTTGCATGTGATTTGATAATTTACAATAATTTTAAATTCCAATTTCAATTTTTCATGAATGAGTGAAGAAGTTACATAGTGAGATTAATGTAAAACTCCTACAGACATGGAGACACACTAAGATTGACATGGGTCTAAAGTGTAATTCCTGAGAACAGTTTACATATAACAATAATAATCCAAATAAAAGAAGCTATTAACTTGAGGGTGTATGGTAGGGTTCAGAATGGAAATAAGAAGCTGAAGTAATTCTCTTTTAATCAAAAATAAATTTAAAACTGTTTTTAAAAATAAAATAAAATAAAATAGCAAGAATTAAGAAAAATAAAAATAACTTAAAATAAACAAAATGTAGTATATAATCTATATTTAAGTCATCTGATTTTGTGCATGTGAGTGTGTGTGTGTGTGTGTGTGTGTGTGTGTGTGTGTGTGTATGTTTGTGTATTTAAGACTGGGTCTGATTTGTACAGTCTAAGCTGGCCTTGGTCTTACCTTCTGATCATTCTGGTTCATCTTCTGGAATGTGAGAATAGAGAAATATGCCATTGTACTCAGCTTTTTGTTAAACACAGCAATATATGCATGTTCTTGATGTTCTTGTGTGTGTGTGTGTGTGTGTGTGTGTGTGTGTGTGTGTCCATGACATTGTTCTCATGGCACTGTGTAGGCAAACACATTTCTGATGAGATATGTTGCCAGCTAACTTTGGATCATTCGTTAGGAGAATCAATTTTAACTATATACTTTTAATTCTATGCCTAAATGTGTGCCCTTCCTTTTTAAGATGGATGGTATTAGAAGCAGGAAAGAAATGATGTGTCATGTTTTCAATATTGTTTCTTGTTTGACCACATTACGATTTCACCAGGAGGTAGTGTGCGATAAAATGGTCTCCATGTCAAAGTCATCAAGAAACCCACAGGGCACTTTATCAGTTAAATAAATGTTTCCAGTAGAACCATTGACTAAAGAGCTTGTAGGAAAGAAGCCAAATACTATAGGAGATAAGATCACTGAAATCTTAAACATTCTTATCTATACTAGAATGATGGTTATTATTTCACTTATAAATGAATCCTGACTTTATAATTAAGCTTGAGTGCAACATATATTCAAATAAATTTTATAATTTATTTGCCATTTTTTAAAGAAAGCAACTAATAAAAATAATGTGGAAATAAAATATTCATTTCCATGGTTGGTCTATTTCCCTTATTCTAAAAATTCATTTTCTATCAAATTACCTGTGGCAGCAACTTTCATATGTCTAGAGCAATCTTCCCTCAATTTTTGACTGTTTATTCATGCTAAATGTGTGTTTATACTTATGTCAACATAGTCAAAAATGAAGTTTTTGCCCATATCAGTTTTATAATTTTGATTTTCTACTTCATTCCCATACTGTGCTCAAGGATGCCTCACTTCCTCTTCTGTGCTAATGAAAATAAAACTTAATTATTCCTCTTAATTTAGAAATGCATAATCAAATTTTTATGGGCCCTACTACCACCTTTGAACCTTGTCCAAATGTAATCAGTCTTTCTCCCAATAGCTCATCAGGCAATTTATGGCAAACTGGTTGAATTAACAACTCTTAGTTTTCASACATCCCATATCCAAATTCACACCATGTGTTAATGACCTTCACATTAATTCTGCATCTGGTTGTTTGATTTGCTTTGACCAATAGGTCAATGGTAAGCTTAATTCCAATACCAAGTAGAAACTGGAGAAAGTCTTTATTTATGCCCTACTTGTTTCTGAAGTTGTGATATTTTATATTTTTGAAAAATATAAAAATGAATTTAGGGGAAATGGGTTTATTTGCTTTACAGTGCGGGTTATAATCCATGGTAGTGGGGCAGTCACAGGCACAGGAGTCTAATTTTGTGTTCTTCATATACTCACTGTACCATGGACAAACTTTCAGTGGTTAGTCCCTTAGTGTTAACTGAGTCATTCCCCAAACCCCTATCAAAGACCATCAACTGTGAAGACACGCACTTCAGCAATTTTATCACAATTTTAAAAAATGGTCTTCAATGGTTTCCTGTCTGGAAGAGAGGAAAGAAGAATTTAGTGGAAAATGGGTTTATTTGGTTTACAGTGCAGGTTATAATCCACAGTTGTGGGGCAGTCACAGGCACAGGGTTTAAGAGAGAGTTGACACAGAAGGTTTTACTTCTACTTTTAATATCTGCTGACTTTTACACATATATGTCTCAGTATAAGTACTTTTAATTAGCTGCTAAAATTCCATTATAAATCATTATATGTATTAAGTATAACTTTAATTTTTATAATACTTAAAAGTTTTGGTCGATTTATATTTTATGAAAATGAATATGAATTGGGAAATTGCATATTGTAAATCTCATCTAATTTTCCACAATATTCTCTCACAATACATTGACAACATATTTTCAAAGATTATCATTAACATAGATAACTAATCACAGATAGTTATGGCCAGACATAGAGGCTCATTTCTGTAGTCCCAGCACTCAAGTGTCTGTGGCAAAAGGATTATTATGAATTTGAGCCTACTTTGGTCTATGTAGTCAATTCCAAGCCAGCTACAGATATAGATTAGACCCTATCTTTAAAGACATAAAGTAAAAATATAGTGACTTTATATTAGTTGCATATATTAATGGGGTTCAGTAGGCACCACAAAGTTGTCTACATGAACAGACAACTCAATTTTTCTCTCCAACATTCCTCCTGGCCCATAGTCATCATGACTCTACTTATACTTTGGCTTTTCTTTAGGTCTAGGATGTAGGGAAATGGGCAATTCATTTTTCTGTGTGTCTTCCTTATTTCACTTCATACAGATTCCTCCATTTCTTTCCCAATACCATTATTTTATTCTTATTTATTAATATATGTGAATATATCACATTTTCTTTAATCACTCATATATTGATGATCACTGAAGATGGCTGTACATGGTAGCTGAACAGTGACAGTAAATGCAGATATGCAAGTACTTTTAGTTTTTCCACTCAGAAATCATATGGGTGGCTCATATAGTAGATCAATTCTAACTTTGGAGAACATGCTCAAGACATCACACAAAACATCTCTAAGACCCTGTGTGGTGACAGGCTGTGCCTGTGGAACATAGACTTCTAGGAAGCAGTTAATGAAGCAGATCAGGTACTAAACTTACGCCTTCTACTTGTGACATTTCTCGTTCTTACATATCCATCCACTTTGCTATCTTAACAGCTTTTCATTCCCAAGAAGCACCATGTCCTTCATTCGTGTGGAAAATATTAGCCAAGAACTAAAATATCACGCTCAGGTGACCAACTATAACCATCCAAATTTTATTTATAACAAGTATAAAATTATGAATTAATGCTACCATTTTTATGAGATCTTAACATTACAACTGTTCCTCAGTTTCTTACGTAAGGCGAGCTGCCATAGAAGAAATCCCAACTGCCGTGAGAACGAGAAGTAACATGCCATGTTCTTTATTATCTTCCATATGAGGCTAGGCATCCTGCACAGTACTGTGTGAGAGCAGAAAGAGGTGGATGGAGTTCATTAAGTTCATGTTAATGTAGCAAGAGACTAAGCATCCTACAATTCCAATTTGCCACTTTTTCCTGCAAAGTCATAATAAAGTACATTTTCATTTTAGGACTAGGGATTAGTGTTTCTTAATAGGCGAAGTACATACAGCAAAGAAAAAATGGAAAACAAAAATCAAACAGACAAAGTAGAATCTTAGCCTCAGTCTGAAACAGGAAAAAGTACCTTATGCTATGAACTCTAAAGACTTTCTGCAGAGCCCCCTCCTCCTCCTGCACACAATTTTTCAAGGACCTTTATTCATTGTTAACTTACAAATGGGACAAGAAGCCTTCTTTAAAGGCATAAATGTTCCAGCCACTACCTGAAGCAGCTATTTTTCCTTGAATAAAGTTGTTAATATCTCAGTCCCTTTTATTGTGAAGTATCTGTCGACTCTTTAGAATTAGTCCTTAGCCACCACAAAGCTTTTAGCAAGTACAATTTGAACAACTGATTTTTTTAAAAAACTCAAACCACATATTCTTTCTATTAAAACCATAGGGAGCAAAAGGGCTCAGAGAACCAAATAAAATGAAACAGTTGCAGAAAAATGTGAATGGTAATAAATAAATAGTTTCAAAGTACTCAAAAATTTTTTCTATTCTGTTACTGACACTAAATTACAAAACATTCCCTAGTTTTTTTCAGGAAAGTGTGTGAGGATTTTTTATAATCGCTGATTTGCATCAGGGAGGCAAGAGGGGTCTTTCAGCTAAGAGGAAGCTTGTTTGAAAAAGAAAGCTTTATGCAATTGGGATTTTCGTTTACCATGTTATAATTTCTACTGCTCTTTGGGAACTAAAATTTTCATATCCTCTCATGTTATAAGACAGTATCTACTACCTGGGTATTCTGCATTGGTATGCTTGAAGAAAGGGAAACATGAATGTATAGATAAAAAACATTCATGTGGAGCTGTGTGTTGTGGCAATAGCCTTTAATCCCAGCACTCTGTAGGCAGAAGTAGGCAGTTCTGTGAGAGGCTAAGGCCAGTCTGATCTACAGAGCAAGTTCAGGGAAACCCTAACTCCAAAACACAAAGCTATGTCTTTCTCTTGGTCTGAAGAGAGGAAACAGGAACCAAGTCTGCTAGAAAAGAATATAACTTTAGTTACAAGTTTGCAGAACAACTTATCTAGATAAATGGAAAATCATTCTAGAAAACAGGTAGCACATTCTGAACTAGTATTAAAGAACATCATCCAAAGAACATCCAGGGAAAGTGTCCACTAGAAATGTAGCAACCACAGATTCCTTAAACACAACTGCCTTCTTAATTTTGGAGATATTACTACTGCATATTTTGTCTTCATGAATATTATTCTGAGAGATTTTTCTAATTTCCCACCCAATATACCACCCTCATTTTTTTGTCAAATACATTTGCTACTCAGGTTTAATTATGCTGTATTAGACAGGTTAATTACACAATTCAATTTCTACTTTTAATTAGTAATCAGGAGACTATCAAATCACAAGACAGTCTGTAAGTTGTATAGGTCAAATAGTAATTCAGAAAATAAATAGACCAAATTGAGAAAAAAAAAAACAAATATACACTGGAATTAAATATTCTGTTTTTCATATATAAACTATAAAATATTGCTACTTACTTTGAGTCTGAGAAGTGTTTATATTGGAAATATAAATTCGCTCCAATTTGTTAGTTGGGCTGAAATGTATCTGAGGTCTGTTCTTTTAGCCTCATGCATCTACCTCTAACTGAAATACTTTCTCTACATTTCATTTTCATTAATTGTTCTCCTGAATGGCCCTACCAAGGAAGCTTATATATCATGAAATGTATGCCCTTGTTTCCTTAGCTATAAAATGAATCAGGCTGACTGATCCCTTGAATGGGCTAGGTACTTCACTCCTTTAGCTGTTTCTACCTTGAAACAAAAGGGAGCCACAAATCCTCAGAGGAGACGATTTATGGTGTGTCAGACAGAATTACTGCACAATTCAATTTGTATTTTAATTACTAAAAGGCAAAATATTGTTTGTGATCTAAAGATAAAGAGAGAGGGAATGTGTTTTGGCGGATATGTTATGAGGTGTGCAGGAAGGGGGAGCTTCAGTGGGCCTTTGCTGAGGCGAACCTTTCCAGTGAGAGACCACCCACATGAAGGTATAGTATGGAATAGAGTTCAGGGCATGGGGAGGGGAGTTAAGAGGATAGTAGAGTCAGAGAAAGGCAGAGAGAGAGAGAGAGTAGAGGAGTATAGGCCATGAGCATGTGGAGAGAGCGGGAAGGGGAGAGACAAGAGGACAGAGAGGGAGCAGAAAGGCAAGAGTAAGAGCAAGAGAGGTCGGAGAGAAAAGCAGCCCCTTTTATTTTTTTTCCTTTTTTTTTTATTGGATATATTCTTTATTTACATTTCATTTCCCTTTTTCTGGTTTCCCCGCCCCCCCC
>BDUI01000134.1:138114-156084 GCA_002335545.1 Apodemus speciosus
AAAAAAAAAAAACTTCTTGCTATTTTTGAAGTAAAAATCCAGACATAACGTACTAATAGCATACACAGAAAACAAAGTTCTATGTTATACACACATGTACACACATGTGTACATGGACTGCATACATACACACACAGTAAAAAATCCACCCATGAGGCTCTTTCACAGCTTTTTCATGAAGAAAAATAGTGTTTTCAAATTTTCTTAATGAAGTTGAATTTATCATTTTCCCATTCGCTTTTCTTTCTGTTCTTAGTACACTACTGCCATCTTTGGAGTTGTTGTCAATGAACTTGATTTTTTTCTTAAGTCAGACTCCCAACTAAGTGAGATGAATGAAATCAATATTCTTCTCTTCACAGGTGAAATGAGTTTTGTAACACGTGTAGTCTTGGGCCTTCCTCTCCTTTCCCCCTTCATGCTGCAATCCATCAGGGCCTGGCTCTTGACACCTCAATGAACATCTTAATATGAGATTTCAAGCGACTATTCTTCCAAAATGTAAGGAAATATTTCACTCTTTGTTCTTAAAGCCTACATCTAGATCTATGTGCTTTCTTTCTTCATGAGAATTTATTTTTGCAGAGTCGTTAGCATTCACAAGTGATTAGTCAGCTCCCCAAATTCATGAAATATTTGCTCTCTCTACACAAAAACCTGAATGACATTCAGTCCTGAGAAAGTGCTTAGAGAAAATGTTCAGATAGGAAATTTTGTATTCAAGGCCACCAGGGTTCACAGTTTTGCTCTGTGTCACAGAGCTCTCACTTGCCATTATTCATGAGGCTTCTTCATTAAATTCAATTCAATGTGTAGTAGTACACATTGTGTAGTACTTGTGTACACCTAGTGTAGTAGTCATTCTTAGAGGTAAAGGTGGCTTGATCAGATTGATTTCTAATGAACTTAAGCATTAAATTTTTGTGTATTTTTAAATGTTTTTCAGTCATATAAATCATTACTAAGCTATTCTCTCTGTTTGGGCAATCATAGTTTATCATGTGTTAAAATATGAAGGAATGTAAACTGAAAATAAAATATAGAATCCCACAGAGGAAATATGACTTTATGCTGGTTGGTGAAGTCCGATTTCATTTTAGTTTCACATATATCTTCTACATTTTAAATATTGCTAAAATAAGTTTTTTTTAGTGTTTATCAGAGGAAATAGAGAGTCATAAAATCAAGATTTACACACAGACTAATATAGACATGTTTTCAGGGTTAGGGAGCAAACCCAGAATCTTAATCATAATGGTTAACAAGTACTCTTTCACTGAGCTACATTCACATCATTAATACAAGTGTTTCGACTATGAATTTGAAAATATTATGTTAAATTAACAGCAAATATAAAACATCAAATTTCAGACTACTTAAATATCTGCTACAGCACTAGAGGACTGTGCAAGAGCACAATGGGTCATTCCAGGTACAGAAAATGACCAAGTAGAGACAGAATTCATGGATGTTGTCAGTTATGATCCTTCCAACAAATGTTGTCTTTGCTCTTGATATATGCTACTTGGAGAAAGCAAAAAGCTATTGAAAGTAACACTAATTAACATGCAGTTGGTGAAATCCACAACCTACCTTGGAGAAAAAATCCAAATAATTTGACAGGAGTTGTAAAATGGACACAAGGGGGCAGACATGGAATGGAAGTGATTTTGTTTGTTTGTTTGGTTGGTTGTTTGTTTGTTTGGTTGGTTGGTTGGTTTTAGTTTTGATTTTATTTTTTTCATGTTTGTTGGTTTGATGTATGCATTAGACTCTAGTAAGTATTTGTAGACACTGCCTTACCTGTCACCCATTGCAAACTGAGAATTAAGGGCAGTGCAAGATAACAGAGCCCATTTTCAAGGTATGGTGTGGAATATATTGTGACAGATATTTAGAAAAAAAACTACTAAAAGGATTACCTTTTTCATTGTTGACCATGGTTTTATATGTTTGGCCTCATAATCAACTAATATTATCCATATTTAAACTGTGGTGAGGTACAGGTTAAACATCATGACAGGGAAAGGGGCAAAAGTGAACCCACTCGTGTCACAGTAACCAAGAAGCAGTAAGGACAGAGAAGATATGTTGGAGTGGAAGGAAGAGGAAGGATATAAACTTTAGCTTCTGAGAAGATGTACTCCAAGGACCTCAACTAGTCTCAAACAGTCTAAACTAATCTCAACCAATCTCAAAACCTAATATTTCTGCCATTTCCCAGTAATGATAACAGCTTGGGTCTAAGTTTTCAACACATGAATCATTGGGGATATCCCAATCCAAGTGAGGAGAGATAATCCCTGCAAAGTGGCCAAGGAAGACTGTGTTGTCTGTTGTTTGTTCTATTCCTCCTCACACTTGCCACTACTCATCAAGGCAGAATACACATAGGAAGTAATTAATGTGATCCCAAGAACTCCCTTCTCTCTTTTGAGCTGCTTATATTTATGTTATTTTTATTTTTCACCATACAGTTTCAGTAACTTTAATTAGCATCTACACTAATTTTTAAATATCTTGAACTTTTGAAATAATATATAATTAATATCTATTAATTTTCTTTCATATAATAATGGTAGAAATAGGCATGTAATAAAATTTGTTATAGATATGCCTTGAGTTTACTTTTATCATACATTGACATTATGCAGGACCATTTTCATGAAAGTGTATAATGTAGTTTGAGAAATCCAATAAATAATATGATAATTATTAACTGATAATGTTTTGGCTCTTGAAGATGTAAGGTAACTCATCTCAAAGTCAATAAATTACAGCCTGGCTTTGAACCTGTGATCCCCATACCGCTACATTTACAGTACTAAAATTTCAGACATTTGTCACTATTCCAGGCTGAAAAGGTTATTTTGTGTCCATTTCATGGTATTTCCATGAAGAAAAGATCCAGGACTATTAAAATCTGTAGCTACTAAGAGCTGTTTGATGAAAATGACAGTGCTTCACTTTGCCTTATAGAGGATGCCACTGTGTATGCAGAGAAGCACTGGAGAAGCCAGGAAAGTTAGACACACAGGCTTGTCTCTTCAAAGGAAGATATGTGTCTATCTTCTACCTGGAACACTGTGCAAAAGAATGTAGGTTACACTCTGGTGATCCTTTGCTGTCTATAGAACCTGAATCCTCCAGAATATTTGTTTATTTCAGACTTTGCCCCTGAACAATCATCATCATCGCCGTCGTCATCGTCGTCGTCGTCGTCATCATCATCATCATCATCATCATCATCATCATCATCATCATCATTATTATTATTATTATTATTATTATTATTATTATTATTTACTTTACAGCCTGCTCACAGTCCTTCCCATGATCGCCCCCTGACATAATACTGTCTATATCTGCCCCCCTTCTCCTCTGAATAGGTAGGATCTCTCTGGGTATCCCCAAACCTTGGCACATCAAGGCTCTGTGAGGCTACACACTTTCTTTCCAATTGAGGCCAGACAAGGCAGCCCAGCTAGAAGAACATATCCTTAGCCCATAAAACCCATCCTTGTGAGAGATATCACTTGTAATTTACAACAGCCTAAGTGACTTCCATGTTATCTTAGGGCCTAGACAATCCTAACACCAACAGACATTGTGCTTACCTCAGTCCTTCTCCCTAGACCCCTAACTTGAGTATTGTTTCTAAGTCAATAGAAACTATCTTTATAGAAGAAGCTGTATGTACTTTGTAAAGAGTTTCAATATAAATGGTCTTAAGTTTTGTGGTGCACATGGGACCAAGTTGTCATCAGGAAACTTTTTTTATAAATTGTGTTGTGCCTAAATATGTCTAAAATAAACCACAGCTGTCAGATTCCAGAAGTTTGAATGGCTAAGTCATACTGTACCAAATTTCACTCTTGCCTCTCCCAAAATTGTTCTGCCAGTGCTGTAACTTTCCAGGAACCCCACATTGCCACAGTAGAGATGACAATGTGTTCATTACTTCCTACATCCAGTAAGGTTTGTGCAATAGTCAAACAGCTCTTGGAGCAGTATGTGGTACTAGAAGATGGTGTAACATTAATATCCACTTATTAGTGAGTACATATCATGCACTGTCCTTTTGAGTCTGAATTACCTCATTCAGGGTATTTTCTAGTTCCATCCATTGGTGCAAAACCCAGGATGTCCTCCTTCTTAATAGTTGAGTAGTATTCCATTGTGTAAATGAACCACAATTTCTATATCCATTCTTCCACTGTGGGATACCTGGGATGTCTCCAGATTCACCTATCACAAAAAGGTCAATATGAACATAGTGAAACATGAACCCCTGTGGCATGGTAGAACATCTTTTGGATATATGCCCAAGAGTGGTATAGCAAAGTCTTCAGGTAGACCTATTTACAATTGTCTGAGGAACCTCCAGATTGATTTCCAGTTTGCAATTCCACCAGCAACGGAGTTTTCCTCTTTCTCCACATCCTTCCCAATATGTGCTGTCACCTGAGATTTTGATCTTAGCCAATCTCATTGGTTTAAGGTGGAATCTTAGGGTCATTTTGATTTGCATATCCCTGATGACTAACTTTGAACATTTCTTTAAGTGCTTCTTAGCCATTTGAGATTCCTCTATTGTGAGTTCTCTAGCTCTATACCCCAATTTTTGATTGGGTTGTTTGGTTTTTCAGTGGTTAACTTCTTGAGTTCTTTATATATTTTTGGATATTAGCCCTCTAGTGGATGTGGAATTGGTGAAGACTTTTTTCCCAATCTGTAGGTTGCCAGTTTGTCTTATTAACTATATCCTTTGCCTTACAGAAGCTTTCCAATTTCATGTGGTCCCATTTATCAATTCTTGACCTTAGAACTTGAGACATTGGCATTCTGTTTAGGAAATTTCCCCCTGTGCCAATGACTTCAAGACTCTTTCTCACTTTCTTTTCTATTAGATTCAGTATATCTGCTTTCAATTTGAGGTCCTTGATCCACTTGGACTTGAGCTTTATGCAAGTAGACAAATATGGATCTATAGCTAAAGGGCCCAAGTGAGGATGTGTCAATCACACTTGGGAGGAAGAAAAAAGAAAACAAGGGGATTCAGAGAGAGGGAAGGACAGGGAGTGGAAAGGGGGAACATGACCAGGTATTGGGGAGGGAATAGGACTGAAGCCTTGAGGGACAGTAGAAAGAATGGAAACAGGCAACCTAAGTAGGAGGTAGGGGAACTCTAGATTACACAAGAGACCTGGCAGGTAAGAGTCTCTCAGAACTCAAAGGGAGGGATCTTAGATTAAATGTTCTACAGTGGGGAGAGGAAACTTATAGAATAGAAAGCAGGATATCAAGTGGAGGAATGGAGTTGCCATCCCACAGTCAAAAACTCTGACCCGGCAGTCCCACAACACCCAAAGGAAGCTCCAATACAAGGCCTTCTAACACACCCAGGATCAGAGGATCAGAGGTAAGTAGAATACAACATCTGTACCAATACCCGGAGTAACTGATATCACGGGGATCCATGGACCAAGGAACCCTGCCCAACCAGTGGCACAGGTTCCTTCTGGTCTAGGCCTGTGCCCTATGCAGACCTTGGGCACAAACTCCTCCACTCAGAGGAAGTTCCACTCCCAGGCACTCTAACATGCCCAGTATCTCAGACTCACAGAATCCCAGGAGCTTGGTCACACCAGGATCTCAGTATACCAGAGGCACCTTGACTCCTAGGAGCTTGTACACACCCAAAATCACAAGATCACAGAGACAGCTTGACTCTGAGGAGTTCTGATGCAACCTGAATCACAGGCTCCAGTCAGATATAGCAAGGGCAGGTAGCACGAGAGATAACCAGATGGTACGAGGCAAGCATAAGAGCCTGAGCAACAGAAACCAAGGTTACATACCATCATAAGAACCCAATTCTCTCCCCTTAGCAAGTCCTGGATATACCATCACACTGGAAAAGCAAGATTCAGATCTAAAATCACTTCTCATGATGATGATAGATGACTTTAAGAAGGTCATAAATAACTCCCTTAAAGAAATACAGGAGAACATAGATAAATAGGAAATGCAAAAATCCCTTAAAGAATTGCAGGAAAACACTGTCAAACAGGTGAAGGAAATGAACAACACCATCCAGGATCTAAAAATGGAAATAGAAACAATAAAGATATCACAGAGGGAGACAATCCTGGAGCTAGAAAACCTAGGAAAGAGATCAGGAGTCATAGATGCATGTATCAACAACAGAATTCAAGAGATAGAAGAAAGAATCTCAGGTACAGAAGATACCATAGAAAACATTGACACAACAATAAAAGAAAATGCAAAAAGGAAAAAGCTCCTAACACAAAACATCCAGGAAATCCAAGACACAATGAGAAGGCCAAACCTAAGGATAATAGGTATAACGAGAGTGAAGATTTCCAACTTAAATGGCCAGTAAATATCTTCAACAAAATTATGGAAGAAAACTTCCCTAACCTAAAGAAAGATGCATATAAACATACAAGAAGCCTAGAGAACTCCAAACAGACTGGGCCAGAAAAGAAATTCCTCCCATCACATAATAATCAAAATACCAAATACACAAAACAAAGAAAGAATATTAAAAGCAGTAAGGGGAAAAAGTCAAGTAACATATAAAGGCTGACCTATCAAAAGTACCCTAGACATCTCACCAGAGACTACAAAAGCTAGAAGATCCTGGACAGACCTCATACAGACCCTAAGAGAATACAAATGCCAGCCCAGGCTACTATACCCAGCAAAACTCTCAATTACCATAGATGGAGAAAACAACATATTCCATGACAAAACCAAATTTATATAATATCTTTCCACAAATCCAGCCCTATAAAGGATAATAGATGAAAAACACTAATACAAGGAGGGAAACTATGCCATAGAAAAAGCAAGAAAATAATCTTTCAACAACCCCCAAAAAATATAGCCACACAAACATAATTCCACCTCTTACAAGAAAAATAATAGGAAGTAATGATCACTTTTCCATAATATCTCTTAATATGAAAATTAATATTACCGACATAACCTAATCGATTGAAATTCAAAAATATGAGGAATTAGAAATTTGTTGACTCTCATCCAGTTTGGTAATTGGAGAAATATGTCCAATATTGTACAATCCATATACACTTTCTGTTTGTTTGTACATGACAGTGTCTTGCTGTGTACCACATAATGGTCTTGAAATCATGTTTCTCCTATCTCAGCCTCTCTATTAGTAAGGCTGTTTATTTGATGTTTTTACACTATACTGTTTTTCAGAACAGCTTATATATTTCAAAATTATTTATACAGCCAAAAGAAACACAGACAATTAATTTTGGAGGTGGTTTGTAAGAAAACAACTAAGAATGAGAGTGAATGTTTTGCTTGATATTTATAATTATCTTATCAATTTTGAAGATGACCTTATAAGTTACTCTTTTTCTGAGACGAATGCTTTTCAAAATCATCACAGTCAATGAACTAGAATCTTACCCCCTCCTAATGTCTGTGCCACACCCCCTCAAGGAGAACCATTGTTCACTGAAAAGGTTGAAGAATGACTTTATGGATAGACCGTCTTAATACACACACCATTTCTTAAATGAAAGTAAACTGTTCCCTGTGGGCTGAGAATGATGATAATCACTCAAGTCAAATAGTTTTGATCATAGCAGGAAATCTCTATCCAAATAATTGCACCTACAATTCATTCCTTGACGCAGCAGAACTGTCAACTCTTAACTTAGTTACTGTGGAGGTAAAATCCTTTGGTAATATGAGGGACATTGAAGTACAGCCTTATTACAATGATCTCCAGTGTCTAAAAATTGTTCTTATTTTGGGTTTGTGCCACAGTAAGAGTCAAGATTTTTATCTTTACTAAAAACAAATCAATCAAACAAAAAGACTTTATCTTTTTATGTTCATTTAATGTCCATCATTTTTATGATTGGTATAAAAATATATATTGTGTTGAATATAATAATAAAAAATAAAGAAAAATCTCTCTAACCCAAAATCTGTTCCTGTCTGAAAAAACTGCAGGGACAAAAATGGAACAAGCCTGAGGGAAAGGAGGTCCAGTGACAGACCTAAACTGGGATCCAGCTCAAGGAGAAGTCCCAAGGCCCGAGACTATTACTGATGCTACAGTGTGCTTACAGACAGGAGCTTAGCATGGCTGCCCTCCCAGAGGTCCAACAAGTAGCTGAAAGAATCAGATGCAGATACTTATACCCAACCAATGGACAGAAGCCTGGGACCCCTCTGGTTGAATTAGGGAAAAGTTGGAAGAAGCTGAAGAGGAGCACGACCCACAGGAAGACCAATAGTCTTAACTAATCTGGACCCCCAGGATCTCTCAGACACTCATCCACCAACCAGGCAGCAGACACCTGCTGATGTGAGGCCCCCGACACATATACAGCAGAGGACTGTCTGGTCTGGCCTTAGTGAGAGAAGGTGCACCTAACTCTTGTGAGGCTTGAGGCTCCAGGGAGTGGGTCTGGTAGGGAGGAGACATTCTCTTGAAGAGGGGGAGGGAGGTGGAGGGGAGGAGGTATGGGATGAGGAGCAGCCAGAGGGCAAACCTAGAGGGGGATAAAGACTAGACTTTAAGATAGATTAAAGAATAAAAAAGAGAAAAAGATGTTGTAACACAAACTCTAAAGAGATGCATGTAGTTAATGTAGTTGCCTAGTGGATCTCCACATTGCACACTAGTGCCATATTACTAGTTACTTTGTACTAGTCAAAGAGAACAGAAATAAGTTTTGTCTCTCATTTGTGACTTTATTTACACAACTTCACTAAAAGTATACATCTCAATGTATATAAATCCACAGTCCTTACATAATCTTTTTTTCATTAATCAGAGTTCAGGAGAATAATATAATTTTAAAATAAAATTACTTTGGAAAGAGAAACTATTTATTTAAAACTGAGAATGTAGTTGTATTGACCYGTACTATAGTTTTTAGAGGACTTAAAAACAATACTTTAATTAGATTATTATAGAGAAATCAAACTTTTATTAAAATAAAACAAAATCTAATACATTCATTTCATGACTAATTTCACTTATCAATTTTACAATGTTTTAGTCACCCTAATTTCACTGTTGTCTTTTGCTGCCTTTCTGTATCCATCCCAAATTTCTAACTATAACTTGATTCCAATTCCTGCTCTGGTCTTTCCTCTGTAGCCCAGGTATAAATAACAATGGATGATCGCATAGTACCTGCTAAATGCATTTTAGCAACTCTCCTTTAGGCACTTAGCAATCCAATAAGTATGTGTTTTGGGGGTTGTTCTTACATGTTTGGTTTGGTTGGTTGGTTGGTTCGTTTTGTTTTGTTCATCCCTAGTTACCTGCCTGGAGCAATAACAACTGATTAGGTTTGAGTGGGTGAGAATCCATGCTGATTTCCTGAAGGAAGCCATCCAATGTTCTTCAGTATGAAAGTGGAAAAAAGGAAAAGTAAATGTTTTTTACCCAATGACTAACTTTAGTCTTCTGCTGCATGACATTAATACCTCTATTTGGATGACTGCCAAATTTCATCTACAATGTATTATAGCATTTGGACAACTTGTTCACCATTTCTGCTGTTACCAACTATATATATATACTCCCACCTACAATTACTCATACCTAAAAGTCTCCTCTTCCCTCTAGGAAGAGAGGTGCCACATAAGAGCTATGAATAGCTTCTGCACAGGAGGCCCACACATAACTGCTGTTGCTATATTTCTAGTGATCCCTTAGAAATTCCAGCATATAGTATAAATTATTAAAATCAAGATTAATATGTAGCAGGGAGTAGCCTTTGTCATGACTGCCAAAAAAAGTTTTAGGGCAAAGAAAATAAACATTGCTCTTATTGGGAATGTAGTAAAGACAAGATTATCAATATGAAAATCTACATTGGAAGAAGGTTACACAATAGTTCTTAAACACACAGAAGACTGGAAAGAATGGAAAACACAGGCAAACACCACTCAATGGTCTACACCATAAGCTCCACGAAGGCCTGGAGTAGCAGAAAATGATTAAGGATCATGTGGGAACTATACCACTTACAGGTCCTTTGTGTCATTGACCAACACGGAAGCCATGGTTCCACAGAAATAACATAGGAATAGCCAAGGAGGGAAAATCCCATCAGTATTTTCTATTAATATACAGCTCACGTGCCTTTTGAAATTCACAGGGAAGAGCAAAGAAATTTGGAGTAAGATAGGTACAGAATGGGAAATAGGTGTGTTTGCTAAAGGGCACATGCATGCTTTCTTTGGTTGTGTGTCTCAAGATGCCAACAGAACAGGCCGGAAACTGAAAAACTCACTAGAACATCTCAGTAAGCAATTTCCCCACATAAATGAATGAAGGGAACACTTGTCAGCCTCTAAGCTGCCTTGATTCATTCCCCAAATGAGATGTAGACTGGAAATGTTAGTGTTTGGGGAAGATTAATTACATTGTGTGATGGGTCATTTATCTTGTAGCACTTATTGACCTTCATATACCAAATTATTGCTAAGAATATTCAATAGCTTCTATAACAGTAATCAGACAACACACACACATTTGTCAATGGAGTTTATCCTTAAAAAATGGCCCCACACATTATTTTCTCAGCTTTTAAAACTCTAACTAAACTGCTAAATATATATTGGACAACCCAAGTTTGTTAACTCTTTCTTCTCTGGACTATCACTATTCTTTTCAGTCCATACTGCTCTCTGCAGAGTATTTGACGTATATTACCCTAGACACCTCCCTCTTTTTAACATATACTAATCCATTTTCTGCTCCCAATTATCCTGTCACTGGTATCTATAACATTCATTCCACCAGAAAATACAAATTACCATTTTATTTAGCTTTCCCACAACATTTAACACCATTCTCCCATTCTATATCCTTAAAGCCCTAATTTCTTTGTCTGTGCCCAAAACAACTTATTCTTGGAATAGGCCATCACATCTCCTGCTATATAATTCAAAATCTGTCTGGATCTTAAGTGCTTTTATATTCTCTTTCTAATATTTTTTGTCTGGGAAACCTAATCTAGTATTTTTTAATATCACTACTCAAATGTATATTTTACCCAAATTAGTTAAATGGAAAAACCTTTTTGTATGATGACCATACTAAAATAATACTTAATTTTCAATTATTCCTATAATCTTTGTAATAATTGTAAGCCTTGGTTAGAAAATAACCTATATTTACTAAAACGTGAAGAAATACAAATGCAAAATGTTTCTACTTGGAGTCATCTATGTGGTTTCACATTGAACTAAAACTGTCATACCATTTCTCAGTTCAGATCCATCTGTGGTTGTTGGGACAGGGTTTCTCACTGCCCAGACCTCACCAAACAAGCCCTGGGGAGTTGCCTGTTTCTCCCTTCCCAGTGCTGGGGTTGCAGTGGCAGGCCAGCATGCCCAGCTTCTGTCCATGAGTTCTCGGGGTTGAAAACAGGTCCTCATGCCTACATGGCAAACACTTTACCCATTAATCTACCACCAATAAAAACAACAGCAGCAAAAGGATAAAGATTGTAAAGGATAAAACACCATTGGCATCACTCAGTAGTCATATGTGGTAAGATATGAACATAGAAAACTATGCCCTTTCTAGAGTTCAGTCTCAAAGTTTTTATTCAGTATTTTTATTTTCCAAAGCAAAAATTTTTCTGCTTTAATCCCTGTGAGCTCATATGTGCCCTGCTTAGTTGATTCAGGATGTTGTTCCCCTGGTGTCCTCCATTCTCTCCGACTCTTACAATCTTTCTGACCACACCTCATCTGGGGGATTTGTCTGAAGCAGCAAGCCCAGAGCCTTCATGGGTCTGCACCAGGTCCTCTGCGTATATATTATAGCTTGTAGCTTAGTGTTTTCATGGGTCTCCTGGTTGTGAGAAAAAATGGGTCCCTAGTTCTTGGGCACAAGATTCTTGGGATATTTTTCCTCTTGTTGGGYTGCCATGTCCAACCTCTGTATAAAAGTTTTTGCTTTGTCTTATTATGTTTAATTTGCCACGTTTGACTGTTATCTTCTAAAAGCCTGTTCTTTTCTAAAAAGAGATAGGAAAAGTGTGAATTGGATGGGAGGAAATGCAGTGAAGAACTGGAATGAGTGGAGGACAGGGAAATATAATCAGCATATATTGGATTCGAAAACAATTTATTTCAACTTGAAGAAAAAAATTGTCTATAATTTATTTTCTTAACCTGTAAAAATAATAGTCAGAATTCATGACAAAATCTCTATGACAGTTTTAAAGTACTACTGTACCCAATGCTACAGGCTTTAAAATAACCCCAAAAAGAGTATTGCTTGGTGTTACAAGGTATAAAAAGAGCATGCAGATAAGATGGCATCAGGGGAATGGTTCCAGAAACAACAAGTACAGTTAATATGATATGGGGAAAATGGTCAGGATTAGTAAGGAAATATGTGTTTATTAATATGGATATTAAATGGAAAACTCAGATGGAGGAAAATAATGTCTCCACTAAGTCTAGGAATGAGGGAAACGCTTGATAGCTTAAGAAAACAATGCTTCCACCTGTATAATGTGCATAGAAACTATGTTTAGAAGATGTTTAGAAGATGGCAGAATGAACTACAGGATAATATTGAACTGATATGCCTTGACAGTGAGACCATAGGTCATTTTGTCTTTTCATTTCTTTTACATTTGCTGTCTCAAGTACATTGTTTTATCTGGTCTCAAGGGAAAAGAATGTACATAGATTGGTGGTGACATGAAGGTACCCTGATAGGATCATACCCAGGAGGGACTTCTCCCTTCTCCAAGATGAAGGGGAGGGAGAATGGTAGAGGGACCATGGAAAGGGGATACTGGGAGAAGGAGGAGAGGCTGTGCTGAAATGAAAAGTTAATAAATAAATAAATAATAAATAAATAAATAAATACTGTAAACAATGGAGTCATATAACAAAATATAAAATAAACAGTCTTCCTCGGTATAGAAAAATTATCATTTTACTCAATATGTAATTTAATGTAAACAAGAATTTTGAACTTCAAGTTAAAGTTTGATTCAAATTCTGTGACATCAAATATTTATTGCTTCATTATGTGAGCTCTCCACTTTCATGCCAACAGTGCTAAGACATTTTTTCAATTAAGCTAAAAACAAAAAACTCTTATGATAATATTCATATTTGTTCACCTTGTTTGCTTTTTTCTGAAAATACAGATTATTAATCCACAATGTTCAATTTTAGAATGAACAGATGGGACTGAATTGTGTGGAAGTGTTTCTCTAAATACCCTCCCCACAATATGAGACATATTGTACATTCCTTTGGGGAATATTTTTAAATGGCAGGAGTTATAATATTGAATGAGAATCATCTCCATGTAATGATCACCACACATAGGCAGAAAAAAAGAATAGTGGTTGATCTGTGCTTCTCTTTCAATGTAGAACATCTTTCTTAAAGAAACACCTTTTTGTGTGTTTAGTGGGATTTAACAAATCATCTATATTAGTTTTTATAGTTAAAATATACTACAAAATACATAATAAATAATCAAAATCATTCAATAACCACATGTTCTGTTAATATGGGTAGAGAGGGAATAATAACTATTCTCTAGTTAAATGTAATAATGAAATAAAAAGTTGAAAAATATTTAAAAGTTTATTGCAGTGCTACAAAATTTAAGTGTGCCTTGAAAATGATATACAGTTAAATTCATCACTATTCAGCAATGTTTGTGAATTATCATTAATAAATATTCATAGTATATAACCTGGAGAACAGTAAAGTGAATGCATATGTAAAAGTTCCAGGAAAGCAGAACGAATGTTAAAGCGTTCATCTCTGAAGTATTTATCATAATAATCTGTGCATTTGGAAAACGGCCCTTCATTTCCCAGTGCAGTGATGATCCTGGATCTTCTGAGGCTCCTTCTTCACATCCCTAAACAAATGGCCTCATTAAAAAAACAAACCAGCTCCCGTGTGGTTCAAGCGTCAGAATGCTTGGGCACTAACAAATCCTACTCAGAAAAACAAACAAACAAATGTGAGAATAGAGGTGGAGAGAGAGATTTGGGGTTGATCAGAAAGTTTACATATAGAAATTGAGAATTTACAATGGTTACCATCTAGGCATAGATGATCCAAGTATGTCACAATACAACATAGCAGACATTCAAATAAGAAAAGAATCTCCATGATGTAGATGATTTGAAAGTTTTTGTGGGAAGAAAAGACTAACAAGATTTTAGACAACACTGATCTGATAATGAAGATTTTCCTTAGAGATTTCTGGGAGAATAGCAGGGTCCACTATGAAAATAAACTTTAGAGACTGATAGAGAACATCTTATTTTATTTGACAAATTAAGATGGCGCCTTAATCAGTGTTCTATTGCTGTAAAGAAACACTATGAACATAGCAACTCTTATAAAAGGAAAGTACTTAATTGGGCCTGCTTATAGTTTCACTCCATTATCCTTATAGCAGGGAGCATGGCAGCACACAGGCAGACCTCTGGTAGCTGAGAGTTCTACATACAGATCTTGGAGTAAGAAGAGAGAGCCACTGGGCCTGGCTTAGGATTTTGAAAATCCAAAGCTCACCCCTAGTGACACACTTACCCCAAGAAGACCCCAACTACTCCAACAAGGAAACACATCCTAATACCTCTTCCTATGACATTCCCATAGTGACACTCCCTATGACCAAGTATTCAAATATGTAGGCTATGATACATGAATATATATACCTTTTCAACAGCTACTAACAACCTTAGTCAGCCATAATAAAGGGAACAGAGTCTATGATAGCTAGAACTGTGTAGAATTGAGGAATACTTATCTGTGAGGGAGTGATATTCCTGTGAGTGGGAAGCTCGCGCCTGCAGACGGTTCTCTTATACTAGTCTGTTAGTATTTAAGATTACCCTGCAATTGCAATTGCAGGTGGAAGTCTCCTTGTTGCTTGTACGCTTTCTTGTCAAAGAACAATGTTGGGAAGATGGTCCACCACTTTGCAAATAGAATGACTGATTGATAAGAGCTGAGAAAAATGGCAGTCTTTGGGCAGAGTTGTTTGTTCCACTGCTCCCAAACACCTTTTCCTCAGAACCCCTCCAAGCCAAAGCTGGTCCTTGGCAGCATAATCTCAAATATTGAGTTTCCTGATGTATAATATAATGAAAAACATGAGGAAAAATTCTCTGGGATGGTTGATGTGATACTATCTAAGATTTGGTTGTGTGGGGGAGATTTAGGCAATCTATGAAATTAATACACAGAGGAAATATTGGAAAAGGAAAAATGCTAAGAATTTCAGACAGGAAAGTAGGATAGAGAGAAGAGAGAAACCTCATAAAAAGAAAAGAGAAAAATGGTTGCAATTTTGCAATAATATTTGAGATAGTGACTAAAACAAATATATATCTGAGGTATAAAGTTTGATCCCAGCAAACTTCCCCAAAATGAAAGACTCAGCAGTGCTGTGGAATGTGGGTAGAACTTCATCTTAAGAGGAGAAATAATAGTCATCTCAGATTGATTGAACAGCCTAGCCAAGAGGCAGGAGTCAGTAAGCACTCAGCAGGGCTGTCCCCAGGGGTCCTTCAGCCGTGTGCCCATGGCTCAGAACTGAGGTCACACAAGAGTTGTTCTCCAAAGTGTCTCTCTGTCTTCATGAACCTGAACTGGAACAGTTTCAAAAATGGTAGAATTACAATAAAGAATGTTTTTTATTTGGAATTACACTTTATCTTTTTAAAAAGTTATTTGAGGAAAAAAACTATATCTGAATATGAAAATCCTAGTAGATTACAAGGAGAAATTGCATATTTCTGAATTTAAAATAGTTAATTTCTTGTTTTCTATGTTGCATTTGAATACTCCCCAAATCAGCAAATTTACTTATCTCTAATAAAAGAGTAAAAGGTGTTCTTAATATTACTTTAAGCAATAAACTAATGTCAATCCTAAAATATTAATAGATATACATATATGTAATACATATGCACAATCTTATTAAATATCACAACTAGAAGTATATGGATCACCAAGGCAATTTTAACTTACTAACTCTGCAGAGAGACATGAGGATCATCTCTAATATAAAAGTCATACAGTGGATGTCAATTTAAATTAAGGATGGGATACATTTATGTATTATTCTAAAAGTGTGAAAAATTCTGGTGAAAAGTAATTACATTCTAAGTGCATTTGAATTAACCCTCTAAATTTAACTTGGAACAAAAATAATGAAAGCTTATTATATGCTCTAATGAATACAGTTTTACTCCCTGCTATTTGGAAACGGATCTTAGTACATGCCAGAAAAGTAGATTTTCTGCTGTCCTGCCTCAAGAAGAGAAGAATAAATGCCCTGTGTTTTCTTGAAGATAACAGAGGTTCCCCTACCATAAACAATTCTCTACCTGTGCTGACTCGCAGTTAGTCCTGTGTTAGTAAATAAGTCTCCCCATCCCAATATTCCCCTCTGTTCCTTCTCTTGCTTCACTCATTTCAAGTAATGATAAAATTCTCAGCTAGTTATATCATTGAGTCTTGAGCAATGTTTTGCAAAAGCTCTATTACCTAAGCAATTTTACATGGTTCCAACCAGTGTGGGCCTGTGTACCTGGGGCTTTCCACGGAGACCTCTGGCCCAGCCAGGTGGGAGAGTTCTGGTGAAGAGGAGCTGGAAGCTTCCTCTGCTGCAATTGGCTCCGCCTCTGAATCCTCAGTTGCTCAGGTTGCCCCGCTGAGTCAGGCCTAGGACAAGAGGCCTACTAGCTAGGGAGGATTGCTGTGGAGACAGCTTCATTGACAGGAGCCAGGGGCCAAGGGGCGTGGCCGAACCCTTTTGCAGAGGACTAGCTGGGCCTCTGGGGTTCAAAGCCAGAGCTCGACCTGGGACCAGGCTGTCTGTGCACAGCTCACGGCCCCACAAACCTTTTCCTTTTTCTTCTAGATGGATACTTTATGAAAATGGTAGTGAGCCATGTTGGAATACAGACAAAAGCAATGATTCAAGTTCTGGAGAGCAACAACTCAGACTATTGCCTATGTCTCTGATCCTTAAAGAGCAAGATCTACCACACCCAGATCTTCAACTTATGGACTCTTAAGAAACAAACCTCTGTATTTGTTCTATACATATTTGCTGTAAACTGAAACGTTCCTTCCTGGAAGAAATGGAGAGATTTCTGAGATTAAGAAAACAAAGGAAACAGAGGATTAAGTCCACAAAACTTACAGGACTCAGGAAGTCTAGTAGTAATAAGACACATATGAAAGTATGTATAATTAACAAACAATGGAACTATGATCAAAATTTGGTCTGGGAGCTGTAAGCATTCAGATGCCATGATTCATTACAAATGCTGGGGTGGGCTTTTCAATGATGAGCAGAATTGAGTCAAACTTGTTCCAGTAACCTTTCACGATGCTCTATAACTCCAGTAAAAGTGAAGCTCCACGTGGGTCAGACATTTGTTTCCAGCTACCATGGGTGTTCTATCTAGAATTAATAGAAATTTATTCACAACTCCCAAAGGAAAATCACATACCACAATTGGAAATAGAATTCTATCATCCCCAAACTTGTTCTAAATCTTTAAATTCCCTATTATATGATATTAATGATGTGTATAATGAGTAATTTAATAACAAAAGACATTTATTTTTTGCTKTTCTCAATGGAAATCGATTGTTTTTGAAATCAATAACAGAGAAATAATGTATAATTCACTCATCATCTTACACAGAGCATCTAGAATAGAAAAAAATCCAAAGAAATAGCTCTATATGCAACCAGATTCTGGACAACTTTATTCACATAATAAACAGATTCAATGCAATCCCCATCAAAATCCCAACACAGTTCTTCACAGAGTTAGAAAGAGCAATTCTTAAATTCATCTGGAATAACAAAAAGCCCAGGATAGCTAAAACTATTATCAACAGTAAAAGAAC
>BDUI01000134.1:157474-172827 GCA_002335545.1 Apodemus speciosus
GCAGTGCAGGGTAATACTAGAACAGGGAAGTGGGGAGGGGTGAATGGGGGAACCGGGGGAGGGAAAAAGACATATGGGACATCTGGGGGGCGGGGAATCCAGAAAAAGGGAAGTGAAATGTAAATAAAAAAATAAATAAATAAAAAATAAATAAATAAACATAAATTTTTACAAAACCAATTTCTCTCTGGAATCAGAAATTACTCTCAAGTAATTAAGGCAGTAGCACACCAGAGACTACTAATGTTCTGGGAATACATGTGTGTTTCTCTTTCGCCCTGTAGTCATGCTAAAGTCATGTCAGTAGATGTTAGCAAAAGTAATTCCCCTTACCTCTGTCTCAGCAGGTGTTGAGAAGGCAAATGCCCCATAGTGCAT
Organism: Apodemus speciosus; assembly: GCA_002335545.1. NCBI lineage: Eukaryota > Metazoa > Chordata > Mammalia > Rodentia > Muridae > Apodemus > Apodemus speciosus. The sequence goes on from BDUI01000134.1 coordinate 157,853, forward strand.
CTGTGAGATGGAAAACAATCATAGTGACCACTGTGGTATACCATCAAGATTTCTTCTAAGTACTGATAACAGTGCTTAGCAGAACAAGCTTTAAACGTGTGATTTGTTCTTCCTCAGGAATAGCTTACACCTAATACCTATTTAGGGCAAATGTGTAAAACCCCATTCCTTCTTTCCCAATATAAGAGAACCAATACCAGGCAGAAGGAAAGGACTTAGCCCTCATCTGTTTCACAGTGGCAATACATGCATTCTCCACAGTGCTCTTGGACATAACTACAACAGCACTGAACATGCTAAATGAATCAAGAATACTGTATTTGAACTCTAATATCACACATATCCCAAAGAGAATTCTTTGAAACTGGTGGAGAATTATCAGGTCTTTCGATAACATCTATTTCAAATTGGCATACAAATATCAGAAACCTTGTAACTCTCCATTGATGTCCTTTACCCACAATTCTACTGTTTCCATGGCAATGCAAATTTGTTACTGTAGTCATAATTTTTTGAGTTATTATGAAGAAAAATGTTAATACCATTTCTGCATTTTTTTAAAAAGTTAGTTTCTTCATATATTATTTTCTATCTCCAAGAGGTTGGAACAGAGATTGAGGAGAAGAGAAGTGAACACAGAGCATTTTAAAGGAAAACACAGACTGCACAGAAATGTGCTAGAAGCAAGTGCTTGAGAAAATTGAAAAATGGGTTTTCTAGCAGGTTAATACATCTCCATGAGAACTTCTTATGGAGCGAAAATAAATTGCAAATCATTAGCATTAAACATCAGTCAGGATTATAGTGGCCATCAGTCATCATTGATGGCTTCCTGCAGTCAGCGTCCTTGCCAGCTATATAAAGCTCTTTTGTTGTTTGTTTTTAGAATAGCTCACATGCATTCCCTCAGTAGAGATGTGGGTGTTTTGTTGAAAGAGTCAAGGTGCCTTTACGTTTTGTTATGTTCTGGTTTTTGGTTGTTGTTTTCAATTCTCTGTTCTTACCTTGTATTCCATGTTTAAAATTTCTATTTCATATTTCTTAAAAGATGGAACAAAGACTATGAAAGGCACTGTGAACTTTATGGCAATCCATGTTCCTGCAGCACCTGACAATGTCATTTTTCACACAGTGTAGTAGTGTGTGATTCTGCCCCAGTGCTCTTTTTTTAAAAGTATATAATTGTTTCTTCTGAGAACAGCAATATCACTCATATTTTGATACTAAGGCAGTGAATATCTGAAATGACTAAAACAAATGTTATAAGAAAAAAAAAACAAGTTAGAGTCATTCATTTATTCAACCATACCAAATCAGTTTGAGGGATGACTAAGCTATGGAAGGACTGACACTTTGGAATGCTGTACATGTTTGACTCGGTGATTCTAACATCCAGGACTCTAGCCGAATTGCAAGTCGCAGGGGAGCAGCCTCAGTTGTTTAAACTGGGTGCTTAAGGGTAAGTGATGTGTTTATGAACCCATAAATTTCTTTTATAAGGAGTGGCTGCGGTGGGGCTTACTCAAAGCAATCATATATTTCATGCCGAACAATAGAGAGCGCTAGAAAAGGGCCGAGATCAAAAACGAGCCGAGTACTTTCTTCTGAATTGTCACTCGTGAAAGGACAAGGATGCAAAAACATAAAAGAAAGCAAAAATAAAATGAAGAAAAGAGGAAGAGAACAAAGGGGGAAAGCATTTATGACTAAGAGCAATTCGATAACTCTCAAGGGGATTAATAGCTGAGCAAACAGGGGAGCACTCTCACAGTTTGCATGAAGTCAGTGGCTAAAATGATCTCTCTCAGCTCATGAAACCATACTCCATATCATCCCTCACTGTGTGCAAATATTTACTTATATTGGTAGGCATTACCCAAATATTTAACATTTCTTAAATAGGTCCCTTCTTAAACTGACATCTAATTCTAGAACACCCAGAGTTCAAAACATAAAGTGGCATCAAAATTCTATTTCCATGAATAGAATCATGCAAGGGGGACTATGCAGTACTTTTTGTTCTGCCAACATTTTAATTTCTGATTAATCTATACATGAGACCTGACATTGCTCCAACTTTGAACAATTTTTCCCTGCTTTCTGTAGCACTTGATGCTAACAACTCTTTATGTAGAAGCTTGTACATTTGGGACAACCTGAGACCAATATTTGACTGATACCAAATATTGAGGGCACACTTTTGGACTTAACTATGGAATGACTCTGTGATGTGACCCCACCATGAATGAAACTTGGAGTAGATTTTATTCTGGCTCACTCTTTCACTGTTGCTCCTTGTAATCTTATACCTTACTGTCCACTTTAAGGAAATATCCTCTCTGAAAAAATCACCATAGAATTGAACTCATGTTCAGACTGTAAGGTCAAATTGCTAAAGGGATCATTTTTTGGATTCTGCACATATCCTAGGTAATGTTATAACATAAATATTTGTGGAATGCCATGGAAGTAAGAGCATCCACACTTGCCCCTGAGTACCAGACATGTTGGAGGGGATGTGATGGCTTATATCATATCTTTGGTCTCTGGATCATAGCTTGTTCTTACAAGAATTATGGAAAATCTGTCTATTGCTGAGTATCACAGAGACTCTGAAGGAAGAAAATGACAGACCCAAAGAAATTCAGCACTAATTTAAGTCAAGGAGAAAAGCCAGAGAAAGGTTTTAAAGAATCTCTTACCCTCTGTAGCTGGAGGGCTGATAGTATTTTAACAAAAATTAGAACCTCACCTAAACAGCAGGGAAGGCTGAATTATTGGCTTTACAAAAGTGTTAGGCTATATTCAAGGATGTAATAAAGAAGAAGTGAGTACCAAAAACCTGAGCTGGGCTTATTGGGACAGATATATGAGGACAGATGTTTTTAGTAATTAATGTGAGAGGAAAGGAAATCACCAACCTGCTTTTCTGGCTATCAGAAATATCAAAATGAAGTTGAAGAACATGGCATTATAACAGCCACAATCATTTCACCTGGTCTAGAACATAAGGATTAAGAAATGGGTAATTGGATTGTGTCAGGTCAGAAGTATTGCTAGGTCGATGAAGAGAAAGTGGAGAAGATGTTGAGAATATTTTTGGGTACAATAAACCATAGGTCTAAAGCATTGAAAGAAAAAGAAGACAGCAGGGAAGAAATGGATGGGAGATTTAAAGTTATATTCATAATGATCAAAATGACTTCTTGAATTTATCAATAGTGATAAAAGTTTTTGAAGGCCAGCCTGATCTACAGAGTGAGTTCCAGGACAGCTAGGGCTACACAGAGAAACCCTGTCTTGAAAAAAACAAAATAAATAAATAAATAAATAAATAAATAAATAAATAAATGTTTTTGAGATGAAGATCTAAAGAATATCCCATTAGAATGGTAACTGAAACTCTATCTGGCTCTAAATTATGTGCACACAAATTGGCTATCAAAATATTCTCAAAGTTAAGACATTATAATTTCCAGGTAAAAAATAACACCATGACTATTTAATCCCCCCCCCTATGTGAGATTCAAGCATCCTTGCTTGTTCCTTTATTCTTGTTTAGATTCTTTGAGTCAGTGGAGTACACCACTGTACTATCCTAAATAGTCATAAGAGGCAGATGAAGAAAGGAAACAGAATGAGAGAAGGGATGGGAGAATGGAGGGGTTCAGGATCAGGTATGGGAGGGACAGAAGGGATGGTCAAATGGCCATGAGAATGAATTGAAATCTGCAACTGACACTGTCAGGGGTGGAAAGGTGGGGGGCTGGCATCTCCAGGAAGAGATAGAGACCTAGGATAAGGAGGACACCCTGGGGATATGGAACCTGAAGAGGCCGTCTCCTTAAGACAGGCAGGAACCCCAGTGGAATGATAAGGCTAAAACTTTCAACCCCAAATGTATCCTGTCTACAAGAAATGAAGGCATGGCGAAAGGAAGGCAGAGACTGAGGGAATGGCCAACCAATGAACAGCCCAACTTGAGACACATCTCATGGGCAAGCACCAATCCCTAACACTATTATTGGTACTCTGTTACACTTGCAGACATGAGTCTAACATGGCTGTCCTCTGAGAGACTCCATTCACCAGCTGATTCAGACAGATGCAGACACCCACAGCCAAACAGTGGATGGGTCTGGGGACTCTTGTAGAAGAATACTAGGAAGAATTACAGACCAGAAGAGGATAAGAATTCCACAAGAAGACAAACAGAATGAACTAACCTGGAACCTTTGGGCTCTCAGAGACTGAACTACCAACCAAAGAGCACCAGCTGGACCTAGGCCTACTCATACACATGAAGCAGATGTGCAGCTTGGTCTTCATGTGGGTCCCAAACAACTGGAACAACAGGTTATCTTTCTCAAAAGCCGTTGCCTGTATGTGTGATAAGTTCTTCTGGTTGGGCTGCCTTGTCTAGCCTCAGTGAGAGAGAATAGGCCTAGCCTCTGAGAGACTTGATGTGCCAGGATGTGTGTGTGGCAGGGAGGGGGGATTCTTAGGAGGTCCCCACCTACACAGAGAAAGGGCTGGGGGATGGGAAAAAGATTGTGGGAAGGGGATATTGGGAGTGGGGCTGTGTGTTGGATGTAAAATTAATAGGTAAAATCAATCAATCAATAAATAAATAATTAGATTCTGCATCATTTAATCATTCTAACACTGCCATGTATTCTTTATTGCTGTAGAAGTTTAACAATAAATCCCAAATTCTATTCTATTTGTTAAGACAGAGCTACATAGAGCCCAGAGTAGCCTTGAACTTAACATGTAGTCAATGATGTGATAGTTTAAATAGTTATAGTCCCCATAGACTGATGTGTTTGACTGTTTGGCCCATAGGAAGTGGCACTATTAGGAAGGATAACATTATTAAGAGTACATGTGGCTATTTGAAGGAAGTGTGTCACTATGGGAGTGAGTTTTGAGGTCTCCCATGCTAAAGCTATGCCCAATGTGGCATATCTGTGATCAGATATGGAACTCCCAGCTCCTCCAGCATTATGTCTGCTTGAATATGGCCATACTTCCCACCATGACAATAATAGAATGAACCTCTGAAACTGTAAGCCAGCCCCAATTAAATGCTTTTCTTTAAAAGAGTTGTTGAGGTTATGGTGTCTCTTCAAGGCAATAAAACCATAAGACAATGGCCTAGAGCTCCTAATTTTTCTAACTCTTACATCCAGACTGCTGAAAGAAGGAATTACAACTGTGTATCGCCACACCCAGTTTTATGCTATACTAGGGTTCAAACCCAAGATTTTGTGCTTACTAGGTAAGCACTTAACAACCTAATTACATTCCCATCCCACCATGTATTTCTCTTCATTGTAAGTTAGTTTATAAATGTCCATATATATTTACAAGTCAAAAGCAAAATTTCTGAAAATTTACTCAGAAACACTTCAGATTTAAACAAAGACAACAATAATTTAAGAATCAGTACATATTGTTAAAAGGTAAGTATAGGTTTTATTTTCAAAGTTTTCTGAAACTTTGAAATTATGTCTAAGTAATTACTTTAAGAATAAATCTAAAATACCACTTATAGTGTTGTAAAGTACGAGATATACTTTATAGTATCATTATGTAGCATACATGCACTCTATAAAATTTCATCCATAAATGAATTATTTATAGCACTAACACAAGAGTTTAATAATATTTTTCTGCTACCTAACAAACAAAATCTAAAGACCAGTTGCTTCAACTATAACAGTCAAATCTACTTCCTGATGAAGCCAAATATGTTATTATGATTGTGTTTCATAATATGTGATCAACTTTAAGGATATGATAGATAGATAGATAGATAGATAGATAGATAGATAGATAGATAGATATAGATAGATAGGTAGAGAGATAGAGAGATAGATAGATAGATGATAGATAAAGTGTGTATTTCTGTGTGTGTGCGTGTGTATATGTGTGTGTGTGCGTGTGTATATGTGTGTGTGTGTGTGTGTGTGTGTGTGTGCGCGTGTGTGTGTGTGTGTGTGTGTGCTTTGAGACAGGGTGTAAATGCAAATCTAAAAATAGCCATGAACGTATTCTAATGATCTGGTCATCAAACTCACACTCTTCCTGCCTGGTTCTGACGTTACCATTATGTTACCTTGTCCTGTGCTACCATGCCTAGACATATCCTAAAAATATTTAATGTAAATTAAGCTACTTATTTCCTCTGGTGCCACTGTAGTTTTGAATGCTATAACCATTATTTCCCTTAAATTATATATCTGATATATCTCCTTAACCCAATATACTGAGAAAAATCTTTTAAAAAGTATCACTTTGATCAAGCAATTTTCTTTTAGTACATATAGATTTAATTCTAGACATTCTCAGAATATGTTATGTAAATTAGGCAAATCCCCAACCATTTTTGAACTTGAATTTAACATGTCTAAACTAAGGAAAGCAATCAGTCTTCCATGGTTATTGGTGAAATGTACTTTTACATTAAAAGTTAGTCTTCCATTTAATACTCTTCCAGACTATGAAAAAATAACTAATTTGTGATAATGATTGCAGCTTATATAGTATACACAGTTGTTCCTCAATTAAGTGCTAAAAAGTAGTTGAAAGATATACCATGATAAAGAAACAGAACATTTGGGTAAATCATATATTTTTGGGTTACAAAATATTATATCATTGCATTGCAGGCTTAAATGTTTTCAATGAATAACCACAATATGCATTAAATAATCAGTCTTCTGAAATGACTTCTAGCTACTTTATTAATCATACATCATACAGGGTGCTACACTTAAAGTCATCCCAGAAAGGAGTATTTACTAACTTCTTTGTTCACAGGTAAAGTTGGTATGTGTCAGTTTCATTTTTTTTAGAAAATTTTTTTTATTTTCTATATTCTTTGTTTACATTCCGAATGCTTTCCCCTTTCCCATTTCCCCCCTCACCATATGTCCCCTAAGTCTCCTTCCCTCCGCCCTTTCCCCAATCACCCCTCTCCCATTTCTCTTTTCTGGTACTCCTCTACATACTGGATCAAGTCTTTTCAGGATTTAGGCCCTTTCCTCCCTTCTTCTTGGGAATCATATGATTAGCTAATTGTGTCTTGAGTATTCAGAGCTTCTGGGCTAATTAATATTCACTTATCAGTGATTGCATTTCATGTGTATTCTTTTGTGATTGGATAGCTCACTTAGGATGATATTTTCCAGTTCCAACCATTTGCCTACAAATTTCATGAATTCATTGTTTTTAATTGCTGAGTAGTATTCCATTGTATAAATATACCACATTTTCTGTATCCATTCCTCCATTGAGGGGCATCTGGGTTCTTTCCAGCTTCTGGCTATTATGAACAAGGCTGCTATGAACATAGTGAAACATGTGTCCTTGTTGCCTGCAGGGGAATCCTTTGGGTATATGCCCAGGCGTGGTATGGCAGGGTCCTCTGGAAGTGTCATGCCCAATTTTCTGAGGAACCACCACACTGATTTCCATAGTGGTTGTACCATCTTGCAATCCCACAAGCAGTGGAGGAGTGTTCCTCTTCTCCGCATCTTGGCCAACACCTGCTATCTCCTGAGTTTTTAATCTTAGCCATTCTCACTGGTGTGAGGTGAAATCTCAGGGTTGTTTTGATTTGCATTTCCCTAATGACTAATGATGTTGAACATTTCTTAAGGTGCTTCTCAGCTATCTGAATATGTGTCATTTCATATCTATGCAGTTGATGCTACACAATTAACCGATCCTTATTGTCACCATGGAAACAGGGACCATAATATCTTCAAATATATGTTTTCAAGTAAATAAGCAACTTAGAAGTGAAAATGAAAAATTCAGGAGAGAAATTGGAGATGTTCTGCAAACATATGCTAATACAGCCACAGGTCCTCTGGCACCTGGGTTTGACTCTAGTTCACTGCTTACAGCCATACCAATGCATAGCAGGTGCATAAAAAATATTGGTTGATCATGTGATTGATACTGCCATATACTTATCATATTTTCATGCCTTGAGCACACATTGCCTAAGACTAACCTATGCTAAATACATCCTTGCAAATCTTGGCTGTCGGTATACTTGTCAGTGCATGAAGAACACAGCTTGTTTTCTAGCATGCTTTGTATTTATGTATGTTTATATAAGCTACAATCATTATTATCACAAATTAGTTATTGTTTCACAGACTGGAACAGTATGAGATGGAAGGTGATCTGGTTTACAAACGTCTGGCTGTGCTCCAAGAAAACGCTTAGAAAATTACAGCAGACAAATTATCAGGCTCATAATGGGAAGTGATGACGATCATCCCCATCACATTCCTCTTCATCACAACAGAATGAAAATGAAATACCTACACTCTTCAAAACAGTCAGCCTTGGGAGATTGCCATCTTGAGGTAATTAGCAGAATCCACTCACACTGACAAGCTGCAGGCAGGCCTTGCTTTTCATCCTAGAATTAGTCTAGAGCGGTTACAGAGAAGAAATCTGTATCCCAGTTAGCAAAGCCACTTCACGTGCAAGGCTTAAATTTGGATAATATGCATCTTTGTACAGAAATATCACAAATCTATTATGTCATAATTTTTTAGATGGCATACTGTGTCTGAGAAGTAAATAAGTTCTATAACGACACACATCTAGCACATAATAGAATTACAATGCTTAATGGAACTGCTCCCTCTGAGTGCATGAACTTGTTATAAGGCAGAATTAAAAGGCTAGGTTTTCAGATCACAACTCTTTTTGTTATTTGAGTGATGAGCAACAATTCAAATAGAAAATAATTCTGACCATTCCATCCACTTTCATGGGTACATATACTTATAGCTTTGGTTAGGAAGCTGTATCAGTAGTTTAGGAGAGAGGTTCTTTACACCTCACGGTGGCTTACAGTTCACAGGGGATGCTTAATGCCCAGTCACAGGGATGCATTTATGTCAAACTACATACAAAAATAACAAAAAATAATTTAATCTACATTAAACTAAATCTATCACCTAACACTAGATATGTCTGCTTTCTGTTTCAGAATTGGACTATAATTTTCCTTTTGCACTTGAATTATGCATTACATACTGTTACATGTCCCTTTTCTTAGTATTTCCAGGAAAGCAGTTGTCATACCCATCCCCTATGGAAGTCTAGCCCCCAATCCACCATGCTCTTTAAGAGAACATCTACTTATTTTGTTACTGAGCCTAAAAGAGAGCATAGAGCATACATACTCAGCCACCATCTCTCCTTTAAAGCATCATATCCCTGACACTGCTGTACTGTCTGTTCATTTTTGTGGACTAGTTGTTGGGATAGACTCAGTGGCTGAAAAAAGAAAAAAAAAATGTATGATTGTCCATCTAAGCCAGTGATAGAGTAAGTGATGTTCAATTTAGGACATAAAGACTTAAATGCTTATTTTCATAAAAATCTCAGTCTAAGTTTACCAACTGCACATTTTTATGACTGCCAATGTCAAAAACAATATTAATTTCTAGTATTGCATCCCAATGAACACTGTTCTAGCACAAGCTCCAAGTACTGCCTTAGGTTATCAATTATGTTAAGTAACTGCTACCACTTTTGTAATAGCACATATACTATTTGAATATCATTAAATATTCAAAAAGAAGACAGTGCTTTCAAAATTTAATCACTAATTTTCCTGAAAGGAATACAATCAAGTTTTCTCTAACAATAATTGAGTAAAGGCATTTTTCTGGGAACTGAAAATGCAAGGATAAATAAGACAGAGTTACTATGATCTTATGATCTTATGAGAGAGACAGCTAAAAAAAACACTTAATAGCAGAGTTTCCAGCAAAGCCAAAAACTATAGTTTGTTCCAAGGGCAAAGGAATACAGAAGATAAATTAGTTGTTTCTGCTTGGAAAGTCAGGAGGGAAAACAGCATTAAGTGATTTGAGCTGAGCCTTGAAGGCTGATCAGGATTGTGGCCAAAAGACAAGAAGACAAGGCATTTCAGTTAACAATGCAAAAAATCCCCCACTCCTATTCACATTTGCTCCTGTAGTATTCTTCTATTATTGTATTCTATTGCTTGGATTCTTTTTAACTGAGTGACCTCCACATCCATCGTTACTCTCCAGAGATTTATTGTATTAACCTTTCTATGGAAATATGAGCAAGTACTTGTTCATGCTAGACAACAACTAAAAGACAAAAAAAATCCACCTAAATCTATCTTGAGTTTAATTGGGGTTGCTTAACATGACAGTGGACAGGTGGCTACATCAGCAGTGAAGTGTCCCAGCAATTGTTGACCATTTACACAGCTTCAGGGAGGAAATAACCTCTTTGCATTTCATTTTTCACTAATATAATCCACAGGATATATTCATGGGCCCAAACTGAGTTCCCATAGGTAATCATAGGTTCTCCAATTTTAACATAGCAGTGGTCAGGCCAGGTCCAGAAAACAACATTCTACAGTTCACCTCTTCCTTTTATTCTCTCTGACCATCTGCTGTCCAAACACTCTTTGAGACTTATTTGGGGTATATGGTGGTATAGATGTTCCATTTACAAATTAAAATTCAATCGTCATTTATTTCAGCACTTTGACCAATTATGACTCTCTACAACTTAAAGAATCAATGATCTGTAAGAATATGTATCCATGTTTAGAGTACATTATGAGAAGCATATCAAAACAAGTCAATAAAAGAAAAGGATTGGACTCCTCATTAAAACATATGCCCTTACCTTCAAAGGACTATTGACCTCGTTTTTATTACCAGACATGAGTTCTAGCCCATGAAGCAGGCCTTCAGTTCAGTGGGAAAGGAGTTGGCCATACATGTAACAATTGTTTCACTATTACACTCCTAGTGACACAACTTACCTAGCATATTGTTTACCTACATGCCCCAGCAGCAGGCTGGAACACATCAAGCCAGAATGTTGGTCACAAGTGTCTACCAGCAGCCTGAGTGACATCTCCCAGCACAACAAAAGCTACCTAGCAGGAAAGAATCTTCTAGCTCAGTTCCAGATTGACTTTTCCATGTGTAACAATGAAATCACACAAGTGCCTTTAGTAATAGTTTCTCACTAATAGAAGTATTTTGTGTTGTATGTGGGGCTTCAGAGGATCCCTCACCGAAAAACTTATAAGGACGTAAGCACATTTGCCACTAGGATTTTAATTCAATCACATACTAACCTAATTTATATGCCAGTATAAATCATGAAGGTGTAGAAATCCTGTGATTATCAAGGGCTCAACAAATCTAACATCCCACAGCAGTCTCCAGTTCTATATTGAATTCACTTTTACCTAAAACTTCTGTAAATATTCCTATCACATACAATGAATTGAGCATCAAACACCACTCTTGCATTCCTGATTCTCATAGAAGTACCTATCCCCCATCTAATGTCTTCCTTTCAATAATTTTCATGGGAATATCAACTGTGGTAACCAAGGATCTCCAATGGCTCATATAAGATCTATCAGGGATTGATTTCCTTCAAACTGGCTCAGATTATGTAGTCTTTGTCTGAAGAGGGATGGGTAGTTAGTTATACTCAGTTTCTCCACTTTGCAGACTTCAGATTGAACCCATCTACCCTGTGTCCCTGAGCCTCACCAGACTGAGAACCTTCTTCATTTCTTATGTAAAAGCTTTCCCACAATCAGGCCATTCAGAAGTCAGCACTTTTTAATTATCACGATTTCCTGCTGGTGCCATCTACATGCTGAATCATGGATTCTATATTAAAGTGAAACCTGAGGTGTATCACTTTTATCTTTTTCTGTTTTTCTTAGTGTTCAATTCTTCCTGTGGGTTGTTTTTATGCCTCTGAAGAAGCTATTTAACACATATCAAATTTGGATCATTTTTTCCTTTCTAATTGTTAGCCATAAGAAATGGAGAATCAACATTTCCATCTCATTTTCCCTTCCTTTCCTGTCTTTACTGACAATTTAGAGATTCCTAGACAGACTAGCACCCTCATGTCTTTTTCTTACTGTGATTTCTTCTTTACATGGGCAAGTTCTTTTAGGGACACAGCAATAGGCCTTATTATTCACATCAAAGATTTATTCCACATCAAGCCTGCTTATGACTGTCGCATACAGGATGTTCTTATAACCATTTGCTGGACTCCCCTTATTCAGAAGTAATGACTCTTCACATCACAGAGAAGAAGTTGGTTACCCTGGAATTCTCTTCAAAAACATTTCATGGTCATCCACATTAGTTGTATTTGCTTGCCATGTCAATAGTAGTGACAGTGCAACTGCCATCACAGCAAACAGTTATTCCAAAGCACTCAGAGAAATAAAGCATATTGAGATGGCCACCATGGTTGCTCCATGGACAGATGGTTTATCTTTAGTTGTATGTCTTGTTGGCCATGACAGGGCTATGCAAAACACAGGAGAAGGATGGCCATGTTGAGATGGCCATCATGTTTGTTCCACAGTGAGATGGCTTCTCTTCACTCTACTTCACATCTCCAACAACAGACCTGATGAATGTCCTTATACAGCTTTGATTCTGATGTATCTTCGCTGCAATGCCAAGATTTATATAAACTTTTCCTAGCTAGACATGCAAAGAAATGTGTATTGATCCCACATTGGGTACCAATGAGAGATCAAAGGAATGAATCCCCTTACCTCGTTTGGTGAACCAATGTGTTTATTGAGATTCCATGCTGTGGTGGGGGTTAGGGGTTACTTACAGGAGCACAACTAACTTACAGACAACAAAGAGTCTCTCCTAACTTCTTGGCATTTGCTAACCACTTATATATCCACAGGGATGAGAGCTGGTTCTGAGTCTCTTTTGCTGCTGTCCCATCCCCATCATGAATATTATTGGGGATTTCCTAAAAGAATTAATATTTCTAGAATAATATTTCTTTGTAGTTCTTATTTCTGCTCTTATTTTGGACTAAGCGTAAACTATTTCTACAGCTGATTTAAGCTAGCCCTGACTTCAAAATTAATCATATGGAACTATCCTTAATTGAAGGGTATCTATTATGAAATTATCCCAAAATAATATATTTTAAATTTAATACTTATCTCAAACAAACTCACAAGATACATAAATCAAATATTTAGTATTTTATCTAAATTAAAATATTAGTTTCCTTCATTCCATGATAATCTTTATTGTTTTCATGAAGACAGAGGTGAGGTAAAACATATTTTGGTGAAAACTGAACTTCTCCCTCAGTAATACAATATTCAGTAACTAACAAAGCATAAATATTAACCAATGGCTCTGACCTTCACTACTGCAAAAAGCCATATTGTTAGAATCTATGTTGTTCTTCAACCTGAATCAGCAGATGCAGTGCTAATCTGTCTGCTAGGAGTAAAAATATGTACAAAATAATCAGTCTGGGTTTCCCAACAGTCTGTGGGTGGCTTCTAGTTTTAAATAATTTAACATTATTTTTTCTATTAGATTTTAGGAACTGAAGCCCCAGGCATTTATGTATAATTTTTAAAGTATCATTTGTCTTAAGACTTAAGATTATCTTAATAGTAAATAAAATATTTAGCAATATTTTCAGTAATTTATTTTTAATTAATTAATTAATCACATCCCAAATGCTGTCCCCCATTGCTCTCCCCCATCACAGAGTTCTACCCCCTTCCTAGTTGGTTGACACTGTTGGTCATCCTATGAGCTTGCCATCTGTTTAAGGGCATTCAATCCTTCCCCTAAGTCTTCCACAGCAGTCTCTGACCTCCATCCAGTGTTTGTCTGTGGATATCTCTATCTGTCTCAGTAAGAGGCTGGTAGAGGCTCTCAGAGAGGGCTGTTAGACTGGGCTCCTGTCTGCAAGTACAGCATAGCATCAGTAATAGTGCCAGGGATTGTTGCTTACCCGTGGACTGGACCTCAAAATTGGCTAGTTGCTGGTCTGCCATTCCTTCAATTTCTGCACCATTTTTATCCCTGCATTTCTTTTGACAGGACCAATTTTGGTTCAAAAATTTTGTAAGTGGGTTAGTGTACCCATCCCTCCACTAGGGGTCCTGTATTGCTACCAGAAGTAGTCTTTTCAGGTTCCATATTCCCATTGCTGGCATGTTGATTACGGTCACTTGCATTGACTCCTGAAAATCTTCCTCATCCTAGATCTCTGGGACTTCCTAGAGAATCCTCCCAACACCCTACCCTTGGCAACTGCATATTTCTATTCATTCTCCTGGTCCTCTAGGATTCTCTCCTGTCTCTCCCCATGCCTGATGTCCTACCCATTTCCCTCACTATCCTCTCTCCCACTGAGATCCCTCTCTCTATATATATCTCTCCCATAACTATTTTGTTCCCCCTTCTAATTGGGATTTAAGCATCCTCACTAGGACCTTCCTTCTCATTTAATGTCTTATGGTCTGTGTGGTATATCATGGGTAGTCTGTACTTTTTGGCTAATATATCCTTATTACTGAGTACATGCATGTCTTTTTGGGTCCAAGTTACCTCACTCAGGATAATATTTTCTAGTTCCATCTATTTGCCCACTAAATTCATCATGTCCTTGTTTTTAATAGCTGAATCATATTCTATTATGTAAATGAACCATATTTTGTATATCCATTTTTGGTTGAGTGTCAGCAAGGTTGCTTCCAGGTTTTGTTTATTATGAATAAATCTGCTATGACTATAGTGGAACATATATCCTTGGTATGATGTAGCAACTTTTAGGTATATGCCCAGGAACAGTATTGCTAGGTCTTCAGGGAGAACTATTTCCAATTTTCTGAGAAACTTCTGGATTGATTTCCAGAGTGGTTATGCAAGTTTGTAGTCCTGGCAGCAATGGATAAATGTTCCCCTTTAACCACATCCTTGCCAGCATGTACTGTCACTTGAGTTTTTGATCTTAGCCATTCTGAATGGTGTAAGGTGAAATCTCAGGAATTGAAGCCTAGGAATTGATGTATAAATTTAAGGTATTATTTGACTTAAGAATTAAGATAGTCTTAATACTAA
>BDUI01000134.1:173245-184261 GCA_002335545.1 Apodemus speciosus
TGCTTCCATATTAGGAAGAAAAAGTAAAAATATTCCAATGCAAAAGTTGCTTAGAAAATATTATACTTAATTAGTAGATATAATTTTGTACTTTACATATACACATCAGTGTTGTAGACTTGTAATATGAATCAATATTTGACAAAACTAAATTTGATTCGATGGATAAAAACATGTCCGAACATTAGCCCTCTCCAATAAAGAAATTTTTTATGATGAAATTATACTGTGATTGACTTTACAACTCTAAGCTCAAAGCATTCTCTTCATCAATAATTTATCCATCTTTAAAAATACTTTCCTACTTTTAAAAGAATCAAARCTGAGTATTATATCATTAAATTAGTATTCTATGATATAATAGATAAGTTGAAAGCAACTTTTTTGCTTGCAGTGTCAGTCAAAGATGTCAAGATAAAAGGAACATAGATAAGTAGATAGGTAATAGGTAGAATTCTATCAGAATAAAATTAATGGTAATTGAGACAAAAATAACAATACATTAAAATCATAAGTGAATTATAGCTATTATAAAGAGTACTTAGAGTTGAGATAATTTCATTCTTTCTTGAGAAACTGATGTCTATAATATYCACCTATTATATACATAAATATATGTATGTATGCATTTATGAATTTTTCAGGATATTTATAAATTATTATTGGGGCCTGCACAGTGGCTCAAAAGGTAAAGTGACTCCAACTCATGCCAGGCAACTTAAATTTGAGACCTGCGATCCTCATAAATTAGGAGAGAACTGACTCCACAGAGCTGCCCTCTACCCTCCACATATACACTACCTCCTCATGCACATGAATAATAATGATAGTTTTCATACTACTTACAGAGAGGATAAGGACTTATATGAGTACTTTCCAGAACTTAAATTCTGTTTATTTTCTGATTTTAAAATGTTTATAAAGATTTTATTGGTAGAGTGAGCCCTGTGATCTGAGGTTGCCATCGTCTCAGCTCCTGTGACCAAGCAACAAGCTCAGCCAGGTACATAGGGAACAACAGAGGGAAAATTGCTCCAGAAACAGTCCACCTGGGTTCCTTCTGCACATAGGAGCTGGGCAGCTCTACAGCTGTCTGGACACTATCCTGCAAGGGAGCATCTGACCTTCAGGGAACCCTGCTCTCAGAGACCTGTGCCACATCTGACATGGGGAAGATCCCACTTCCTGATACTCTCTAGAGAACTGGCAGGAGCAGGTTAATCACCACTGCCTTATCCATTGGATGTGGTAGACCTGTGCTACATCTGACACGAGGAAGATCCTGCTTCCTGATACTCTCTGGAGAACTGGCAGAAGCAGGTTATTTGACCTGTGTTTGGTATTGGTATGCAGACAGGCAGGAAGATCAATGAAATAGAATTGAAGACCCAGAAAAGAACCCACACACTTAAGGTGACTTGGTATTTGACAAAGGAGCTAAAAACATCCAGTGGAAAAATGACAGAATTTTTAACAAATGGTGCAGGATCAACTGAAGATCTGCATGCAGAAAAATACAAAATGACCCATTCTTATCTCCTTGTACAAAGCTCAAGTCCAAGTGGATCGAGGATCTACACATAAAACCAGACACACTGAAGCTTATAGAGGAGAAAGTGGGGATGAATCTTGTACACGTGGGCACAGGGGGAAACGTTCCTGAACAGAATACCAATGGCTTATGCTCTAAGAACAAGAATCAGCAAATGGGACCTCATAAAACTTCAAAGCTTTTGTAAAGCAAAGGACACAGTCAATAGGACAAAACCGCAACCAACAAATTGGGAAAAGATCTTTACTAACCCTACATCTGATAGAGGGCTAATATCCGATATATACAATGAACTCAAGAAGTTAGTCTCCAGAGAATCAAATAACCCTACTAAAAAATGGGGTACAGAACTAAACAGGGAATATTTAACTGAGGAAACTCAAATGGCACTAAAGCACCTAAAGAAATGTTCAGCATCCTTAGTTATCAGGGAAATGCAAATTAAAACAACACTGAGATTTCACCTTACACAAGTCAGAATGGCTAAGATGAAAAACTCGGGGGACAGCAGTTGCTGGAGAGGATGTGGGGGGAAAGGAACACTTCTTCATTGTTGGTGGGATTGCAAGCTGGTAAAACCACTCTGGAAATCAGTTTGACAATTCCTCAGAAAACTACCAGCAGACCCAGCTATACCATTCCTGGGCATATACCCAGAAGATGTTCCTACATGTAATAAGGACACATGGTCCACTATGTTCATAACTGCCTTATTTATAATAGCCAGAAGATGGAAAGAACCCAGATGTCCTTTAACAGAGGAATGGATACAGAAACTATGGTATATATACACAATGGAATACTATTCAGCTATTAAAAACAATGAATTCATGAAATTCTTAGGCAAATGGATGGAGTTAGAAAGTGTCATCCTGAGTGAGGTAACCCAATCACAAAAAAATGCCCATGGTAAGCACTCACTGATAAGTGGATGTTAGCCCAAAACCTCAAAATAAACAAGTTACAATTCACCAAGCTCAAGAAGAAGGAGGACTTAAGTGAGGGTTCCTCTAAGAAATGGAACAAAATAGTCACAAGAGTAATAAAGGAGACAATGAGTGGAGCAGAGACTGAAGTAAAGGCCACCCAGAGACTGCCCTACCTGGGGATTCATCCTATAAACAGTCAACAAACCCTGACATTACTATGGATGACAAGAAGTGTATACCAAAAGGAGCATGCCATGGTTGTCTCCGGAGGGGCCCTGCCAGACCCTTACAAATACAGAGGCAGATGCTAGCAGCCAACTATTGGACTGGGCATGGGGTCCCCAATGGNGAACACTTCTTCATTGTTGGTGGGATTGCAAGCTGGTAAAACCACTCTGGAAATCAGTTTGACAATTCCTCAGAAAACTACCAGCAGACCCAGCTATACCATTCCTGGGCATATACCCAGAAGATGTTCCTACATGTAATAAGGACACATGGTCCACTATGTTCATAACTGCCTTATTTATAATAGCCAGAAGATGGAAAGAACCCAGATGTCCTTTAACAGAGGAATGGATACAGAAACTATGGTATATATACACAATGGAATACTATTCAGCTATTAAAAACAATGAATTCATGAAATTCTTAGGCAAATGGATGGAGTTAGAAAGTGTCATCCTGAGTGAGGTAACCCAATCACAAAAAAATGCCCATGGTAAGCACTCACTGATAAGTGGATGTTAGCCCAAAACCTCAAAATAAACAAGTTACAATTCACCAAGCTCAAGAAGAAGGAGGACTTAAGTGAGGGTTCCTCTAAGAAATGGAACAAAATAGTCACAAGAGTAATAAAGGAGACAATGAGTGGAGCAGAGACTGAAGTAAAGGCCACCCAGAGACTGCCCTACCTGGGGATTCATCCTATAAACAGTCAACAAACCCTGACATTACTATGGATGACAAGAAGTGTATACCAAAAGGAGCATGCCATGGTTGTCTCCGGAGGGGCCCTGCCAGACCCTTACAAATACAGAGGCAGATGCTAGCAGCCAACTATTGGACTGGGCATGGGGTCCCCAATGGAGGAGATTGAGGATGGTCCAGAGGAGCTGAAGGGGTTTACAGCCCCATGGGAAGAACAATGATTTCAGCCACCCAGATACCCCAAGACTCCCAGGGACTGAACCATCAACCAAGGGGCACACATGGTTCCAGCCAAAAATGTGGCAGAGGAAGGCCTTGTTGGGCATCAGTAGGAGGAATGGTCCTTGGTCAGGTAAAGGCTCAACAGAGGCCGGAACAAAGGGAAACTGAGGGGGGAGGAGGGAGTGTGTTGGTTGGAGAGGCATATACATGGAGGCAGGGGGAAGGAGGGAGTGTGTTGGTTGGAGAGGCATATACATGGAGGCAGGGGGAAGGAGGAAGGGGAGGGGTTGGGGTCTTTAGGGGAGGGGGGATATCGGGAAAGGTTTTACCATTGGCAATGTAAATGAAGATGATACTCAATAAAATAAATTATAAAAGAAGATTTTATTATAAGAACTTTAAATTTTAACTTTTGAAAGACCTATATAGTTTTACATTTTGTTTGCATGTTTTATCTGCAAGTATGTATGTGTGCCACTTTTGTGCCTATTGCCTGTGGATGCCAAATGGCATCATTTAACCCTTGAGACCAAAGGTGCAGATCGTGGTGAACATCTATGTGGGTGGTGAGTATTGAACACAAATCTTGATGAGCAGACAGTGCTTTCATCCATGGAGCCTGTTCTCAAGCCCATAGAAGATATAAATAAAAATATCTGAAATTATCCAGATTCAAATTCCATACATCAAAGTTAACTTATATTTCATTAGAATAGCCATTGTGAAGTTGTGGAACTTCATGTTGTATTTGTATACTTCCACTACTATTTAGTAGTACCTTCATCTACAATCAAAAAAATTCCTGCAATAATTAAAATGAGAATAACAATTAGCTTTATATCCTCTTTTTATGACTCAAGTGTCCATCATCCTTACTTAGACTTTCTTCATCACAAAACGTTTATTATTTCTTTTTCTCCTTCATGCATTATCCTGTAATACATGATTTTTAAAGAGCGACACAGACCACATATCACACACACACACACACACACACACACACACACACACATACACACACACATACACACACATACACAGAAACATAAACACAGGCTAATTACTACATGTGATGAAGAACATGCAGGTTTTTCTTTCTGAGTTTGTGTGACCTTGCATAATTTTATGCATTATCAGTCTATCAATTTTCCTAAATTTTTGTGATTTCATTTGTTTCCAATCTGAAGATGATTCTTTTTATCTATGAATTTTCATTATCCATTCATCCATTGATAGACAGCAAGGTTTGTTTCATTTTCTTGCTATAGTAAATAAAGCTACAATAAACACCAGTGTGTAAATATCTCTATCTCTATGGAAGAGTGCTTTACTAATACAACCTTAGAATACTGTGGTCTGTATACCCTTGCTTTCCCACAGTCCTGTATTGAAATTTTCTCCCAATGACATAACATTAAAATGTAGGCCCTTTAAGAACAAATTAAGTCACGAGGGCAGAATCCTCATAAGTTAGAGTCATGCTTTTACTAAGAGCTCTGGAATTAGTCACTACTTCCATCATGTAATGGTACAGCCTGTACTTGATCTTGAAATTCAGAATCTTCAAACTGTTCCAGATAAAGGGTTTTTGTTTGTTTTTTGTCTACAAACTACTTAGTTTTCTTATTTTTATTAGAGAATCACAAATTGGCAGAGACAAGGCTTCACAAATGAATGAAATGAAGGAGATGTTAGAGCCAACATTAACATGAAGTAAATAGGGTCACAAACATATATATTTTTCAATCACAATTCTGAGACCAATCTTTGAAGACACCAAACATTAGGCATTTCAGTTAATGAAGGATGACAGTGTCGCTCAAGCAAATTGAGGGGGAATTCGTTTCCAAACATGAGACCTCTGGGTTGTTTAAGCATTATGAAAGATAATAAACAAACATAACAAAAGAAGAATAAAGAAAAATACTAGCATATAAGATAAAATGGAAAAATGTATATGCATAAGCAGGGCAGATAGTTTAAAGAAGAACCACTGAAGATGTGAAACATGAGTATTAGACATAGTCCAGAAGCTTGCGTTGCTTTTATCAACAGATGATGAAAACTCACATAACAGTCATATCTCACTGAAGTACCTCAAGGATAGTCTGTGATTGCACAACATGAAATATATCAAAAACTAATATCACCTTTCTTCTTCTAAGCAAGAATGTTCTCCCAGCTTCTATGTTACTACTATTCAGGCTGTTATCCCTCCCCACACCCAGGCCCCAAGGTTTGGTAGCTCGAGTTCATTAACAACAGTTGTGGTTTTAATTGTATTGAAAGCTCTTTGGGGAACCATATATTTCTTTTGCACCACCTACACATGACAACAGCATATTATTCATGTTTTATAAATGTTCTCATAAATGATACCAAGTTTACCTCATACTGAGCTCTGATGAACAAATACTCCAGACTAGAGTACCTACAGAATCAGTATTGAGTGATACATCTTTAGAAACCTATTTGGAATTTAAGGAGGCTAATTTATATCTAACCCAAGTTTCTCTACAAAGTAATTATTGTGTAGATGGAATCAAGCTGATAAGTATGTCTCATGTTTATGTTATTGTCTGATGCTACTGCTGATTCTGCAGTTCAGAGTGGGCCTAAACAATAAAATAGACATTGAAAGTTCATTATGATTGTGTGTCCTAAATGCTTATTTTATCAGCAAGACACAACACACACACACACACACACACACACACACACACACACATACACACACAGTGATTTTTGTTTGTTTGTTTTTGGTTACCCTGTTATCCTTGTCCTATATGTTGGTGTCAGCTCAAAATGGATCAGAGAGCTAAGAAAGAACAAACTATCACTTGCTGTTATTGAAATGGAACTGCGGTTGTTTCACTCCTGTTGCTATCTAACATCTTCTCCACTGAGATCCTCCTAATCCTGCCAGTATACAGCCTTGATCCTCTATTCAGAAACTATGTAAATATCACCTACATAGCGTTCTGAGGAGTCAGTTTATTTTATGATTTTTTTCCTGAAACATCACGCTGAAGATATTTTTTGAGTTGTTTAGATTGATGAAGTTGCTCAGCAGATAAAAGTGCTCAACACTCAAGCCTGGGAACCTGAGTTCAATCACGAGAAATCTACATAAAGATGAAAGGAACTAATCAACTTCCTAAAGTTGTCCTTTGAGCTCAACCACACCACACCCAGTCCCCCACAGCAATAAAAATTATTAATTTTAAAAAGATTATTTCAACATTCTTCCATGGCTCGTATGGCCAATAACAAATATTTGTAATTGGCAGTGATCAGTTACTTCTCTGTTTTGCTGCAATGAATAAAGAAATATTGGCCACTATTTTAGAGATAATATGTAACTATTACATATAGTTACTTCATTTCACAAATACACAAACTGAAGATTTTGAAGGACAAATCAGGGGCTGATGATTAATGAGGTTCAGTGGTTACGAGTTCTCACTGCTGGCAAGAGAACCTCATGCAGTTTCCAGAGTTGGGCCGCACATATCCACCTGTAACTCCAGCTCCAGATGGGGTGGGATCCTCTTCTGGCCTTGGTGGGAACTTGTTCTCATGTGCCCATACCACACATGCATATATATATTTAAAAAATGAAATAATCTTTAAGAAAACTACAATGACATGTTTTTTTCTTTTTTAAAAAATGGATATTTTATTTATTTACATTTCAAATGTTATTCCCTTTCTGTGTTTCCCCTCTGCAACCTCTCTATACCATCCCCCTCACCCTGCTTCTAAAAGGATGCTTGCTCACCCACCACCCACTCCTGCCTCACTGCCCTAACATACCTCTACACTGGAGACTCAAGCCTTCACAGGACCAAGGGCCTCCCCTCCCATTGATGTCAGATAAGGCCCTCTCAGCTACTTCAGTCCTTCCCCTAACTCCTCCATTGGGGTGACTGTGCTCAGTCATATAGTTGACTGTAAGCATCTGCATCTGTATTGGTCAGGATCTGGCAGAGCCTCTCAGGAGACAGCTGTATTAGGCTCCTGTCAGCAAGCACTTCTTGGCATCCTCAAAAGTGTCCAGGTTTGGTGTCTGCATGTGGGATGGATCCCCAGGTAGCACAGTCTCTGGATGGCTTTTCCTTCAGTCTCTGCTCCACTCTTTGTCCCTGTATAGGAGCAACTCTGGGTTAAGAATTTTGGAGATGGATGGGTGGTCCCATCCCTCAACCGGGGGGCCATGCCTAACCTCTGGATATGGTCTCAACAGTTTCTTCCTCCCCTTTGTGGGGTATTTCAGCTAATGTCATCCCCGAGGGGTCCTGGGAGGCTCTTGCTTTCCTGGCATCTGGAACTTTCTGGTCACTGCGACCAGTTTCCCATCCCCCAATGCTACACACCTGTCCCTTTGTATATCTCCTGCATCTTCTCCCATACCTGATTCTTCCCCCTCTTTTTCCCCTCTCCCTCTTCTCTTCCTTCCTCCCAAGTCCCTCTCACCCTCTATTTCCCTTGATTATTTTATTCCCCTTTCTAAGTAGGACTGAAGTATCCACTTTTTGGTCTTCCTTCTCTTAAGCTTCACAAGGTCCATGAGTTGTATCATAGATATTCCATGCTCTTTGCCTAATATCCACTTATCAGTGAGTATATACCATGTGTGGTCTTTTGTGACTGAGTTACCTCCTTAAGGTTGATATTTTCTAGGTCCAATCATTTGCTTAAGAATTTCATGAAGTCATTTTTTTCTAATAGCTGAATAGTACTTCATTGTGTAAATGTACCACATTTTCTGTATCCATTCCTCTGTTGAGCAACATCTGGGTTCTTTCCAGCTTCTGGCTAATATAAATATGGCTGCTATGAACATAATGGAATATGTGGACTTATTACATGTTGGAGCATCTTCTGGATATATGCCCAGAAGTGATATAGCTGGGTCCTCAGGTAATACTATGTCCAATATTCTGAGGAGCCATCAGAATGATTTCCAGAGTGGTTGTATCAGCTTGCAATCCCAGAAGTGATGGAGGAGTGTTCCTCTTTCTGCACATCCTTGACAGCATCTTCTGTCACCTGAGTTTTTGATCTTAGCCATTCTGACTGGTATGAGGTGGAATCTCAGGGTTGTTTTGATTTGCTTTTCCCTGATGACTAAAGATGTTGCAGATTTCTTTGGGTGCTTTTTGACTATTTGAGTTTCATCAGTTAGGAATTATCTGTTTAGTTCTCTTCCCCATTATTTAATAGGGTAATTTGGTTCTCTGGAGTCTAACTTCTTGAGTTCTTTGTATACATTGGATATTTCCCTCTATCCAACATAGGACTGGTGAAGAACTTTTCCCAATTCGTTGGTTGCCGTTTTGACATATGGACAATGTCCTTTGCCATACAGAAGCTTTATAACACATTGTACCTAATGCAAAAATAGTGCAAGACTTCAACACCCCATTATCTTCAATGGACAGATCATGGAATCAGAAACTAACCAGAGACGCAGGGAAACTAACAAAAATTTTGAACTAAATGGATTTTACAGATATCTATACGACATTTCATCCTAAAACAAAAGAATATAACTTCTTCTCAGTATCTTATGGTACCTTCTCCAAAATTGACCATAGAATCAGTCACAAACCAGGCCTCAACAGATACAAGAAGATTTAAATAATCCCATTTGTCCTATCAAATCACGACAGACTAAGGCTAGTCTTCAATGACAATAAAAACAGAAAGCCCATATACACATGGAAGCTGAACAATGCTCTATTCAATGATAACTTGGTCAAGAAAGAAGTTAAGAAAGAAATTAAAGACTTTAGAATTCAATGAAAATGATAGCACAACATACCCAAGTTTATGGGACACAATGAAAGCCATGCTAAGAGGAAAATTCATAGCTCTGATTATCTCTAAAAAGAAACTGGAGAGAGCATACACTAGCAACTTAACAATACACCTGAAACCTCTAGAACAAAAAGAAGCAAATACACCCAAGAGAAGTAGACAGCAGGAAAATGGTCAAACTCAGGGCTGAAATCAACCACATAGAAACAAAAGGAATTATACAAAGAATCTACAATGCTATGTTTTAAACTCCTGTGTTACTTGGCAGTATTCTACAATAACAGTTGCCTATGTATTATCTTACTTGATCCAAGACAGACATATGTAAAGTTTCCTTTGAGTTACAAAACATAGATAAGTAAATGTATGCTATCTTTTATAACTAGACTATAATTTAACAATTTCTTTTAAAAATCACAGGAATATTTGATTGATCAGAAATGAAATATAATATAAAATATTGTTTAGAAGGATGAGTTTCTCACCGATATAAATCAAGCAGTTTCTTAGTTAAATTTTATGTCATCTTCGAAGTTATTTTAACTGCATTTAATATGACTGCTTAATGGAAGGAACTCTATCTTGTACTAAATACAAACGGATACAATTTAGGGTGTTGTGAGTTTGGAAGTCAGTTTCAATTGGTGTCATTTTGATTGTCTTAGAAGAAGAATTACCCAATCGAGATGAAAACAGAAAAACCAAAAAACAAAACAAAACAAAACAAAATAACCCTACCTGCAATATCATTCTAAGAGATAAATCTAGTTAGAATATCACAAAATCCATAAAGAACATATGCAAAACAGAAAAATCTCTCAAGCCATGACATCACATTTAAAAATGCTTTTAAGTAAAACCTAATTATCTCAACACACAGAATTTCAAACACATTAAACTAATAACCTGTTCCTTAGTGACAGATATTTTGGGAAATGGGTCTTCTTTCCTCCACCAGGTACTGTAAGGCATTCATTCCTAAGTGGCCTAATGTGTTCCATCTTCAGATTACAATTTATAGATGCAAAGCACAACATAGCAACTGACTCACCCAAGGAGGGAATCAGTTCACTGTGATTATGAGCAAGCAGAAAAAATCTTTCCCCATGCCTGTTCTCCTTTCCCCTATATATACCAGACACCAAGTGATTTTACAGATGGAACTAAGACTTTTCCAAGTGACCTAGTCAAGGCTACGGTCCCTTCTAAGTGAAAGAATGTAAACAAAGGCACAGGTAGTCTGACTTTAGGACTGAAGCTCTTATCCTCTATAATAAATTTGAGCTGCATCTTTTCTCTTAAATAAAAAATGTTCCCAGTATTAGGTTGCATGGACAGGACTGTTTCCTTTGGCAGTTGTAGCTGACAATAATAAATTACTGCCCTCAAAACAGCTTAAACTGTTATTTTTTTCTTTTTTTATTGGATATATTCTTTATTTATATTTCATTTCCCTTTTTCTGGTTTCCCCGCCCCCCAGATGTCCCATATGTCTTTTTCCCTCCCCTTGTTCCCCTATTCACCCCTTCCCACTTCCCTGTTCTGCTATACCCCTGCACT
>BDUI01000134.1:186371-200277 GCA_002335545.1 Apodemus speciosus
AAAATGGAAAAACCTTCCATGCTCATGGGTTGGCAGGATTAATATAGTTAAAATGGCAATCTTGCCAAAAGCAATATACAGATTCAACGCAATCCCTATTATTTTTAATAAGGAAAAAAATATTGAAAATAAATTCCAGTGTTTGAATTTGGATTTTCTGATATACATTTTCATTTGATGATAAGCATTGTGCTTCAAATTATATGTGATATTTACAACTTTCTTGATAATGTTGAACTATGATCATGAAACTTTTTCTACTCTACCCACAGTTCAAAAGAGGAATGAGAATTAGTACGGACAGAGTATCCACTTCTCTGGAAGGTGTCTAAATACTAGAGCTTTGCTTAAATTCAAGTAGACGCGAGTGCAAACAAGTCTTCAGTTGTGCTGTTGACTCATTGGTTTCTCAGTAATCTGCATGTGGGGGCTCATCCTTAACTAGCTCATCCTTAATATACTAATGGTGACCCCCTAATTCAATCTAGATAATATACATTAGCAACTGGAAATTTGCCCAAATCACAGCGAAATAACTTAGATCACAGAACAAGAGGTTTGAAACAAAAGAATTCATTTTTAAAAGGCTGAACGTCATCTGATGTCTTAAAAGATTTTTGCCAAAACATGCCTATGATATTTTTACATTAGCTTATTTTGTTTAAGTAAATGGCAGAAACAAGAGAGAGCTTGCCACTTTCCCTGCTGCTGAGTTGGCTCTTCAAGATGTCATTATAGATCAGGGTACCACAGAGATAATACAATTCTACATCTGCAATTCACTGCATATTTCACTGTTCTCTAGTTAGTATGTGCGTATACTATGAATAAGAAAGGAATATCCCCACATTCTTGTAAGAGTAAATAAACTTGGGGGAAGATGCTCTGAAGACTCCTGGTTGTGACCAATGAGTCTCAATGTTTCCGATAAATCATTTTCATAAAAATATTGTAATTAAAATACTTTAATTTTGGTCAAATTAAAGACTTTGTATAGATACAAAATAAATCAATGACCCCTGATGATGATTTTTAATTAAAGAAAAGTGATTAGCCCTCTAAAATGTAACAGTAGCACAAAATTTTCAAGAGGATAGTGAGGAGAGAGAATTGAGGGGATAAAAATAATCAAGACATTTTATTCAATTACCAAGAAATTAGTAAAAGATTTTAAAAATGTGACTCAGTAGAGTTAATATAATTGGGAAATATTTAAGATTATTAATGCAAGTTGTTTAGAATATGCTATGATGAACATTACATCATTGCCTCATTGAGTCAGAAATTGACTATATTTTTTAAAGAACTTTTAACCCTTTCACTGATTTAGAAAATATAACATTTTTGATATCCTGTTACAGGGGTTTAATCCATTCTCCACAGTGAAGTGCACAGATTTCAGCCATAACACATTCTGTTCCACTGCTGTCTGTATAAAATACTGTTTACACTCCAGGACTATTGCTTCAGGGAACGACTGATGGAGCAGCTACTTCTGCTGCTTCTTCAGTAGAGAAGTAGAATCTTTTCTGTCCAACCAGGGGCACTTTCCGCTCCTTGCTTTATCTCTATGGCACAGGAGCATGCAAGATTGGATTTTAGACTTTGAATATAGAAAATAATAAAAATGAAATAAAAACCTTTGAAAGGGACTCTTTAAAAGTTCACTTGGGAACTTTGGTCAAGCTCTGAGCCATCTTTCCTCAGAATTCTTTGTTAAAA
The DNA here is from genome assembly GCA_002335545.1 of Apodemus speciosus. NCBI lineage: Eukaryota > Metazoa > Chordata > Mammalia > Rodentia > Muridae > Apodemus > Apodemus speciosus. Next base: position 188,094 of record BDUI01000134.1, read on the forward strand.
ACGAAATGAAAAGCAGAGTCTAAGCTACATAACTTCAAATATGACTCGGTGCTACTGAACTGAACACTGTGATTGCAATTATAACTCCACATTGCTTCATGCATAAATTATTCAAATTCGGGCAATAGATTATTCAAACATTATCTCGAAGAAGCACTTCTGAAGGCTCCCTAACAATTATGCTGCACCCCTTCACTAACAAAGGCCATACAATTAAAAGCTTAATGTATTTTACAGACCCTGAATTGGTCAACAACGTTGTTTTTAACATAAGCCAATTTTTAACTATAATTTACCACTTAAAATATCCTCCCTGTTTTTTTTTTATGTTTTAAAAAGTTAACACTATTTCTATAAAGAAAAGGCTGAAGTCTACATTATCCAAATTGGGCATCTATACTTCAAAGACTCACTTCTTTCATAAAAATATGGAAATGTGAATTTTTTTTGAAAAGAGACTTTCAATTATCATTAAAATTCTAGTAAAATGTCAGTTTCATATGATGTTCCTTGCCATGCTGCATAAAAGTGTATTTTCTCATAAGAAGCTAAATTAAACATTAGAATAACTTCACATGAATTCTCTAGTCAATCATTTGGACCTGACTTCTATGCCTGTCATAAGATTCATGATTCTGGATCTTTGCTCAGGTTGTGGATTTTGTGAATTGGTCTTTTAAGAATTGTTTAATTCATGACTTGTCTGACATGCTCATCCCCTCTGATGCCTTCGGGGAGTACTGCCTCAGTCAGTCATACAGTATGCTTTGCTCAATGATTGTCTGATCCACCACGAGTGTCACACTCACTCTGATTTGGAACTTAATGTTTTTTTTTTTTTTTTTTTTTAAAAAGACAGATTCATCATCTGCCTGTTGTTTGACCTCTGGCTGAAGGCTTTATTTCTCTACATTTGATGTATCTATGGGTTGGTGTTTCTTCCATCATGGTAACATTTCTTATTCTGACTGCTTGCACTTCAGAGTGTGTTATGTACTGGGGCAACTAAACTGTCATACTTTGATTATATGGGTAAGTTGCTTGGCCTGGAATAAAACACAGGAGCTATAAGGACAATATAATCTTTCAGGATATGAAAATGATACAGTATCTTATTGTCTTTATGTTTATCATCTACATTGTTGCCCTAAAGATGAAGTGGAATTTCCAATATTCTGTAGTTGTGAAGAAGAGTAGAAGATGATGATGATGATGATGATGATGATGATGATGATGGTGATGATGATCACCATCATCATCACCATCATCATCATCATCATCATCATCATCATCATCATCATTTTCAACTTTTCAATTCCCCCACTGACAGTTTGAATGTACAGGCAATCCTGGATCGCTGCTCTTCAGCCAGCATAGGAGCAAAACATGGTGTGTATTATAGTGTGGCTTTCTGTCTGCAAGTGTGATTCTATACTCGTATCATTCCACAAAGTCTTGAAACATGGTTAATAAAGAATGCTGACACGTTTGTTTTTGTGTTTTAGGTTTTTTTTTTTTTTTTTTTTTTTTTTTAACATTGGACCAGGAAGACAAGGGGAATATGATCACCTTCCTAAACTGTCAGTAGTTCTACAGGATTTGTAAAGAGAAACAAAGTTATATAAGAGACACAAAGCTGGAAAACCACAACAAAGGAATAGACACTCTTGACATTAAATCTGTAAACTAACAAGATAGAAAAATTCCTTCTATCAACTTCCCCAAAGTGACCCTGTGTTACACAGAACTATCCGTGTACATTCTCCTTCCCCATTAAAGGGAGCCAGGAACTCAAGTGTGTGACTTGAGGGAATAATCTTAGAGAGGGGAAAAACAAACCTAAAAGTGGCAGCTTTGACTGTATAGCTAATAGTGTAGCACTGTACCCTTATTTATTCTTCTATAATCCTCTGTCTCAAAGGAGGGAGATTAATCCTGAAGATGTACTAGAAACTGGTCAATTTGTGAGTAGCGATGGAGATAAAATGACTGGCAGGATTTTTGCTGCCAGCAAAAAGAAATTCATGTCTCTGTGACTTTCTGAGAGTTGAAGGAGGCCAACAAAAATCTTTCCATCTTTTCTTTGTTACTGAAATAATCAAATCACTACTGAAACCTTTCATGTTAAAATTATATATTTATCCTAAAATCATACACATTCTTCTTCAACCCCACTAAGTCCAAAGGAACTAGACTGTACTTTAAAGACATAAAGAGCATTAATTTTCCTTCTTTCAACTTCGTTGTAGAATAAAGTGATTAGGATGTGGATTTGCATTAATGAATAATTTAGAAGTTCTGAGGAAGACACTAATTGTTGATGGAGCAGCCTCATTTAAATACAGGGAGTGTCACTGGTGCTGCTGCAGCCTTGGGAGAGCAAGTTGATTTTTCACTCCAGAAGTTCTACAATTCAATGCTGCCTTCATTTAAAGAAACAATTATAGGCAATAGAATTGCTTTATTTACCAATGAGCCATCTTCTGAGAAGTGCTAGGCTTTCAGCTGAGTGGTAAGGGCGTAGCGAACTACACTGGGTACAAACATAAAAAGGAAAATGGATGGAGGGATATCAGAGAGGGTCACAGAAGAGCTGTGACTGCAGCAAGTACTGCAAATTATGCACAGGTGCTACATACCAAGCTGAACTGTGTGACATACTCCCTTGTTACACTCAGTAATAAACCCATGACCTGTTTATTACTGAGTGTAACAGTAACAGGACAGCAATGATTGCTCTTCTAATAAACAAGGATATCTGGTCAGTTCCTACTGAGTGTCAACTATGAGGGAAGATCAGCATAGAAAAAACTCTATATTTTCAGGAGTGATGAGAGAAGGCCTATGCTGTATAATCAAAGAGATATGTGACAGACCAAAGAGGAAGGAACATGGCAGTGAACCTTCCATGGTCTGTGTCTGGAAATGCAAATAAAAAGCTGCTGATTTTCACGGACCTCCTATGAGGGGAAGCAGGGTGACAAGCTTTTGAAAATGATATTATCTTATAAGCAAAAGTAATCTATGATAACAGCATCTGTCATGTATGTAAGGAGGCCTCTTATTAGATATTTTCACATACATCTAGCACAAATGATTTCCTAGGTTAATTAAAAGAATAATGTAAAACTTAGAAAAAATACAATAAAACTGTTTTGGCTATATAATAAAAATTATGTGGCATGATACTAAACTAAATTTTTAACTAAGCAACAAAATATTTGGATCATGGACTATGATAGTTTGTATTTTACACATTTTCAGTTGTTTTTCAGTAAAAGCCAATTGATTTTAAAATCAGAAAAAATGGTGTTCTATACCTACACATAAAGCTAAATAGATTAATGTACTATCACTAGTTTTAACATGTCCCAAAGTAAATTTAATTTCATTTTGTATTTATATAATATATGTATCTTATCTATACATCCATTTGAGTATACACATACAGATTTACCCATGTTATTCTCTAAGCACAGTTACTGATCTATAAGTCAAAGTTATTAATGTATGAGTTCGTTGTATGTGTCAAAACCCCACTAACATGGGCTCATGCTCCAAAAATTACATTTCATCAATGATGAGGACATCACTTTTTTATGTGTGGTCAATATTACAGAATGTGTAACATAATCGAATATTTCAAAATCTAAGATTGACATGTACATAAGGAAAAACAGATTAATATGGTCTGAGTTATCATAAGACAATAAATAAAAGCTTTTAACCTTGTAAATAGAAAAAAACTATTTCCTATATTGATGAGAACAGAAATAACTGAAAGTTTTCAACATAATAAAAATTCCATTGAGCATATTGGACTGGCTTAATACAAATTTAAAGCAATTGCCTCCATTCAGAGGTAAAAAGAACCAACACTCTTCTGTTAGAAATATGGATTTCATGTCATCATGGTATATTTTAAAGTGTAGCCTAAAGAGAGACATGAGGCTAAATTTAATCCATTTGTCAGTAATGCAACTACTGACATTCACTGAATGCCAATTAGCTGTCACCAATAGGATGCCAAGATTCACAATCAAATGAGCTGTCATCTCAGGATATAAACCTTAAACACTTTTATTTTACAGCAGTCCTACCTATACATTAAATGAATTCTCAGTCCTCAGTGACTGATAAGCCAGCCGGCTTCATACCATTCCACTCCTTACATCTGTCTGACATGTACATCTATATACATATTTACCACATTTGCATACAAATTGTAGAGACTACAAGTAAACCAAGATGTCAGAGCTTAGGAGTCTGTATCAAGTTTTTAAATTATCATTTGTGTTTGTAACCACCAAACTTGATCCCTTGTAGTTGTTGATGATTAGCATTCTCCTGCTGTTTCTACCTCATTTATTTCCCAATTCAAACCTTCCTTGCAGGCTCTGGAGCCCTATATGGGATTCCTCGACATTTATGTAGGAGTACATTCTTTCACTTCAGACTGCTGAAATCAAAGTTAGGAAACAAGGATACTTAGAGAAAGTTATGTCCTTTTTATATATACGTGCATGTTTGTGATCCCATCTGAAATATCCCATACTTCCCATTGCTCAGGCAGTATCTTGGCAGATTATCTTTAACCAAATATTCAGATACATTAAATAGGTCTTTAGAAGAAGTTTATCTTCTGTACTTTGCTGCCTCAAAAAAAAAGCTTGAAACGTAAAACCAAAAACCTTATAAGTTAGAAATAAGTTAGAGCAGGAGGCGAATAATGGGCGGGAAATGTCCTAGAATGTCTGAAATGTGCTTTCATTCTTGGTTGGTCCTTAAAGAGACAGTGTGGATTAGATGGAGCTGTGTGTACTGAAAGGAAGGAGACACTCACATGCAACAATACAATGGTGGTTTAGGCATGACTACCAGCAGTTTATAGAAAAATTCCACCAGCTAAACCCCAGACTCTGAATGAACCCTGAATTTGTGTTTGTGGTGGGGGTAGCTCCCACTCTGTTCTGGACCTCTGTCCAGGTTAACCCAAAGGGCCATGCATTTCTTCAGCACTGGAAGCATATAGCTATGGCTGTTGGTCAGGGAGCCTTTAAGTCTGGGTTCAAGGACTTTTTGCTTGACAGTCCCTAGAGACTTAATAACTCAAAACATATCCGGAGTGAAAGGTGTCTCAGATGCCATAGAGTCCGAGGACAGATCTGAGAGATAGATAGTCTCTGTACTACTTTATAGAGCATAACCTGAATTCAGAAAAGAGTCTCAGTCAAGAAACCACTCCCCACAAAGTTTTTTGAGAGAAAATTTCCCAAAAGTGTAGGTAACTAAACTGCCTATGAAAAGCTGGTAAGGGTTCATTTGTTATCCGACAGTGACCATAGCAACTATAATGTATTCAACAGACACAAGGAAAAATAAAGAAATACAAATTCATTGTCACTTTTCTTTCATAATCTGCTATAGATGTAAAAGCAATCCAATGACAATGGTTACATTATTCCCCCCAATACATATCATCCCAGTGTTAATCTTCTTAATTTTATTATATTTCACACATAATTAATTATACTTCAGAATACTTTCAGATTTGAAGTTTAGATATCTGTCCTTCATGAAACTCATCCTAATGATTTACCCATCTAGATCACTCTTGGTCAAGAAACTGTATTTTCTATTCTTTATTATGCACTATTTGCTCGTGTCATGAATTTGAAGTTTTCACATCTGGAAAAATCATAAACAGATATGAAATGAATCAATTAACTCCATGGAGTTCTAAAAAGGGATAGAAAATAGGTTACAAGATAAGGCTATTTCAAATGTATCTATTTAATTACAATCCAAGTTAATATGGAATAACTCAGTAAATAAATACTGAATATACTTTCTCCTCCTAGATATTATTTTAGCAAATTGTATTAGTAAAGGTTCCCTAGAGCAACTGACAAAATGCATATACAGACCAACAAAAATATATCAGATTGGCTTACATGATACAAGTCACATCATATAACAATGGCAATCTGTATGTTGGAGATGTTGAGAACTGGTAATGGTTGGGTCCAGAAGTATAGACACCCGAGCAGTACCAATCTAGCATTCTAGGCTTGGAGGATCCCTAGAAACCCAGTGTCCTTCACTGTAGGTCATTTTACCAAACAGCTGAGTTCCAGTGAAGGATAGCTATAACAGAAGCAGCAACAGAGTAGATGTACTTGCCAGCAAAGGGTGAAGGCAGGCATGGATAGCAATACAACCTGTCTCTCAGGTCGCTTCTTATCTGGACCTCTGGAACCATAGGAGAGTGTAGGAGAGCTCCACTTACATAGTCCTTCCAGGAAATACCCTCTCATACCCATGTAGAAGTAAATTCCTACTCAGTATGTCCAGGAAATACCACTAAGCATATCCCTTACTCTTTTCTAATCTAACCAAGTTGACAACTAAGATTAACCATAATAAGAATTGAAAGTGTTAACACAAAATATATGTGCTGGCTAAATAATTCCAGTTTTCAGTGTACTTCCTGATCAACTCTAACTTTCCAATTTAATATTCTATCAAGACATATTTATAGGACATTAGAAATTACARTGGATTCTTTTTTCAAATACATTATTAATGAGAAGACGCTATTGAAAGTGAAAACATGTTTGAGCCTGTTTGTATTGGACATTTTGTGTTTATTTACAGAGATAAAAACATAAACACGTGTTTAAATAATTGACATTGTCAAAGGTACTTCAGGTTCACTAAGACAGAAGTGACTTCCACCAACTGGAAACATTATGTCAACTACGGATCTCTGGGTACAATTTCTTCCCTCAATTTTATCACCTTTATTCTGATATTGGATATTTAGGGCAATCTTTGACAGGAAACAGCAGACTTGTACTATTTTATTGGAAAGCTTTTATTTCCCATGGGATAATAGATTTTAGGAAACAAATTAGAGAGCATTTCTAAATTTTGTTTTCATTCTTCACCTGGGGAGATTTCTGTTACCTGCAAGGCTCCTGGGACATTTTTCTGTTAGACTCATGCTGACTATACAGTGCAAGGAAGAATCCTTGACATTTAGTAAATACTGTGGAAATAGGTGTCTGGATAAGAAAGAGATTATTTTCTTTCTGTGCATTCTCATTTCATGCTATACCTTTTGTTAAAGCATCTAAAGTATTAGGCTAGTCCCCCACAGCCTACACCTCTCAATGATCATCTGCCCAGGAGCTAACTGATAGAAACCCTTTGAAGTGCCCTCCAGGTAGCAGAATATTAGTGTGTGTGGTCTAAAACGAAAGGGAATGTGGGGGAGAGGGCAGGGGAGGGCCATTGAGAAAAACAAGCCAAATATTTGCTGCATCAATTAGCTGAAAAAAATCAGTCAGCTGATTAGTCCATACAGATTTGTAAAGCTAATTAGAATAGGATTAGAAATATTTCACTTTTGGGCAAAGTTTCATTATAAGTATAAACATGGGTCTCATATGGATTGTCATGACATACAGATAGGGTCTGAATGAACCCCTCCCACACTTTTTTAAACATACTCTACTTTCCAGAATTTTCTAATTGGCAATTGAGATATTAATATTTAAGAAGAGAGTCTCATTCATGTGTAATTTCTGTCACAGGTATTCACCATGTCATAGTAATTCCTGTGTAAGAACAAGGAAACCACACACCTCCAGGGATGATAGAAACAAGATTGGCAATGAGTCCATTGGCTACACAAAGGATTCCACTGGCTAGTTCATTTTCTCATTGCCAACCTGGTGTTTGTTAACAATCATCTTCTGAAGGCCTTATAGAGTCAATGCTGATTATCATATGTGACCTTCAATTTTACACAGACGTTATATATGAATATAAACTTTGTTTTATGTTTGTGTTTTAATGCTGAACTACAGAACTTAAATACTGTTTCAGGCTGTTAAAATGATTCACTATTTTAATCCATAGAATTGCAAACATAAAGCACTCTCTTAGTTTCTTTTCTGGTTGGTGTAATAAAATATTCTAACAACCGCACTTTAAGGGAGGAAGGATTCATTTTGGCTCATAATATCAAGTGATAGTCCATCATAATTGGGAACTCACAGAGGCAAGAATCTGAAGGATCTGGACATGTTACATCTGCTGTTAGAAAACAGAAAGTCACAAATCCTCATGCTTAGCTCCGTTAGTCCTGGGCCCAGGACATGAAATGGTGCTGCTCACCTTCAGGATGGGTCACTCTGATACTCCACATGATCCTGCACCAAGATTCCTTCCCAGCTGATTCCTGATTCTTTCAGGTTGACAACTGAAATGAAGCGTAACAAATTGTAACCCAACTTTTGTTCAATTTTACTATCAAATATTCCCTATTCTACAATGGCCATAATCATTCATTTTTTAAGTTTTTGATGTTACTACTTTAGGTTTTTTTATGTTAAGGTTTTTTTACTTTCTATATTCTTTGTTTACATTCTGAATGCTTTCCCCTTTCCCAGTTCCCCTCTCACCATGTGTCCCCTAAGTCCCCTTCCCTCTGCCCTTTCCCCAATCACTCCTTTCCCATTTCTCTGTTCTGGTACTCCTCTAGATACTAGATCAAGTCTTTTCAGGATTTAGGCCCTTTCCTCCCTTCTTCTTGGGAATCATATGATTAGTTAATTGTGGCTTGAGTATTCAGAGCTTCTGGGCTAATTAATATCCACTTATCAGTGATTGGATTTCATGTGTATTCTTTTGTGATTGGATAGCTCACTTAGGATGATATTTTCCAGTTCCAACCATTTTCCTACAAATTTCATGAATTCATTGTTTTTAATTGCTGAGTAGTATTCCATTGNAATTTCATGAATTCATTGTTTTTAATTGCTGAGTAGTATTCCATTGTATAAATATACCACATTTTCTGTATCCATTCCTCCATTGAGGGGCATCTGGGTTCTTTCCAGCTTCTGGCTATTACGAACAAGGCTGCTATGAACGTAGTGGAGCATGTGTCCTTGTTGCCTGCAGGGGAATCCTTTTGGTATATGCCCAGGAGTGGTATGGCAGGGTCCACTGGAAGTGTCATGCCCAATTTTCTGAGAAACTGCCACACTGATTTCCATAGTGGTTGTACCATCTTGCAATCCCACCAGCAGTGGAGGAGTGTTCCTCTTTCTCCACATCCTCACCAACACCTGCTGTCTCCTGAGTGTTGTTTTTTTTCTTTATTGTGGTCATAATAACATAGAGTTTATACTCCTATAGCTTTAAGCATAGAATATAGCATTGCAGACTGTCATATAACTACTGCACATCTGTAGAACTTCTCATCTTGTTTTATTTTATTATTTTTAATGATGACATAATATCCTTATAATTGGTACAGTCATTCCTCTACTGACAAGGTTACTTTTCATTTCCAACATTTTTTTCCTTCTCTTTTACTGGAGACATTTCTAGGATTTTATTAAGCAATAATATATTTTTTATTTTCATTTTGGATTGATTTTTGAGACAGGTTCTCACTTTGTCATCAGAAGATCCACTAGAACTTTCTATGTAATCTGGCCTGGAACTCATTATGGCCTCCATAAACCAAAATTATTCTATTTGAGGGATAGACAAATTTTAGTTATGAAATGTTCAAAGATGAACAAATAAAAACATTTTATTAAGGAAAAAATATTCCATAAATATGCAAAAGTCAATGTATTCTAACACCCCATATTCATAAATTTAAATGAAGTATTCATCTTTTGCAATGACAAACCTAAAAATATATTTAATGATAAAAATATAAAAATGAAATAAAATTTGAAATCACAAATGATATTAAAAGAAATATGACCAGAGGCTAGAGCAGTAAAAACCATGTTCCTGTTCTTTCAATGGGCTCAAGTTGGATTCCTTTGAACATCAGGCAGTTCACTTAACTACTTATAAGTTCAACAGAAATTGAGACCTTAGGCCTTTGTGGGAACAAGCACTCATATGCACATACCTGCACATAGACACAATACTTATAGACATAATTACAAATAGTAATAAATAATTTTTATAGAGAAAATAAGATGTAAGCAAACAGTACCACCACAATCCTGGTGGGAAAGCTCTATGTTCCCTGAAACCAGAGCTGTCTTGGTCCTCACATACTGTCTTCTTGAAAGCAAACAACTTTGTAAAAAAAAACACCATCACACAAGGATTTTTTTTGTCATGATGGATCAATGTACAATGAACACTACTCCATGGCCAAACTTGAACACAGACAAAACACAAATGACAGCAAAAATAATAAAAACACCCAGTAGCTCTCAACCTGCTATTGGGTGTCAGCTGCTGCCTCCTCTCCAGTGGCAGGTCTAGTCTTAATTTGGTGCTTGTGCCTTATGACTAATAGAGAATAAAGCTTCTCATTGAGAATTTCCTCTGCTACCTTAGACCATATAACCTAGGTTCCTTTAATCCTTTATAGACTATAAGTTTAATACTACCACAGTTCCATTTGAATATTCTGATACAATCTGGATTCCTGTGTCGCTTGTTCTTCTTTGCTTCAAATTGCCATATATCAAATGTATTAAACTGCAAGCAGGAGCCTAATCAGTTCAACCAGAGAAGCTCCTGATCTACGGAGAGCCCTGCGATTAGACAGAGCCCCAACAATCCACTACGCCTGCCGGAGTAGCTCAACCAGACAGAGCCCTGTGGACTGAGAGGGCCACCGTCTAGGCTCCAGCAGTCCAGCCAGGGAAGCTCCGGTCCTGCAGGGAATTCCCATGGTTAGACAGAGCCCTGGGACTCACCACCATCTTGGAGCTGGTAGCCTAACCAGTTCAACCAGGGAAGCTCCTGGTCTACAGAGAGCCCCATGGTGTTGGCGATAGCAGTTCAACCAGACAGAGCCCAGCAGACTGAGAGCACCACCTTCTAGGCTCCAGCAGTCCAGCCAGGAGAGCTCTGGTTCTGCAGAGAATCCTGCAGTTAGACAGAGCCCCAAGACCTGCAACCATCTTGGAGCTGGTAGCCTAACCAGGTCACCATAGAGAACCAACAGATGAGCCCAGGTCACTATAGAGAACCAACAGACAAGCCCAGGTCACCATAGAGAACCAACAGATGAGCCCAGTTCAGTGGCAATAAAGAGGTGATTCTTAAGAGCTGACATCTAGGCAAACCAGGAGGAGACAGCGGGAGGCCAGTTACAGGCCCAGCAGCAAGCCGGGAGGAGACATGAGTCTGGTCCAGCAGAGATGAGGACTTAATTCAGAGCCCAGTGGCAGAAACCTTCTGGTTTCTGCCTCAAGAGTGCAGACGTCCTCTGCAACAGCAGCACCAAACGCCAGGCTCACAGGAGCTTCAAACACCAACAGTAACAACAAGAACAAATAACTCCAGAGATAAACAGATAACAAAAGGCAAATGAAGGAGCGTTACTAGCAGAAACCAAGGCAATATGGCAGCATCTGAACCCAATTCTCCAACCACAGCAAGTCCTAGATACCCCAAAACACCAGAAAAACAAGATTTGGATTTAAAAGCAATGGTCATGATGCTGCTACAGGAACACAAAAAAGACATAAACAAATCTCTTAAAGAAATGCAGGGGAACATGAATAGGTTAGAAGCCCTTACAATGGAAACACAAAAATTACTTAAAGAATTCCAGGAGAATATGGTTCAACAGACAGAAGCCAATAAAGAGGAAACGAAAAAACAACTTATGCAGGAGAAATTGAGTCAACAGGCAGAAGTCATGAAAGAGGAAACACAAAAATCTCTTAAAGAATTGAAGGAAAACACAAACAAAAAGGTGAAGGAACTGAGCAAAACCATCCAGGATCTAAATACAGATGTAGAAACAACTAAAAAAACACAAAGGGAGAAAACTTTGGAGATAGAAAACCTTGGGAAGATTCCGGGGGTTGTAGATGCAAATATCAACAACAGAATACAAGAGATAGAAGTAAGAATCTCAGATACTGAAGATAACATAGAAACCATTGACTCCACAGTCAAAGAAAATGCAAAATGCAAAAGGCTTGTAACCCAAAACATCCAGGAAATCCAGGACACAATGAGAAGACCAAACCTAAGGATTATAGATATAGATGAGAGTGAATATCTACAACTTAAAGGGCTAGCAAATATCTTCAACAAAATTATGGAAGAAAACTTCCCTAACCTAAAGAGAGAGATGCCCATGAATATACAAGAAGCCTACAGAACTCCAAACAGA
>BDUI01000134.1:206492-216650 GCA_002335545.1 Apodemus speciosus
CATATTTTACTCAAACTTTGAATATAAGCAAAAGAATTGCTGTGAAAATAAACATATCAGTAGACTAAACTATATTTAGAACTATATTAATATATTCATTATTAGCATTAATATGTTTATTAATTCAACATTCATAAAGATTTTCTATTCAAATGTCCTTGCTTAGATCACTGGATAGTACTGAAAACATCCGGCAAATGAAATATAACACGTGACCTATTCTCAGCTTTTAACTACTTAAGTACTCTTAGATTATATATTTAAAGAACAGTAAGCAGCATTTGTTCCATCAAAATAATTTCATAATATTATTAAAATCCACACATATATCTAAATTATGCTATTTTGAATGAGAAATACATTTTATGTGTTTGATAGAAATATAATCCATGCTTTTAGTTAATCATTGAAAGATCACTCTGATTATAAACAAAGAACATTTCCTGATATTATACAAAGCAAAGGACAATTTCTCAATAAAAGTACCATATACACTCCTGTGAGTGCAAAAGATGGCTCACTATTAGGACAAAGTGTTGGTCTTCTAATTGCCACTGTAGATTTTTGGATAAATTCCATATCTAATGTTCTTTTCCAAAGACTGCCTTAGCTCCAGGAAGTAAGTTTCTTGTTCTGCTCTGTTACCATTAATCTTGATCTCGTTAATTATTTTCAGCTGGTCTCCTTAATCCTCTTAATTACAGCTTCTTCAAACTTTACCCCTTTGTACTCTATTTGCACTATTATCAGATCATTTCATTATCAATTATCTGTAAAATTAGTTCTTAAATTATTCTTGGTTTTTAATAACTTACTGTTCTCACCCATCAACCTTTCTAAATCAAAGGTAGTATTTTTAGGTACATTTCTTATTCTCTTTCCCAGGGCTATTAATCAAAGGCCACAGTGAGTCTTTTCTCCAAAATTCTGTGCAATATCCCATCTCCTCACAGTCCAAGCCTCTTCTTTTTTTTCTTTTTTCTTTTCCTTCTTTTCTGCCTTTTTTCCAGCCTTCGGGTTTGTCTTCCTCCCTCCCTTCCCTCCCTTCTTCTTTTTATTCTTTCCATCCTTTCTTCCTTGCTTACTTTCTTTTTCTCTTTCTCTGGTACTACTGCCACACACACACACACACACACACACACACACACACACACACACACAAAAACTCTCTTTTAGCTCTGTTTCCTGTGGATATCTTATGGCTAACTTTGCCTGGGTATGAGTATGAAATATTGGTACCTCAGTCTTATTAATGTCCTTTTAATGTTAACAAGTATCAAAAGGGTGAAATGTTTTAAGTTGTTTGAGACTTCCAGTATGTCCAAATATGTTGCCAATACAATCACATACTCTATGTTCTTCTGCCCAACTTTGAATAATTTGTTCATTGAGCAAATGGAAAATTGAATACCTAACACTTTCTAGGCAATGTTTTAGATTTTACACAGTTAAAAGTATATGAAATAAATGTTTGTTCATCCCATACATTAACTCACAATTGTAAGCAAAGGTACACCGAAACCCCAAACTGGGCCACTCTCTAAGTAGAGAGAGAGTTTATTTGGGCCTGAGAACTTCTGGGTTGTCTCTCAAGGGTGTGGGAAGAAAATACTTGCTGACAGGAAAAGCCTTATCAGTTAGCTGAGTGAGGCAATAGAAGCCAGAACAGCCTGGGATTTAGCACAGGGGTCTTTGATCTGTTGTGGGCTGTTTGAGTTAATCAGGAACTAGTTGTCTGTTGCCTCCGGTAGCTGACAATTAGGGGAGAACAGGGAATTAATGGCTTATCCTGACTCCTGACAAACAAAACCTCCTTCACAAGAATTCTGGCGAATGCTGAGTTTAGTGAGTTTTGTTTGTTTTGTTTTGTTTTGTTTTGTTTTTTTATACCCAACAGCAGTCACTTTCTGTTGTTTGAGTAAACAATTTCTCTGTATTTATAAAGACAAGCTGAAGAACCAACAGTTACAATATACTTGCTGATGTCACACATCAAGGACACATTACAGCAACCACAGAATCTAGCTCTTGGTGCTTGGTCCTGCATTGACTGGTTTTTGGAAACCCGACTGGGGCAGTGAGGACATAAAAGAACAGATGCACATATACAAAAGCTGGAATCAACTGGGATATATCTCCTCTAATGGAGCACACCAACTTTTCAACAACCCAGAACCTCAGTGTGTTTATTAGGTACAACAAAGGGTGAAGATAGTCACAGTAGGAGTTCTCTGTAGGTGAGTAACTCAGGCTTTCCTGAAGGGGGAAGCTGCAGTCACTACTTCTACTCATAATTCATAAACACTCGTACTCATACACGTGATCAACATTCACACTTGCACCAGAGGGAGGATTTCTCATTACTTGGAACCACACTTATACGTAAGGGGAAAGCTGTACCATCCACATGGATCTGAGGTACGGGTGCTTAATGTGGTTGTGCCCACATCAAACAATTCAGTAACTTATCCACTCTTACACATTCACTCAATCTTCCTTGGCTCCTCATATCTTCACTCCATCTTGACATTGTGTCTCATCACTTTGAGACCTAGTCCATAAAATCCAGAGCTCTCAATCTTTGGAAAAAATAGTTGTACAAAGACTTAATAATAAATAAACCTATAAACTAAAAGGTTGATGCAGCTTAAAGTTTCTAAATACTGGGATTTCTCAGCTGTCAACTTTCTTGAAAATAGCCTCTATTGAAAGTCACCCTGCACAAGCTCATCTTCATTGTTAGGGTCTCACAACCATTGACGGTTTCACAGGAAGGACCATTCTGATTGTCATTCAAGGTATGTGGTCTTGTGTGGAATTTCTTTGAAACTACATTATCTTCCTCTGCTTGATTCTGTCTTCTTCCATGTCTTTCGACAGGTGTTTGTCCCTAAAGCACCATTTAATACACATCTGATATTTTAGGCTTTCTCTCACATGGAGCAGTCTGACCCACGTAATAGATGCTAAACTCTATTTCAGACGCTGCTTCCTTGGAATTGTGACCTAAGGCAAAAATTTAGTCTGCCAAGTGCTAAGAACAGAAATTCAATAAGGAGGAAATTCTATTGTAATACAGAATGTTAAAAGAAGCATATTTTTTACAATTTTAAGTTATAAACAAGAAATCAAAGTCTGGCCAGTTTCCATTCCAACAAGATAATGATATAAAAGCTAGGCAAATTAAAAGCAAACTTGTCAGCACAGTCTGGAATTAGGCACAGAGAAATAACACTATACACCATTCAGTATGTACATGACGGTTAGTGTTACCTGTCAATTTGACTGACTCTAGTATCACTGGAAAATGGGCCTTTGGAGATTATGTTGATAGTGTTAACTGAGATGGATAAACTTAGCCCTTGTGTATGGCACTATGTCCTAGCTGACATCCTGGACTGATCAGAAATGTGCAGTCATTCCCTTCTGTTTCGTGACTGTGGATAAGATGTACTTGACAAATTTCAAGTATCATCTTTACTTTCCTGACATGATGGACTATAACCTTAAACTGTGAACCAAAATAAATCCTTTCTCTTATAGCCATTTCTGCCAGAGAATTTTATTATAGGAACAGGAAAAGAAACTAAAAACAATAGCTATACAAAAAAAATCACTGACTTGAGTCACTCAGATATCCCAAGAGCCAAAACTGGAGCACAAAACATTTGTTCAGACAACCATGAACTTCAGCACCAGGGTTATGAGCATCACATGACCCAGTGCTTTATCTACAGAAAATCCATCAGGTAGCCAAACCCAAGAATTTGAGTTGTCTTTCTAACATTTGTTGAGTGCCACAGTAATTGAACAGAAAGCAGCATCAGATATATATTTATCATGTTGTAAAAGCATTTTGCACTTTTTAAACATTTTGCAAATCAATTCTTAATGGTTTTGATTCATCTTTACATCTTAGGCTCATTAAAAAATTTGTCCTTCATAACAACATGGACCAAAGGCAATTAACAAATAAAATAATAGCTTTGCAAAACACAATACTCCAAATGGTTCCAGCTCACTGAGAAAAATAAAATATGGAATTTTGTACATATTTACATATTTTGCTCATAATCACCACATAATTTCCTTTCACTCAAGAGATTAGGTCAATTATTTTTTTTTACTTAAATCAAACTACCTAAGTTGAAAGGAACATTTGTCAAAATTACTTTTCAAGTCAATATAAAACCAACCAATTTCAGCTGCCATTTTATAAGCAAAATTCTGATCTAATCTTCTACTCTCACAGAACTCTTCTGAACATAACTAAAACCTTTCAAATTCTGGCACTCTCCAGATTTACAATGGGTTAGTGACACCAAAGCTCATTTGTGAAGTTGTGACCTCAAGTGGAGGATGAAAATGGGGCACAGTCACACAGAGGTCTTAATGTCAGTGAACTGTTGACAGGCAAACAAAAGTTCGATTCATGTTAGAGAACCTGGACTAATCATTCCATTATGTACTTTTGTGTTTGATGGATATTTTGTTTTGTTTCTGGTTTGTTTTACAGACTCTACTAAAACACATGTGTGGTCAAGTTTAAAACTCCTTTGATGGAACATTTATGAGTTGTTGGTAGCTTGACACTTTCTCAGACACTGGGTTTGGATCAATGTAGCACCTTATCAGTTGATCAGATTGGTTGGGGGGTCTACTCAAAAGAAAACTATATGATGTTATAAAATAGCATTGATTTTAATTCTACTAATGATAATTAAAAGAAAAACAATTCTGTGACTTTCCAAAATTCAACCTATAAAGCAATTTTAATGTGTAGGTCGTTTGCCTAAATGTATGAGGAAAAAAATCTTTGTAGCTGTCTCTGGGGTCTGAACTTCTCCTTAGATGTAAAATACTGATGTGTTTGTTAAGACTCAAAGGGACTGAATATAATTTGCATGTGAGAGCTTTGTTTCTCATGGTAATTATGAATCTAGGAAAATAAAAGAATGCAGTCTCTGACAACCTAGGTATTAGATTCAAAAAGAAAGAATCTTTTTTAATTAATAAGAGATATGAAAAGGAAAATAATGTTTGACTATTGAACTGCCCATACAAAGAAAAATCAACAAACAGATTAATTGAAAAAGTTATTCAAACCACTTTGGGGACTAAGTTTGGAGTAAAGAAGAAAGGAGTGATTGACATTTTGCCTTTTAGCTAATTGCTTTGAAACTCTATTCATACAGCACAGATACATTGTATCTTTCTGGGGATCACAAGGAATTCTTCACAATCTTACCCAGGTGGGGAACAGCAGAGAATAAGCTAAACAATAATGAAGTATCTGTTTAGACCATTACAATAACTCTGTAAGTAGATTTGATATCAAGACTGTTGATATGCTAATATTCTATAACACTGATGAAGATTTAGAAATTTAACAAACAAGATGGAAACTCCAAAGCCTGTGAGAAATGAGGTGAGATGCCAACAAGTTCTGATAACAACAAAGATTAAATACAAAGCACAGGCTTGCTGTGTTTACTAAGTGTGCTAGAGAAAGAAATTAATAACTAATGTTTTATTTGAAACAAGAAACAAGAAAATTAATAAACGTAATTGCTAGTAAGCAACATAATGAAGTCCCATTAAGACCTGCCACTTATTTTTTCTTCTTCCTAAAGAGGGGACTTTGAAAAATGTAACATTCATTTACCTTCCGTTTCTTTTTCAATAAAACAATTCAAACACTAATATCCCTAACATAGATATAAATTGGGATTAAAACTTTGATAAAATATATATAGTATATATAATTCTGAAACCAAGAAAATTCACTCCAATATAAAATTTCTTATAATAAAACTTACAATAATAGTAAGAAGTAGACTAAGTAGAACATAAACGGATACTCGACAGCATGTGAAGTATTCCAAGAGACGTAACTTTGTGAGTTCTTGATTCTCTCATTTAATTGTCTTGGTATAAAAATATTGTACTTTTCAAAACATGCCACCAAATCCAGATCCTGATAAATATATTTCATAAAATCTAGGATGGCTTCCCCCTCTTGTTTTTACAGAGGATAAACGTTTGGGTGGCTTATTCACTTACTTGTTGTTGCTTGCTGTTGTTGTATTGTTGCTTGGGTGATTATGAATACCTGAGTAACTGTATAGCAAGTACATATATTTTATTGAGTATTGATCTAGAATATGTTTAAGACTATCAAAGATACAGGGAATTGTAGCCACAACTATGCATAATTTTAAACTTGAATATTCCTCAGTCATCAAGAGTTAAGGCACAATTTAACAGAGACAAGGCCTGGGTTCTAAGTTATCCCATATGCCACAAGTTATTTTCCTAGTTACAAGCTGGAAGCAGCCTATCAGTGACTTCTACCATTTTATTTCTATTTGAGAGCTCAAGTTTCAAAGTCATCAGAAACTAGGACAGAAGCATGTTGTGATAATATTTCCTGGTAACACTTTTAAACATGATCTTCTGTGACATAACTCTAGGATCAGATTCTTCAGTTTCAGTATTTCAAAACCGACATGAAGCAGACTTTACAAATACATTGGGAGGTAATCATATTTTTATTTAAATAAAATATATACTTCCTATCCCTCCCTCCTAAATAATAAGTATTTTCTTTGCTGATGTATCTGTTTATAATAATATCTATCATATTACTATAAATAATAGACATATGTAACAATAATGAATTATAATGATTTAGAGATATTTTTAAAAGAAAAAACCTATTTTCCACAAATCAAATTTAGGTTCTAATACTTAGACTTGATATCCTTTAATTATTTCAGATAACTCAACATACCTAAAAATCTAATGCAAGGAATTCTACTACTGTAGTGGTGGAGTGAAAAAATTCCTCTATAGCTTTGGGTTCTTGAAGAATTGTTACTCAGTTGGCACACCATTGGGAAGGTTTAGAAGGTGTGGCCTTGCCATGGGAAGTATTTCACTAAGAGCAGACTTTGAGATTAAAGGCTTCAACCTTTTCAAACTTGCTCTTTTGTCTCTGTGCTCATGGGTCGACGATATATACTCTCAGCTTCAATATGGACTCTTGTCACCCCATGCCTGCCACTGTGACTTTGCCACTGTCGCCCTCCTGCCCTTGCTATTATGGACTCTCACACTCTGTGACCATAAGCCAAAATAATCCCTTCTTCTACATGTTGCCTTGGTCATGCTGTTCTATCACAACAGTGAAGAAATAATTAGGACAACTCTCAAGTCGGTGTAGATAATTATATAGCAGTTATGCACCAGTCTTCTCTACTGAACCCTGGACTTCAAGTTCTTACTGAGCATGTTACCTTAAAGCCACAAACTGAAACCTTAAAGTTGTGTCCAAAACAGCATCACCTCCACCACAAAATCTGTTCCTTCTCTTATTTCCCCAGAACTTACTCTCTTTCTTGATCAAAGAACTACATTACTTTGACATATGCTTCTCTGCATATATTGAAAGGAGACTCAAGCTCTATACGCTACTCCTTATCAACATCTCTTACTTCAGCTCTCTTTGTATGCCAGTCTTAACACCAATAGCTTCATAAAACCTTATTATTTCATGTCTAGAATACATAAAGTACTAAATAGGCCCCTGTTTTTATTTTCTTCCCCTTTCTAATCTTTTCTGAACACAATTGCTTCCTTCATCTTTCTAAAGAGGCTGTCATATCACTCTACTCAAAACTGCCTCATCACTTCCATTGCTCATTAACCATCTCGATCATGTACCTCTCCCTGTTTATCATGACTCTACAATCAAACCACAATCATTCTCCAATCTACCCATGCCAAATTATCAAACCCACTTACTGAATTTCTGATCAATGTTTTAGTCATAGGAACCTTTTTGAGGACAGTATTTCAACCCCTTTAGAAAGAAATGTATGTAAGGGATTTCTGTTAGAGTTTGTTTTAAGCTAGCACTCACCCTGGTAAGTTTCCTTTATAAGAATTAAGCAACCAATCATACCTGCTAAAGCTACTGTATTGGTTGTTATACAACTCAGACAAACTTACAGCTAAATTACATCAATATCAGTATATAATGGAATGGGTAACTCCAAGAAGATTTCGGATTCCTTGGTCCTAAGACAAGAAATTGGACAGAGATTCCTGCAATAATGGCAGGAGTACAGGCAGCTCGTTAGTAGATCACACACATTTAATGGTAAGGAAGCTGGCCTGAGTAAAAGGGAACTTTCAGAGATTCAAACAGCAATGTGTGGAGACTTGTTACACTGAACACTCATTGTGCATGTTTTTGGAATCATTTGCATAACATAAATTATTGTAGGATTGTTAAAAAAAAAAGTCATCTTCTAATATGCCTCTGAACCTAGAAAGAAAATCTGATTGAGTTAATGTCAGCCAAGGAAATGTCTAACCTTCCTTTTCCGATTGGTTTCCTTCCTATGCTACTTTTGCAGGCTTTCACACAGCATTCCCAGATCTCATTTTCTGCCCTTGTCTGCTACCCCCTTATCAACAGCCATTTGTCCTATGTTCTCTGTTCTTAATAAGTTTTAATTAGTTACATGACACATGGTTTCCTTAATTATCTATAATTCATCCATTTTAAACTATATAATAAACAATTTAAAATGTATTTCTTTAATGAAGCAGTGCAAACTAACTTCCCCATAAACTATCCATATTATTCTGTTCAAATTAAACTTAATTTCTCAGCCTCAAAGAACAAATCGTATTCTATTCGGATTAGGGTTTCAGTTTAGCTTGGTAATCTCAAAACACACCTGGTTACTAAGGGTTGACTTGCCTCTTGTCCATGCCAAAGAATAACTCTCACCTCAAAGAAAAAAAAAAGATATTTTATTCTGGTGGCAAATACGAGTTACCATGGTTGAGTTATACAGACACATTTTACTCAGAATTCCATGTTCCAATGTGGTAGCTGTTTTCTGGTGTTTTACAATGATGTGAAAGTAACACTAGTAATACCAATGACCCATGAGAGAAACTCCTTATCAGGAGAAGAGAATCTCTAGAATGTGTGGAGAACTCATATTCTAGTTGGGCAGTTTCAACCATCTGGCCAAGGATGTGCCCTAGGAAGGTGGGCTGAGATTATGCCATGCTAAAGAAACAGGCTGAATGTATTTTCTTTAATTAGATGCTGTATTTTTCCTTCTAAGAATCCCTGTGCCCTAGCATCTCCCTCCTAGGTGAGCATCCATAAGAGGACATCAGATCTCATCACAGATAGTTGTGAACCACCATGTGGTTGCTGGAATTTGAACTCAGGACCTTCAGAAGAGCAGTCAGTGCTCTTAACCACTGAGCCATCTTCCTCTTGGCAACTGCCTGTCCCGGGATGTTTTTCTTTTGGACTCAAATAAACTTGTCCTCAAGTTTCTGTTTAAGTCTCTTTTGAAAAATGTCATTAATGAGACAAGGGACCCCCAGAACGAACAACAATTTCTGCTACATCAGTAACAGAACAGAGAAAGTCATAAATCAAGACATCTTTTTGAAAAGACGGTGCAAACATCAGGTGGGTGGGTCACAGAAAAGTGGAGAAACCTAGCTATATTCTTAAGATATATTCTAACTGCATTCTTGCCTTTGGGTTGATATAACTAGAGGTCAGCTTATATATTCCAAAGGATCTACTTAATGCTCACAAAGACATTAAGAGGTATAATTAGTGGCTATTGGGGGGGGGCTAAAATAACCCAATAAAATTTGGCTCTAGCATTGAAAGATTTCATCCTTTCCATGCCACTGAAGTTCAATTCAGACAGCTAGCTTTGAAGAAGGTTGAGTTTGAAGGTTGAGTTTGAGGGTGTCTTTCCTGGAACTTTCCTGCATACTGTAGAACATCTATAAGATCAAATCTCTTATTTAAGTGTCTGTACTTACTAGTCCCTGCTAGTATCTTTCAAGCAGAAATACATCAAACTCAGTTCGAATTGTGAAGTTTCTCGCCCTTAGTCTCTATGAACTTTTACAGGCTTGACAACTTCAACTCTTTGCAGGGTAGCCAGCTACAAGTTGGAGCATGAAGAACCTGAGCCACTCCATCTAGTCACAACAACAGTTTTCTCACAAAAGGAAGACAGCTGTTTTCAAGGCTTCCCAAAAGAACATTGCTCTAAAAGACATTTCTTCTCTCTCTCTCTCTCTCTCTCTCTCTCTCTCTCT
>BDUI01000134.1:218973-246513 GCA_002335545.1 Apodemus speciosus
CCTGCATGGTGCCATGCTCCATGTCAGGATGCCAGGTGTATAGTGGACTAAACCTCTGAAACTATAAGCAAGCCTAATTAAATGCTTTCCTTCGTGAGTTACCTAATCATGGTATGTCTTCCCAGTGATGGAACATTGACTAAAGCAGCTCGCTCCATGGTCTTTTGTATTTCCATATGAATTTTAGTACTGTTTTTCTTTAGTTTAGTGAAGGGTAACTTTGGAAGTTAGGTGAATATTATGTTGAACCTAAAGATTACTTTGGTAATGTAACCTTTAGACAGCATTAATTCTTCCAATCCAGGAATATGGAAGTCTTTCAAGTACTTAAGATCTTATTCAATAATTTTTTCAGTCTAAACATTTTCATTGTAGAAGTCTTTCAGATCCTGTTCCAGTTTTAATCTTTGTTATTTTTAAGTCATTATAGAAGAAATATTTTTCCTAATTATTTTTTTCTCAAATGTTCATCAACTGCTGATTCTCATATCTCATTTTTCTATCATCATTATGTTGAGGTTTATTTTTTATCTATTCTTAGTTTCTTCTACTTTCTATAGGACTTTTATAATTAGAACATGTGGAATTTTCTAAAATGCCTTTACTGTCTCTTCCAAGATGACTAGATAATTTCCGTCCTTAGGTTTATTTAAATAGTATATCACATTTTTCAAATTACCTATGCTTCACTAGTCTTGCACCTTTGGGATAAGTTGGACTTGATTATGGTATATGATCTCCTTAATTTAGAATTATTTTAGAAGTATTGTGTTGAGAATTTCATATCAAAGTTCTTCAGGGAATTTTGTCTGTGGTTTTATTTCTGTGTATTTTTTATCTAGGCTTGATATCAGATTACTATTGACTTTTTAGACTTAGTTTGATAGTATGTTTTTCATTTCTACTTTGTAGAATAGTTTGAGAATTATTCAAATTCTATCATCTTTAGAAGTCTGGTCAGTTCATGGGCTTGTGTTCTTGTCATTGTTTGTGGAGAGATTTTTAAATCTCATCACTTATTATAAATCTACATAAAATTGCATATAAATTCTTAATTTAACTTTGATAAGTCATCTGAGGTTAGAAATCATCAATTTTTTCAAGGTTATCCAAGTTTTTTGGAGTCTACATATTCAAAGTATTTGATGATCTTTTGGGTGTCCTTGGGTGTATTGTAACAACCCCTTCATCATTTCTAATGGCTTTAATTTAAAACTTTAAGTGCTGAAACTGCTACAGGAAAATAAGAAAACACTAAAAAATGTTCAAACAAGAACTTTCTGAGTAGGACTCTAATAGAACAAGGCACTATCTTCAAAACAAAAAAGAAACTGAAAATTTTTAACCCAAAAAAGGAAACTATCAGGAGGGTAATGTGTTACAGAATGAAAGAAAATATTTGATGTCAATAATTTCGACAGGAGATTGATATCTAAAATACCCAAAGGACTAGCAAAAAACATCACATATACAGAGAGAGAGAGAGATAAAGAGAGAGAGATCCCACTGTGTAATGTTATTCCTGCTTATCTTAAGGTTTGTCTTATGGTTTTATTGCTATGAAGAGACACCAAGACGAAAGCAACTCTTATAAAGAAAATCATTTCATTGGGGCTGGCTTACAGTTTCAGAAATTCAGTTTATTAACATCATGGCAGGAAGTATGGCAGCATGTAGGCAGACATGGTGCTGGAGAAAGGATCTAAGAGTTCTAAAACTTGATCTGCAGGCAGCAAGAAGAAATTGTCTCACACTGGACTGAGCTTGAATATAGGAGCCCTCAAAGCTCAATCCTACAGATAAAGCTTTCTTCCAACAAGGCCACACATGCTCCAATACAGCCATACCTCCTAGCAGTATCTGTCCCTATAGCCAAGCATAGAAACATATGGATCTATGGAGGCCAAACATGTTCAAAATGCCATATTACTTGACTATCCAAACAAAAAATATGTCTCATACCTTGTGATATGCACTGAATTTTGGATTAGTATTTATTCAATAACAGAATTAGCCTTTAATACCTGAATTAAAATATAAGAAGAAAATTATGTGTTATTTTTAAATCTTAAATAGTATGGGGACATTTTTGAATGACATTGGTTTTCACACTTATTTGATTATTTCATCTGATTCATAAGGGGTAGAAGTCCATATTTCAGCTGGACTCATATATTTCAGTACTGCTCATTTAACTAAAGAAACAGCAAGTTGGCAGAAAGCCTCAATAGACTGATAGTCATAGGGCACATGCTGTGGAAATGAGAAAATCCAGATAGCCAAATCATTTCTACAGATGACCCTTTCAAATGCTAAGTGATCATAAAATGTGTATTCCTGGCAATTTCAGCTCAAAGGTAAGCTATCCCCTGAAGGATGTAGATAAAATTAATAAAAAAAATTACAATGTGCCAACTTGAAAACTTTAAACAATAATAAAATTCTGAGCAGGTTGTATTTGTGTATATACATATGCATTTATGTATATTCATATACATATATGTATGCAACAATAGTTAATGAAAAAGAGAAGTCATGAATTTGAAAGCCATTGAGGAAAGATATACATACGACAGGGTTTGGAGGAAGGAACAGAAAAGGGGAAGTTATATAATCATATTATAATCTCATGAAATAAAAGAAAAAAGAAATGTTTTTTAATGAAATGGGTACATATTTTACATACTAGCTAAAGTATTTTAATGTGAATTCAAGCTATCCATGCTTCAAATTTAACTAGAGCTTAACTAGACTTTAACTTAGCATGACTTGTTCTCTGAAGTCATCACGGGATCTTTGAGTCCAGAGCACTATCATAGGAGCTATTCTCAGTCAATCTAGGCTCCCTTGATAATCTCAACAGGTCCCAAGACTTTGAGTTATCCTCTGACTTCAGAGTTTGCTTGTCTACCTAGGCATCTGATATCTCCACATGGACTCCATTATGGAGAAAAAAAATACTGCACAATGGAAGTCACTTAGGTAAATCCTGGCACTTATGGCCCTGAATAGATGCTACTGCTCTCTTCTATATTACTCTGAAATGTCCTATTGAAATAACTCTTTAAACAATCAATCAAGGACCTGGTCATCTGCAGTTTTAAGAGGAAATGTTAGTAATACAGTATACAATGTTAGTAATTGAGTCCATGTGTTAGCAATCATTTTTGACCCAGAAGGTTTTAGCTCAGTGTCTAACAGGAAATAATTAGACATTTAACTCTTTATACTGATTCAGCTTATATTTTCTAATTTCAAATTAAACCAGACATTTCAGAAAATATATTATTTCAATTCATTAAGCAACAGTTACCAATGTGCATAAGTTTTGAGAATATAAGCAAAATGGTTAATAATTGCACTAATGTATTTGAAGTCATTTTTTCTCTGACAGAAGTATACAAAATACTTGGCAATAATTTCACTCACAACACATTCCCACATGCCATGCAAAATGTCTGTCAACATCAAAACTTCCATTATATTTTCCCAAACCATGTAATGATCTGGAGTCAAAGGAAGTGATTATGGAATTAATTCTCTTCCAAGCATCAAAGCAGCAAAGAATAATATGCCATGTAACTTAATAAGCTCAGATCCTTCAGTGCTCTATGGTAATATTCTCTTTTTCTTCTCTCTTGATTCCCCTAGATAGAGAGAAGAAGATAAGTGATAAGACTATTATTTGCAGATACAAAGACAGTTCACTCTAATAAACCTAAGTGACCTTTTGCCTGTATCACTAAAGTTATACACTATTTSTGGTATATTCAGTGTGAGATCAGAGGATCTGAGTTAAAAAAAAAACAAGCTAAAACAACAAAAACAACAACAAATAAAAAAACAAGAATCTTTTTAGACAGGACATCCAAATTAGATTCATGACAGGAGTCAAAGGACAGGCAAGGTGAAAAAAATGGTTAGAGTCATTATTATCATTTTGATTATGAGTATCCTACATATCAGATGTTGCTTAAAGTACTCTACATGCATTGCTCACTCATTAGTTATCACAAAACTCCTTCAAAATCTATATTGTCTGCCTTCTGGTTTTATGGACAAATAAACCAAAGCAAAAGTTAAGCAGTTTACCTGGCATTAGAATTCATTTTCTTTAAATATAGCTTATGTTTATGATTTTATCAATTGGTATCATCCTTGTACTCAAAATTGTCAACAGAAGACTTGTATAAACAGAACAGAAAATAAGAAAAGGTATACACATTTAATGGACACAAAATGTAGTCACGAATAAAATTCAAAACTAGGAAATCGATAACATTTTTTTAAGGAGAAACAAAATGCAAGCTTCTCTTCCTAGCTTGGATTAAATTACAGGAGCACACTGTGTGAATCTTAGCTAGCCCTACAGGAGCAATCTGTCTCAGATCACACATAGAAGTTCATGTTTACAGTTGCGTGATTCTTCCTGATGTGCTCCTTGTCTCTAATGCTCAAATGAGATCCAGTGTGTGTGTGAGGCAGTTTGCCCCATCTTGCCATCACCCCTTCCTGACTTAAAGTTGTATAGATATACATGGCATTTTGAACCAACTTATGCAAGGTACTTAGCAGTGAGTACATCTCCATAATGAGCCTTTGTTCTTACCATTGCACAAGGAACTTTCTATTTCAGCGATGAATTAAGAGAAACCCTGCCAATGACCTAGATGTTGATTGTAAGAAGGAATATTCAGCAATATACACATTATTTTCTTCTAATTATTGCTTTCTTCCAGGTTATTTCAGGAAAAGAGGTTTGGCGCAAAAAAAGAAGGGCAAACCAAATTGTGTGGCTACATATAATTTGCAAAGACACGCACAGAGAAAAACATATAATATTACTGAGCAGAATGTGTACCAGTCGTAGAATCAGATATTAAAATCCACAATCTGGATTTTATTTTCCATTACAGGGGAATAAATAATAAATATATTTTTAAAATGTAACACCTCTACCAGTCCAATATTAATTTTAAAAGTTCAAGAACCACAATAAATAGCACATTGGTTTATAAAGTTCTTAGGAAAATGTAATATAAAATAATTTTTAAAATACATAAATAAGCCATTAAGCATAAACACACAAATGTATAAAAATTTAAGAGATAATGAAAGTATGGCAACATTTGCAGGTTTGTGTAATGCATGGATCAAATATGTCTTCCTATTAAACTTGTGATATTTAAGGTTAATGTGTTTTGCTAAAGCAATATCTGAACTGTGGACAATTCTCAGCCACCAAAAAGAAATAGCCAATTTAAAATATTCCCCCAAAGCATATACATTTAATGTGTTATTTTGAGGGTGTCAGATTCAATTGTAAGCATTTTAATTGGAATTTTTATATTTCAGATAGCTTTACTAAGATGTCATGTGGTTTAATATTACAAATAATTGCACAATTTATTTAGAAATTTCTGGAAAGGCAGGAGCCTAGAAGACTGCATAAGTTTGATTTCTAAGTCACCCTGTGTCCAAAACTGTGTTGTATTGTATCTCTGTTCGCCTTTCTGTCCCATCCTTGCCTTCCACCTACTCTCATAGTGAGCCAAGCTATATGTTGTGCTACCTTTTATGTTTCTTCACTAAACATTAATGGTTTGGCAAAACACAACTTATAGGCAATTTCAACCATCATAATATTTCTTCTCATGTCTATGTTACTGGAAAAATCTGAGTCTTTATGAATTTTGGACTTGTAAGAACAAAATTCAGAAATGGACTCAAGAAATACTGGAAACAATTTTATCAGAGCTTGAAAAAAAATATAAGGACAAGAAAGCTGTATAAATTAGGGCAGCTGCCAGGAAAAGGAAAGCAAAGAAAAACAAGATAACCAAGAATTTGGAGTTAGAATCCAAGAAAGCTGGCATGATCAGCAATGGAGGTAGGCCACCTACTGCATGTAGAAGTGGTGTAGGGTTTCAAAGAAGGAGGGAGAAGGCCCAGAGTGTCAAGGAGAGCATGTCAACAAGGAGGCCATATTGTTGAACCACACCTGAAGAGGAGAAAGTTTTAAGTTAGAACTCAGAAAGAGGTCAGAATTAGTAACGTTGCTTGAAGGCAAGGGACTGTGACGGATATAAGCACATTGGTCCGCAAGGAAATAAATATTCTTCCCACCTACTTAGTGTCTTCAGGTTAATCAGCTTACTGGAGGAGTGGTCTGCTGGTGAGGTAACTGACAGTCTTAAATATGTAGTGTTTTAATTTTTGGTGCAGTTCGGGATACCATGTCTCCATGACAGCCAGAGGTAAAACTCAGATACTATTCTTAGATCAGAAGGAAGTAACTTTTTCTTAATAGAACTCAATGAACCCCATTTACGTATGATATTTTAAAGGCTAATGAGGGGGCAATTTTGAGGTTTATCTGTTTTTTTTTTTCTGGTGTTATTAAGGAACTAGGAGGTTGAGGTCAGTGGGGTCCAAAGAGGAAAGTGTTCATGAACATTCAGTGGCATCCTAGATTTTTACTTTGTAACATTCTTGTTTCAAGAGAGCCTAAAAAGGTTAGAAAATGGGTTGAAATTGAGGAATAGAAGGGCTGAGTAATTCTTCTCTTGATTACTTTCAGTCTTTGTGGGAAAAAGATGTAGTTAAGGAGACCCAGATACAGGAACTGGAATTTTAGCAACACACACACACACACACACACACACACACACACACACACACACACACACACTACTGTTGGAAATCAAAGGTTATAAAGGTTAGCTTATATTTAGACAATATGAGGCTGACATGAATTTTCCAGGATTAGTCAGCTAATACATGGCTGACACAGGACATACATGGGCTATAAGTACAAAATGACTGACACTATATGTCTGGGGATCCCCAAAAGTAAATAGTGATAAATTTTGTTAAATGACTATTTTGGTAGTGACAATTTTGTGTGATTATGCCTGAGAAGTCAGCAGTCTGAGGTCTTACACATCACCTTCCTGAGACTAGATGTGTTTCTGTCCATAGGCCTGTATACCTACTTCCATGAAGCCTGGGTGCTAGTCTTTATGTATATCTATGTCAGCTTGTCTGCCCACAAGCGCCTAGCTGCCTCCTAATATCTACTTGCCTAGCAATCGGTGTGAGCTTCTCCCAGTTCCTACTTTTTCTAACCTTCCCCATTCTCCTAGGATTGGAATTTGGACCACACATGCATACACAGACATATACACACACAGCCAACACACATACACATACACAGATGGGTGCTTACATTTCCCCCTTCCCTCCTTTATTCATAGCGTCTCCCTCCTATGGAGTAAGATGTGGCTATTAGTCAGTCAATCACGCAACCTATGAAATGCAAATAACAGCTCACAGTGACATTTTTTCCTGATGTCCTAGTCCACATAGCAAAAATAAAATACATTCTCTGAAAAATCAAACAAGCCTCATATGAATAAATTGTTTTCTTTACCATTTTCATTTTTCCATGAGAGCCGCTTTTACCTAGCAAGGCCTTTCATTGACTGAGTTGGTATCATGCCGACTGACCTTTCTGTTATTGTTCCACCAGCTCTCTGGCATTTTGATGTTTGGGCCTGTAATAATAGTCTAGAAGCATGGAATGGACTTTCTCAGGCAATTTTCTCCCTGAGAACTTAAAACCCAGTCTTTATTTTTTTTCACATACCCAAAACAAAAAGTCACTTTAAAAATAAAATGGAAATACGGTCAGTGGGCTTATTTACACGTTGTATCCACAAGTGTTGATTGGAAAGGAACACTGCTCTGAACTCTTTCAGTGGTTCTTTCTAACCTTGAGTGATTTTAGGTTCAGGACTGAATACCATGCATTGCAGAATGGTGATCTTTCACAGGTAGCCCTTCCTGGGATGGAGAAGCTGGGGTCCACGCTGTCCACGCGTGGAGTGTATGTGACTCACTGGAAATGTCCCTGCACCGTTCTCACTTCTGACTGCATCTTACACTGTCTTTAAGAACTTGACTTTCTCTGATTCAACAATTTTCTGTAGCAGAGGCTTTCAGCTGCTTCCAAAAGAATCAAATATAGAAGAAAATCAAAGTCTTTTTCAAGTTACAAAACATTCTCCTGCTGAACTAACAGATTTCACTCACTTTTGTCTCAAAAGGGGAAAGAATAGACTTCTCCTAATATTTGCGGCTGTTTCCTAGGCTCATGACTTCAAAAAAATCTTAACTTTTAATATTTGTAAAACATATATATTAATTTTAGTGGTAATTTAAATAAAACAGTTATTTAAAGTAAATATGATTATAAAACTATTTGACATTTTAGTTTATTATGTACAAATTAATGAATTATCTGAAAATATTTTATCTACATATCAGTGATAAAAAATTTTTTGAATGTACTATGCAAAAATGTTTGTAACCTTAAGTTCTCATCTCACCATAGGTTCTGTGTCATTTTGTAAATATTCAAGAAAATTTCTCTCAGAGATAAGATTGCTGTTAACTTTTTTGATGGGATAAACATTTAATGTAGTACTTAAATGTTTCTAAGATACCCTGATCTTCGAGAGGTTTCTGTTTTTCAGGAGACAGCAATGCAAACAAGATTTTAATATAGAGCAATTATCACTGTGCATTTGTGAGATGGGATGCTAAGCACATATGAAAGGCATTGTGTGCAGCTGCCAGGGAGGCTGTGTAAGTCCTGCACATGGCAGAATGTGTAGCAATAGCTGTGAGCCAAAACAGGGATCCAGGCATGAACACACAACTGAGAATGGATAGAAATAGACAGGACCATAACAAATGCTTTCACCCTCGTCCAATTCTTCTTTCCACCTGCATTTTTTGGCAAGTTTTTGAATTATGACCCTTTAATTGTTTCATACATGCTTTTTCTACTAACCAAAGTCTAATGATTTTCTGAAATTCTGAAAGGCTTCATATTTTATGAATTTCACATTGAAGCTGAAAATCACAAACATTTTCAAACATTTCAAATTAAAACGCATCTTAATTTTTATTAAATCCCTTGATAGCCATAGTTTCGTGTCCTTTTCCTAAGACTGCTTTCCAATAAATATAAACTTTGACCATCTTTCTCTCTTCCATGGTCTTTCATATCCATACATTGCTAAGTGCACACAATCTTAGGTTACATCCAAATTAGTCCTATTTCTCCTAAGATGGTCAGAACTCCATGAGATAAACTACTTTCCAAATAATTTGTACTGTCTTTGTTCATATCTTCTCTGTTGGTTACCATCTCTACCTTTATCACTCAAATACTTGGATAACCAGGAGTTATTATAGAGAATTCCAAATCCTACACATTCTTAATTCTATAAATATTATTTAATTTACAAGGGTGTCTATTAAGTAGAGGCATAAGAGCTATTTGTTTTGTCAAGTGATTGGATACATGCTGGTTACAGTCTCAAGCCCGAGTTTGATGATGCTTTGGCAGAACATATTTGATAGAATTATTATTAGCAAGCAAGAACTGATAGTAGATGCAGTGAGTTTATAAACCTTGAGCTTGGGAAACTGATCATTGGGAATTGAAGGATAACTTGGGCTATATGAAGATTTGGGTATATAAGGATATATAAGAACTAACCTAGGCTACATAGCAAGGTCCGATCTCAAATGAACAACAACAAAATCAAAATGATACATCTGAAGTGAAACACAGGAATTAATAAATATATTTCTAAGAAAAAGATGAAATCTAAGGTCAGAGACAGGCTCAAGAATATCCTCCTTTTAACCTGGGTGAAAATTAAACAGAGCAAATGAGACAATGCCAATACAATAAGAAATGCTAACAACAGAGTGAATATCGCCAATTACTAGATTAGGGTATCAAGAAAGTAACCACCAGTGAAGTCAGGGAATGAGGGTGGCCATGACAGATATCTCCTACTATAGAGAAGTGGAGAATTGGAATATAAAAAGAGGAAATTTTGATATTTTTAAAAGAAAATACTCATACATGTTTCCTCTTTAACTATACTTCAACTGTTGGCTTGATTCTCATGTGTCCTGTGTACCTCTTGTTTTTACGTAGTCTTGGTAACTACAAATCTGCAATACTTTGGTTGATTTACTTCTGTGTTACATAAGCTCCTCTGATTCTCCATGTACCCATGAATGGCAGTGGATATCCTCTGGGGTTTGTTTGATTCTACTCTAAGTGCCATTTGATGCTTTACTATATTCTCTTCTTAGATTTCATCTATAGTAGCCCATTCTTAGAGCTGGAGATTCCAGACACATATAAAGTAAGTTTCTATCCAACATAGTCTCTGAAAGATCTGGCTTGTCACCTGTGTGACATCAAAGGACTAAGTCCCACTGGTAAAAGGAAAGGATGAGTATTGTACGTGCAAGACCCTTGTAGGAAGCAAGCAATAGAAAAAGTAGGCCATAAAGAACTAATTCATGCTGATGCCACTGAATGAAAAACAAACAGTAAAATGATAGGCCTGGCAAGACCGTTCAGTGTTTAAGAACACTCGTTGCTCTTCCAAAGAACCCCAGATGGATTCCCAGCAGCCGCATGGCAGCCAGCACCCATCTGTAATGACAGTTCAGGAGATCCAATGCTGTGTTCTGCCCTCAGTGGGCATCACATGGTGCACAGACTTACATGCAGACAAAATACCCATAAACATAGAATAAAAATAAATAAATGTTATAAATCCTAAAAATGATAGAATTAAATACATCAGTTTTCTATACTTAAGCACCATATTCATGGACTTAACTGTAATTAAAACTTATAATATGCTAATAAAATAATTATAACTTAAAAATCACTAAATAATTATCTTAATATTTATTTATAAAACATGAACAATTATAACTCCAAAATGATTGCTACTTATGTAAAGATTTAAAACTTATTTCATAAAAATTAAACAGAAATAAGCAAAGAAATTTGTGTAGGACTTCTTCGAGTTACAAACAGAAATCTAAAAATGTAGCTAAAACTTTAGACATAGTCAAAGAAAATGGGCAACCACCAAAAGAATAATTTTGTGGGCTGCTGGCTTCCTAACAAGAAAAGGCTGAAGCAAATGCCCTTATATTTTCAAAACTGCATGCCTACCATCGAAAAGCTCAAGGACACTGGGATTTTCTTTTTTAAAAAGTAGAGTAAATTAGAATTAATAAATAGTGAAGTCAGTATTTGAAATCAAGTGGATTTCTATAACCCACAACAACAATATTACTTTTGATTGCATTAAAACATCAAAGCCTATGAAATATTCTAATTTTAGCATGTTTGACTTCTAAATTAAAAGTATAGAGTACTATATTTAAAAATTTGAAGAAGTCTATATAAAGGCCAGTAGGCTTGATCCAACAGTTAATAGAACAGGATTTCTAAATAATTAATCAGTACGGGAATGCTTGGCAAGAAAAGCCCCATAGGAGGAGCAACACTATGAACCAACCAGTACCCCCAGAGCTCCCAGGGACTAAACCACCAACCAAAGAGTACACATGGAGGGACACATGTCTCCAGCTGCATATGTCACAGAGGATGACCTTGTTGTACATCAGTGAGAAAAGAGGCCCTTGGTCCTGTGAAGGCTTGAAGCCCCAATGTAGGGGAATGCCAGGACAGGAAAGCAGGAGTGGATGGGTTGGTGAGCAGAGGGAGGGTGGATGGGGCAGGGGATTTTTGGAGGGGAAATGAGGAAAGGAGTTAACATTTGAAATGTAAATAAAGAAAATATCTAATAAAATAAATAAATAGATTAATTAAAAAAGAAAATATCTACTAAATAAATAAATAAGAAAATAACTAAAAAACAAAAAGGAAAAAAAGAGAAAAACTAGTCATCAAAGTTCATATCAAGGGTTGCAAAGTACAGAAAAATAGTCCACTGCTGGTGGGACGGAAACTGGTACCACACTCAGGAAAATATTCCAATGTAATGAACTCATAGATGAAATTATATTCTTAATCATACTCCAACATAAATGTGAAAATATCGACACTGATAAAATAGCTTCAGAGGTGATTTTTCATGAAATTATAGAACTCAAAACAACGTCAATTTTTGTTAGAGTGCTTATGTTACATGTTGAACAATAAAATGATGAAAAAATGAAAATGGATGGAATGTATAGACAGCAGTTCAACTGAGACTATGTGTGACTATTGTGGGAGCTGTGAGGACAGTGACTGTCTTTGAGGAAGAGGGAGAGATGGTCAAGAGAGGGAAGGATGGTGGTCAGAGTAGGTCTTGACTGCAGTGAGTTCTTCCTTCAAATGAAATAGAGTAGAACAAGTGCTTCCAGACAGTATCCAGTGAGCTATTTCTTTGTAGTTTTGCTCACTTTTTGTATTTTTGGCACTTCAATAAAACAGTGAGTTTTTAAATCTCAAAAGCATAGTCATGCAGTTTATTTTATACAAAATATGCATTATTGAAGCATAATGATAAAAGTATACTATTTCAATTTTATGTTTATATAGCTAATATTAATAAGAACACAACACGACATCAAAACATCTTAACCCCTTAAAAAGTTTATGGTTAGTGTCTTGTAATTCCAATTCTACTAATGTATCAAGGCAAGGAGATGGGGCAATGAGCAAGAACAGAGAAAATGCATGTTTCTAAAATAATATGAACTGAAAACTAATTCTTGGTTCATATTTATAAAAAAATACCTAATTAGTAAACACATCTCTGTGGTAGTTTCCAATTTTACTTCATCCATTAAATTTTTTTAATAACCTTAATTATTTTTTAATTTAATTACATTTCAAGTGTTATCCCCTTACCCCAGTTCCACCCCCCTAGCACCCCTTATTCCATCCCCCTTCCCCTGCTTCAATGAGGGTGCTCTATTGATCCCTCACAGGGCCAAGGACCTCTCCTCCCATTGCTGTCTGACAAGGCAGCTACATATGCAGCCATAGCCATGTGTAGTCTTTGTTGGTGGCTTAGTCCCTGGGAGTTCTAGGGGGTCTGATTGGTTGATATTGTGGTTCTTCCTATGGGGTTCCAAACCCCTTCAGCTCCTTCAGTCCTTTCTGTATCTCATCCATTGTGGACCCTGCACTCGGTGCAAGGGTAGAATGCAAGTACCCGACTCTGTATTTATAAAGTTCTGGCAGGGCCTCTCAGGAGACAGCTATATCAGGCTCCTTTCAGAAAGCCCTTCTTAGTATCCACAATAGTGTTGGGAGTTTGGTGAAAGTATCTGGGATGAATCCCCGGGTGGGGCAGTCTCTGGATGATCTTTCTTTAAGTCTCTGCTCTGCACTTTGCCCCCATATTTGCTTCCATGAGTATTGTGTTCCCCTCCCTAAGAAGGACCAAAGCACCCACACTTTGGTCTTCCTTCTTTTGATCTTCATGTGGTCTGTGAGTTGTATCTTTGGTATTCAGAGTTTTGGAGTTAATATCTACTTATCAGTGAGTGCATGCCAAATATGTTCTTTTGCAATTTGGTCAACTCACTCAGGATGACATTTTCTAAGTCCATCAATTTGCCTAAGAAATTCACAAATTCATCATTTTTAAGAGTTGAGTACTATTGCATTCTGTAAATGTACCACACTTCCTGTATCCATTCCTCTGTCAAAGGACATCTGGGTTCTTTCCAGCTTCTGGCTATTATAAATAAGGCTGTTGAATGGACCATATGTCCTTGTTATATGTTGGAGAATCTTTTGGGTACATACCCAGGAGTGGTATGACTAGGTCCTCAGTTAATACTATGTCCAATATTCTGAGGAACACAGACTGGTTTTCAGAGTTGTTGTACAAGATTGCAATCCCACCAACAATGGAGGAGTATTCCACTTTCTCCACATTCTAGCTAGCACCTACTGTCACCTGTGTTTTTGATCTTAGCTATTCTGACTGGTGTAAGGTGGAATTTCAAGGTTGTTTTGATTTGCATTTCCCTGGTGACTAAGAATGTTGAACATTTCTTTGGGTGCTTCTCAGCCATTCAAGTTTCCTCAGTTGAGAATTCTCTCTTTAGCTCTGTTCCCCACTTTTTAATAGGGTTATTTGGTTCTCTGGAGTATAACTTCTTGAGTTCTTTATATATATTGGATATGAGTCCTCTACTGAATATAGAGTTGTCCTATTGACAGTGTCCTTTGCTTTACAGAAGCTTTGCAATCTTATGAGGTCCTATTTGTCAATTCTTGATCTTAGAGTTCTGTTCAGGAACTTTTCCCCTGTGCCCATGTGCTCCAGGCTCTTCCCCACTTACTTTTCTATTAGTTTCAATGTATCTGGTTTTATGTGAAGGTCCTTGATCCAATTGGACTTGAGCTGTGTACAAGGAAATAAGAATGGATCAACTTGCAGTTTTTTACATGCTAACTATCAGTTGAACAAGCAACATTTGTTGAAAATGCTGTCTTTTTTCACTGGATAGTTTTAGCTCCTTTGTCAAAGATAAAGTGACCATAGGTATATAGGTTCATTTCTGGGTCTTTAATTCTAAAACACAGATCTACCTAACTGCCACTGTACCAATACAATGCAGTTTTAAACACAATTTCTCTGTAGTACAGTTTGAGGTCAGGGATGCTGATTCCCCCGAAGTTCTTTTATTATTGATAATAGATTTCATTATTCTGGGTTTTTTTGTAATTAACGATCAGCTTGAGAATTGCTCTTTCTATCTCTGTGAAGAATTGAGTTGGAATTTTGATGGGGATTGCATTGAATCTATAGATTACTTTCAGCAAGATGGGCATTTTTACTACATTAATTCTGCCAATCCATGAGCATGGGAAATCTTTCAATCTTCTGATATCTTCTTTCATTTCTTTCTTCAGAGACTTGAAGTTTTGTCATACAGACATTTAACTTATTCAGTTAGAGTCACACCAAGATATTTTATATTGTTTGTGTCTATTGTTAAGGGTGTCATTTCCCTAATTTCTTTCTCAGCCTGTTTATCCTTTGAGTATAGGAAGGCTACGTATTTGTTTGAGTTAATATTATATCCAGCCACTTTGTTGAAGTTTTTTCATCAGCTGAAGGAGTTCTCTGGTGGAGTTTTTGGGGTCACTTAATTATTCTATTATATCATCTGCAAATAGTGATATTTTCACTTCTTCCTTTCCAATTTATATCCCTTTGACTTCATTTTGTTGTCTAATTGCTCTAGCTAGAACTTAAAGTACTATATTGAATACATAGGGAGAAAGAGGGTAGCCTTTTCTGATCCCACATTTTAGTGGGATTGCTTCAAGTTTCTATCCATTTAGTTTGATGTTGGCTACTGGTTTGCTGTATATTTCTTTAACTATAATTAGGTATGGGCCTTGAATTCTTGATTTTTTCAGGACTTTTAACATGAAGGGCTGCTGAATTTTGTCAAATGCTTTTACAGCATCTAAGGAAGTGATTATGTGTTTGTTTATGTAGTGGATTACATTGATGGGTTTCCATATATTGGACAACCATCCCTACATCCCTGGGATGAAGCCTACTTGATCATGGTGGATGTTCATTTTGATGTGTTCTTGGATTCGGGTGGCAAGAATTTTACTGAGTATTTTTGCATCGATCTTCATAAGGAAAATTGGTCTGAAGTTCTCTTTCTTTGTTGGGTCTTCGTGAGGTTTTGGTATCGGCATAACTATGGCTTCATAGAATGAATTGGGTAGTGTTCCTTCTGTTTCTATTTTCTGAAATAGTTTGAAGAGTATTGATATTAGATGCTCTTTCTGTTTCTATTTTCTGAAATAGTTTGAAGAGTATTGATATTAGATGCTCTTTGAAGATCAGATAGAATTCCACAGAAAACCCATCTGTCCTGGGCTTTATTTTGGTTGGGAGAATTTTAAAAGATTGCTTCTTTTTCTTTAGGGGTTATGGGACTCTTTTGATGGTTTATCTGATACTGATTTAAATTTGGTATTTGGTATCTGTCTAGAATACTGTTCATTTCATTGAGATTTTTCAGTTGTATTGAGTATAGGCTTTTGTAGTAGAATTTGATGATTTTTTTGAGTTTCCTCAGTTTCTGTTGTTATATCTTTTCATTTTTGATTTTATTTGGATACTGCCTCTGTGCCCTCTGGCTACTCTAGGGGTTTATCTTGTTGATTTTCTCAAGGAACCACCTCATGGTTTGTTGATTCTTTGTGGTTCTTTTTGTTTCTACTTGGTTAATTTCTGCCCTGAGTTTGATTATTTTCTGCCTCTTGTGTGTATTTGCTTCTTTTTGTTCTAGAGCTTTCAGGTGTGCTGTTAAGCTGCTAGTGTATGTTCTCCACAGTTTCTTCTTGGAGGCACTCAGAGCTATGAGTTTTCTTCTTAGCACTGCTTTCATTGTGCACCATAACTTTGGGTATGTTGTACCTTCATTTTCATTGTTCTAAAAAGTCTTTAAAATCTTTCTTTATTTCTTCCCTAACCAAGTTATCATTGAGTAGAGTGTTGTTCAGCTTCCATGTGTATGTGGTCTTTCTGTTGTTTTTGGTGCTATTGAAGACCAGCCTTAATCTGTAGTGATCTGAGAGGAGGCATGGGATAATCTCAGTCTTCATTTATCTGTTGAGGTCTGATTTGTGACAAATTATATGGTCAGTTTTCAGGAAGGTACCATAGAGTACTGAGATGAAGGTATATTGTTTTGATTTAGGATGAAATGTCCTATAGATATCTGTTAAATCCATTTGGTCCATAACTTCTGTTACTTACAGTGTGTCTCTGTTTAGTTTGTTTCCATGATCTGTCCATTGATGAGAGGGGGTGTTGACATCTCCCACTATTATTGTATGAGGTACAGTGTTTGCTTTGAGTTTTAGTAATTTTTTATGAATGTGGGTGCCCTTGCATTTGGAGAATAGATGTTCAGAATTGGGAGTTCTTCTTGGCAGATTTTTTTCTTTGATGAGTACAAAGTGTCCTTTTGTGTCTTTTTTGATGACTTCTGGTTGAAAGCAGATTTTATCCAGTATTAGAATGGGTACTTCAGTTTGATTCTTGGTACCATTTGCTTGGAAAATTGTTTTCCATCCCTTCACTTTGAGACAGTGTTTGTCTTTGACCCTGAGGTGCATTTCCTGTGTGCAGCAAAATTTTCCATCCTGTTTACATATCCAGTTTGTTAGTCTATGTCTTTTTTATTGGGGAATTGAGTCCATTGATGTTAAGAGATATTAAAGAATAGTGATTGTTGCTTTCTGTTATTTCTGATGTTATTTTTATGTTTGTGTGGCTACCTTCTTTTGGGTTTGTTGAAAGATTATTTCCTTGCTTTATCTAGGATGTAGTTTCTCTCCTCATGTTGGCATTTTCCATCTATTTTCCTTTGTATGGCTGGATTTGTAGAAAGATGTATAAATTTAGTTTTGTTATGGAATTTTTTGTTTTATTTTGTTTTCTCCATCTATGGTAATTGAGAGTTTTGCTGGATATAGTAGTGTGGGCTGACATTTGTGTTCTCTTAGAATCTGTATGAGATCTGCCAAGGATTTCTAGCTTTCAGAGTTTCTTATAAAAAGTCTGGTGTAATTCTGATAGGTCTGCCTTTATGTTTCTTGACATTTTTCCCTTATTGTTTTTAATATTCTTTGTTTTGAGCATTTAGTGTTTTGATTATTATGTGACAAGAGGTATTTCTTTTCTGGTTCAATCTATTTGGAGTTCTCTAGGCTTCTTGTATGTTTATGTGCATCTCTTTCTTCAGGTTAGGGAAGTTTACTTCTATAATTCTGTTGAAGATATTTACTGGCCCTTTATGTTGGGAATCTTCACTCTCTTCTATACCTATTATCCTTAGCTTTGGTCTTCTCATTGTGTCCTGGATTTCCTGTATGTTTTGGGTTAGGAGTTTTTCTTGCATTTTGCATTTTCTTTGCTGTTGTGTCAATGTTTTCTATGGTGTCTTCTGCAGTGGCGATTCTCTCTTCTATCTCTTGTATTCTGTTGGTGATGCTTGCATCTATGACCCTGATCCCTTTCCTAGGTTTTCTATCTCCAGAGTTGTCCTTTTTGTGATTTCTTTATTGTTTCTACTTCTATTGTTCAATCCTGAATGGTTCTGTTCAATTCCTTCACCTGTTTGCTTCTGTTTTCCTGTAATTCTTTACGGGATTTTGTGTTTCCTCTTTGAGAGCTTCTACACGTTTACTTGTGTTCTCATGTATTTCTTTAAGGGAGTTATGTCCTACTTAAAGTCCTCTATCATCATCATGAAATGTGATTTTAAAACAGTCTTGCTTTTCTGATGTTTTGGGGAATCCAGGGCTCACTGTGGTGGGAGAACTGGTTTCTGATGGTGCCAGGTAGCTTTGGTTTCTGTTGCTTATGTTCTTGCCCTTGCCTTTTGCCATCTAGTTTTCTCTGATGTTAGCTGTTCTTGTTGTCTCCTACTGTGGCTTTGCCCTGCTGCCAGCCTCTGTGTCAGTACTCCTGGGAGACCAGTTGTCTCTGAGAAGGATTTGGGTGTGAAGAGCCTGTGGTACAGGGTCAGCTCTGTGGTACAGACAGAAACCAAAAGGATCCTGTCCCCATAAGTTCCTTAGTGCCTGTGTCCTGATGCCTTTGGGAGGGTCCCTCTTTGGGCAGGAATTTGAACAGAAGTGGTGGTCTTACCTGTGATTACAGGTAGGTCACTTCTC
Organism: Apodemus speciosus; assembly: GCA_002335545.1. Taxonomy (NCBI): domain Eukaryota; kingdom Metazoa; phylum Chordata; class Mammalia; order Rodentia; family Muridae; genus Apodemus; species Apodemus speciosus. The sequence continues at coordinate 237,554 of BDUI01000134.1, forward strand.
CTGGGAGACCGGTTCTCTTGTGGTGGTATTTGTGAATGCAGTGCTGTGGCACAGGATCAGCTCGGGGGCACGACAAAAACTGAAAAGGATCCTGTCCCAGGCCACTCCTAGGCTCCTGTGTCCTCAGAGGCGGGTCCCTCTGAGCAGCAGTGGTGGTTTTACCTACACTGCCAGGCTTGTCTGTACTCCTTCTCTCCAGTGCTGTTTGGGTATGGAGCTCTGTATCAGAGGATCCAGCAACTTCAATTATGAAAGAAAATTTTCATTAAATCAGGGCGTGGTCTTGGAAAATTGCTGAGCCATTAGTTTGTCATTAACCCTCTTTGCATCTTTGATACCACATAGAAAAGGAACAATTTCTGGGCTGATTGTGAAGGCCAGACTTGAGAGCTACAAGGCAAAGCCGGTCATTAACCACAGTGAAAATACTGTGTTCTATGAGGTGCTTGTCATAAAATAACTATCAGCTTAAGTCTGCCTGAGCCCCACTTTTCATTATTGATTAGCTCTAACTGATGACTGTCTTTGTTGTGGTGGCAGTTGTGGTAGAATGTCTTTGTTTCATTTGTTTTGTCTTGCTTGCTTGTTTTTTCTTTATCATCATAGATTTTGAGTCCAAATAATACAAGCACAACTTTTAGATCACGTGTATTGGTTTAAATAGTTTCTCCAAACATAAACAGAATTGTTCTGTCTGATTTGTAAAATACTATTTTGTTTAGCAACCTTTACAATTAGGATCAGAGAACTCAAAAAAATTAAAAAAATTAAAAAATAAAAAAAAAGGATCAGAGAACTTTAACAGAATTAGTTGTGTGTAAAATTATACCTTTTCTAGGAATATTCACTGGCTTGATCTTGTCCAGGCAACCACTGCTGCTGAGTTCAGAGTGCTGTAGCCCTGTCATTTCCAGGGGACACTGTTTTGAGGCAATCTTCAACCTTTGACTACCACAATCTTTCTGCCTCCCCTTCCATGATAGTTATTCACTTTGCGGATTTTTACTCTTTGAACTTTGAACAGGTGTTAGTCTTTGTAAGTAACACACAAAGAAGAAGGAAGAGGAGGAGAGAAGGAGAAGGAGGAGGAAGAAGAAGCATTGAGGAGGTTTTAGAGCTGTAGGAATCTATGGGTACATGGATGTGGGGGCTAGTTTTATGGCCACTTGAGACAAGCTATAGTCACCCCAGAGAAAAGATGACTTGTCTCAAGTCATCATTTGAGAAATGCCTCTGAAAAATTGGGCTGTAGACAGGCAAGACTGTGGAACATTTTCTTAATTATGATTTACAGTGGAGGGTACAGCCAATATGGGTGGAGCCACCCCTAGGATGATGGTCCTGGATATTATTAGAGAGCAGATTGAGAAAATCATAGAGAACAAGCTAGTAAGTACAACCCTCCATTGCCTTTGCATCAGCTTTTGTCTCCAGTTTCCTGCCCAATTTGAGTTTCTGACTGGGCTTCCATCAGTGAACTGTGTAAGCCAAATAAACCTTTCCTCACCTAGTAGCTTTTGGCCACAGTGTTTTATCACAGCCATAGTTAACTCTAACACAACAGATGAGGATTTGGAAGACAGTTTGATATTGTATGGAAGAAAATAACACCAACAAGTTCTCCTCTAAGATTTGTGTGTATGCATGCCATGGGTTCTTGTTCAGAATAATAATACCAGATTGGGATTCCTGTTATGGTGTCTTAAACTCAAGGCAGAAATTAAAGAATACAAAAGAATTTGGAAACGCCTTCTGTGGAAGTCAGAGTTTCTATTCCTGCACAAACAAGAACATCATGAACAAGAAGCAAGTTGGGGAGGAAAGGGTTTATTTAGCTTACACTTCTACACTGCTGTTTATCACCAAAGTCAAGATTGGAACTCAACCAGGTCAGGAAGCAGGAGCTGATACAGAAGCCATAGAGGGATGTTACTGTCTTGCTTCCCCTGCCTTGCTCTGCTTGCTTTCTAATAGAACCCCAACACTACCAGCCCAGGGATGGCACCACCCAAAATGGGCCCTCCCTCCTTGATCACTAATTGAGAAAATGCCTTACAGCTGGATCTCATGAAGGCATTTCCTCAAGGGAGGCTCCTTTCTCTGTGATAACTCCAGCCTGTATCAAGTTGACACACAAAACTAGCCAATACACCTTTCATGTTCATGTATTTATGATTAATATTATGAAAAAGGTTATCCACCAGATTTAACTCAACCTCTATTAAAATTCCAATGCAATTCCACATTCCTACAACAGCCTGACTTTTACAATTAAAAAAATACACATTGGAGATAAATATCATCTTCAACAAATGGTGCTGGAAAAACTAAATGTTTATATGCAGAAAACTGAAGTTATATCTTTATTGCTTATCCTACATAAAATTCAACACTAAATGAATGGGGATTCCAAAAACTGGAAATAGATCTTCCGTATGATATAACTCTACAATTCCTGTGCATATCCTCAAAGATTTCTTGTACAAATGTACAGTGTACATATGTGATGGCATAGACTGACAATGGCCAGAAACAGCCCAGACATTCATCAACTAGTAAATGAATAATAATACAAATGTGGTACATATAGATTCAGCTGTAAGATAAAATGAAATGATAGATTTTGAAGTTAAATTTCAAATCATATTGAATGAGATCACCCAGACTCAGAAAGATGACTGCCACATGTTCTCTCTCCTATGTGGGTCCTTGATTCAAAAATTTATATTTGCATTTAGTTAGAGTACTTATAGAAGGCATGAAATTAGAAGGACACCATAATAGCAGGACAAGCTCAAGGAAGAGAGAGTAAGAGAATAAAGGTGGTATAAAGGGGGAAATGGGAGTACTGACAGGAGGCTTAGTTAGGGAGGAATAGTGAAAGTGGAAAGAGGATTAGAGAGGGTAACTAAGACAAAGGTGTTTGAAAACAGCATGAGAAAAGCTGTATTATATAAAGAACCAAAATCATACATTTATAAAGTATTTAAATGGAGTTGCTTTACACAGAGAATGTTTCTCAACCAACCACTAGTCAAATCAAATTTTGTTGCTGAGTGTGGGAGACCTTATTTAGAGTTTTAAAGCCATGTAATTCCCACAGACCTTCAAAACAATTCAGGTTATTGTCCTTGATCTTGTTTGCACACCCAAACATTATGGTCACTCTCTTACTAAAGACATCATGTATTTTGATCACGGAACATTAAAAATCAAACTGACCTACAAGCCTCCCCTTTACTATCTAACTTCCTAGTCCTGGAAGGTGCTATATAAGATTGTGGACAAGAAAAAATGGCCTACAGTGTAGGTGTAGCTCACCTACAGTGAACTACAATTATCAGTCTTTCAAGGTATATCAATGGATACAGTGGTGGTATAAATATTATGAAAATAATCCCTTCCTAATTAAATCAAAGTACGCAGATCTTTCCCATCTCTTGGTGATGAAGAATCACAGACAATATAAAATTATATTGTGGTTGTTTGATTGAAAATTGTCCCCATAGGCTAATAGGGAGTGTCATTCTCTGAAAGGAATAGAACATGTAGCCTTGTTGGAGTAGATGTAGCCTGGTTGGAACAGGTATGTCACTGGAGGGTGAGCCTCAAGTTTTCAGAAGATTAAGTTAGGCACAGTGGTTTCCTCTCTGCCTGCTGCCTACAGATCCAGATGTAAAACTCTTAAGCTCCTTCTCCATCACCATGTCTTCCTATGTGCAACTATACTTACCCACCAGGACAATAGTAAACCTCTGAACTGTAATCCCGAAAATTCAATGCTTTCCTTTATAAGAGTTGTGGTCATGGTGTGGTCTTCATAGCAATAAAACCCAAACTAAGGAAATACAATATGAAAACTATGCAACATACTTTAAGGTTTCCTGGACTCCAGATTTATTTTAAAATTTAACTACTCATAACATGACAAATTTTAGTAACCTTCATTAAACTGATAAGTTGAATTTTTACTATATGTGTGTTTCTATTTGAGTACATATGGGGAAGTGATGTCTTATCCGTGTGTTGTCCACATTTGTTTTCTTACATGTTATTCTCCATATATTTGTATCCAAAGTCGAAAATCATCAACTCTGAGTGTAAAGAGAACTTGCAGTAATTTCATTTCATCCAGCCTATTTTGAGTTTTAATATTCTCTCTTAGGCTGTTTTCTCCATTTCTTTTATGTTTGTTACCTAATTTTTCCCTACTATTTTAGTGTTCCAATGAAGGCAGATGGCTATAATCTGGATTTGCAAACATCTTTGTTTAAAGACCCTTTGAGAGAAATAATAGGAGATCACAGTTCAGAAGGAAGGAAGACTTCTATAACATAACAGTCTCTGGAGAATGCTTTGTTTCTTTACTGTTTCAGCACCTGCCAGCCATCTCCCCAAGAATCTAATTTCCACCCAAACATTCAACAGCTCTTTTGTTATAGTAACACCACTTACTTATGTCCCCCAGGAACAGACCTGATAGCTTTTTGTTGATTAATTGTCCTGTTTTTTGTTGATGCTTGGATAGCTTTCTCACCCTTGGTTATAATTTCAGTTTCTCTTGCTAACAAAAATAATCACTTTCTGCATTCAATTATGTTTAGTCTTAAATACATTGACTAGTGACTTTGTTGGTCTTTAACTAATAGTGCATAATTTATTTTAACACTGATCTGCATATCTGACTCACCTGACATATTGTCTAACACAATCGTTTAACAAATTTATGGAATTATATATGTGAAGGAATTTGTTGAAGTTCAATATTTAATAGAAAGTTAGAGCACAATCAAGAACCTTAATTAGAAATGTAATCATGCACAATAAACTTAAAAGCAGCCATTAAATGCTACCCAGCTGGAATTTATTTCAACATGACATTGATTGAGGATAAAAGCACAGTACAACTAACCTACTCCTACACCAAACTATCCCAAATCCTCTTGGAATAAGTAGCAGTCATAACCTTTGCCATAGGTGAAAATTCAGTACTCTGAACAGAACAGTAATGTAACAATTGAAATAGCCTGTAATTTATACCACAATTTGTAAAATGCAGACATTCTGTGATGGTTTCCATAGCAACATGCATACGGAGAAAAGTAAGATTACAGATGAAAATCAGCCATGACTGAAATGTCGAAAGCATAAAGAACAATTCCAAAAATTGAGACTTTTTTTGAAAAGCAAGCATTATGATTGAAACCACAATATAAAATATGTGCTTGTTATTATAATCTGGCAATAATGAAATTAACAATAAATATTGTTGGATGAATCAAAAATATTATTCAACACAATTAAAATATGTCTATAATATATGAAATTCTATAAGAATCCAATTTTTAGCCTCAGTTCCAAGTGAAGAAAAAATTTTCTGGGATCTCAAAATTCCACATGAGCCCCAGACACTAGTCCCTTTCAGTTCTCCCAGAAACACAAGTCAGCAAAGATCAACTCTGGCCTTTCTACAGTTATTATTATAAGCCTTGGAAAACTAAAGGTTAATTTTCCAGAGTGAGTGATCTAGAATTTACTGCTTTCATATATCATCTTCCTGTTAAAACGCCTAGCCTTCAATGATGCCATAATTCTCCTATGGCATAAAATAAAGGACAAAATGGAAGATAAAATAAAGCACATACATTAATCTAAATTAATTAACACTTTTTAAGGTTCTGTTTACTTGCTTTAGTAGATTAGCACTAAAACAAGTTAGCAATAAATAAAGTTAACTGCCTCATATGAGTATCTATGAAATAAAATTGAGAATGAGGAAATGAAGTGAACAAAGAAACTGCATATATAATTTTGTGATTGATATGAAGCTACTTGATTTGAAACGGAGGGAGGAACCAAGCACTTACCAATTATTTAGGCTCTGTAAATATTAGCCAGGCACAGGGCTTCACAGGAAAAATACAAAAATAAGCAAAAGTGTAAAACCCCTCATCACATAACTTTAATTCCAATATACAGTTTTCCTTACCAGAAAACTGAACCCACATACAAAGAGAGTCTCGGTGTACTACAAAGCAGGAACTGGTCATGCAGAAGGAGATGTAAGAAAAAGGTTTCCCAGCTAAGGAACTTTATAAATAAGTGTAGTCTGTTGAGATGAAAAGCAAAGAGAAAGGCACACAGCACTGCACTCTGGTTGCTAAGGCTATTTCCCAGGAGAAAGTTAGAAATGGATGCGGCTGCACTCTGTCAGTCAACCCCAGCCCATTCTGAACATAGCCATTTGAAGTTTTTGATGCTAAAGCAATAAAGTAAGTAAAAACTAAACCTCAGTTAGACATGTAACATGACAGTCCTGTTTGCTGATGAGCAGGATCACTGAGCTATGGTATTCAGTCATCCTTGTGGTTAGGCTGGTAAGCAAGCCACCTTTCCCGGTAAACTGTGTTGCATTTAGGTCCATTGATGCTAAATTAATCTTCATTTTATACTAGCACTTTATGAAAGTTTACTAGTTTTAGACTATATTATATGTGCACTAGAACTGCACAATTAAATGCATGTATGTTAAGTCACAAGAGTAATTCTAATTACTGAATTGGGTACTTAAAATAAGTACATGAAGGAGTCAAGAGTGAACCCTGTCATAATGAAGTATACTTACATCAGCATGAGCCACATTTAAACTAATACAGATATACACATAAATATTTACACTTACTGTCGCCTTTACAATTTATTTGTTTATTTTTATAATACTGAAGACTGAACCTAGTGTGGTGATTTGTCCTCCATAGTCTCTTATATCTGAATGCTTGGTCATTATTGAGGAGTTATGGCCTTGTGGGTAGAAATGTGTCACTGGAGGTAGGCTTCAGGATTTCAACAGCTCACCCAGATGCAATGTTTCTCTCTTCCTCCTGTCTGTGTATCCAGATTTAGAATTCTTAGCTACTTCTCTAACACCATGTCTGTTTGCATGTCACTATGTTCCTAACATGATGACAATGGACTAAACCTCTAAGACTGTAACCCAGATCCTATTAACTCCTTTCATTTATAACAGTTGCCTTGGTCATGGTTGTCTTTTCACAACAATAGAATAGACACCAAAAACTATGGCCTCATGTATACTAGGTAGCATGCATACTTGGCAGATTTGCTACCACAGAGCTATAGTTCAATTTGCATATATTTAGGAGTGTGTTTTTATATGTGGGCTAGACTACACACACACACACACACACACACACACACAGAGAGAGAGAGAGAGAAAGAGAGAGAGAGAGACTGTGACTTGTGAACAGTGATACCTCAAATATGCAACAGCAAAGAGTGTTTACTCTTCAGAGAACCTGTATGCAGGGGTCCACCATACTTTGGGATGGAAGACAGAGGTGTGGAGTTTACAGGGTGAATTTCAAGCCTTCCCTTGATTGGGTGGTTCTATTTCTAGGGGTATAGGTGCCTGCCTTTGTGATTGGTTAAGGCACTGGGGGATTTTGGGGACATTTTCTGATTAATTATACTTGGCTCAAGTTAGGTGGTGCGACAACTTCTACAGCTCCTTGATTGGCTGCCCAGGAGGTAAATTCAGGTTAGGTGGAGGAGCAGCTTCTATAGCTCCTGATTGGGTCCCCGTGAGGTTGGCTCAGGATTTTCCTGGAATTGACTTGTTTTAGACTTTTCCAGTTCTGTGAAATTGAAACTTAGGCATACTCTCCTAAACTGCCAGTCTGCAGCCTGTCATGGACTCAGCCGACAATGGCTGACTAATTCAGTCCTCTGAACACAAATTTTTATTAAGTGAAATGTACAGAAAGAACATTGGCTAATGATAAATGCGCAGATCTTTGTTTCTATTACTAAGGCATATGGAAGGACTCTCCTTATATATAGAGCTCTGAAACAGGAGCTAAGTTCTATTAAGCACTGTTAAATACAACTAAGTACTGATGAGTACTATTAAATTGCTAGCTCTGTGCTGAGCTTCCACTGAGTACTGTTTAGGTTTCCTGCAAACCATTAAAGCTGTTAAGCCCGGCCATTAGTTAGGATGGACTTCTTTTTTTACCCAGCCACAAGAAATTTGAAACATTTTATTTATATATTCAAAAATAAGTTGACCTACTATTTTATCTTTCATTGTACAATGACTAACCCACAGTGACGGTATAAATTAGTGAATTTCATTACCTTTCCATAAACACATGTTACTCATTGATCAAATTCCCCATGTTTATGTTTACTGGCTCCTCCAACCCTTCCCAGTCCTCAATTGTCCCTCTTCAACTTTCACTTCATTTCTTTTATATTCATTTTATTGAAAAAAATGATTCTATTCTCATACAATATCCTGGTACAGTTTCCTCTCCCTCCACTCCTTCCAATTACACTCCCATTCTGTCCCTCATCAGAAAAGAAGAGGCTTGCCAGGCCTGGTGGCATGTGTCTTTAATCTCAGCATGTGGGAGGCACAGACATCTCTGTGAGTTCAAAGTCAACCAGGTTTGTATAGTAAATTCCTATAGAGAGAGACCCTATCACCAAAAGAAAAGAAGAAAAGAAAAGAAGAGAAAAGAAGAGGCTTCCAAGAGTTAATAACGAAGCATAAAAAAATAAGACAAACAAAAAACATCACAGCAAGGCTGTAAAAGGTAACTATACTGAAACAAGCCTCAAGAGCAAGCACAAGAATCAGAGATGCACTCCATCATGTTTAGAATTCCCATGAAAACACTGAGCCGAAAGCTATAATATATACACAGAGGACCTGGTATGGACCAGTGTAGGCTTTGTGCTTGCTGCTTGTCTCTGTAAATTCATATGATCCTTGCTCAATTGATTTAGGAGCCCTTGTTTTCCTGGTGTTTTCTATCCCCCTGGTTCCTTTTGTCTGCTTCTCTGTGCGGTTCCCTCGGCTCTGAGAGGAAGGTATTTGATTCAGACATCTCATTTTGAGTTGTGTGTTCCAAGGACTCTCTCTATGGACAATGGAT
>BDUI01000134.1:250554-262164 GCA_002335545.1 Apodemus speciosus
AGAGGCAGGCAGATTTCTGAGTTCAAGGCCAGCCTGGTCTACAGAGTGAGTTCCAGGACAGCCAGGGCTACACAGAGAAACCCTGTCTCGGAAAAAAAAAAGAAAAGAAAAAAAAAGAAATTGCCAGGAACAGTCTATTCTTAAAGAATAAGGATTTTCTCCACACAACTTTTATCTCTGATCTCACCATAATAGAACAAACAAACAAAAAAAAGCATAGGTTCCAACAAAGAAGCATCCTACAATAGACCTGATGTAATACCTCACAAAGTTGTCAAGATAAAAATAACACAGGTCAAGTGAGAAACTTTTAGAGTGAACAAGAGACACATGCCAACTAAATGACAGTATGGTGTTGTGGGTTTGATCTAATGCTACTTATATTATGGTAATTGGCTCCCTAAAATTGCATGAGAATCTGCATGTGTACATGTAAGTTACTGAAGGTCTCTGCCCCCAGTTTGTTTTGATTGGCAAATAAAGTTGCCAACAGCCAATGGCTGGGAAGGAAGAGAGAGACAGGACTTTTAGGATCCCTAGCCAAGGGTTGGTGCAGGACTTTTAGGATTTCTGGGCAAGGGGATGGTAGGGTGGGGGCGGGGCATGCCAGGAGAGGAGGAGAAGACAGAGAACATAGGAACCAAGTAGGTGCTGGAGAACTCAGCCCAAGAGGGCTGCAGGTCTGGGTCTGGGACAGCCAAGATGGAATATAGGTTTTAGTAAGTGAGGTTTGGAAGTAGCCCAGACATTGAGCTATTTAAGGAATATTAAAATACAGAGGCTGTATGTGCATCTTTCATTCAGGAACGCAGAACATTGGTGCTGGTAGTGGGGAACGTGCTGCCCACAGGACCATTTGACTGGTTATAACTGGCTTTTGCAGCAATATGGTAACATTGATAGGATCCTAGAACCATCAGTACCATCCCTACAAAAAACATAATATGCGAGAATAATATAATACACGCTGAATCAGCAAAGGCTTTTTATTAATAAGAATGTATAACTTCAGTTCATTAATGAACAATAAATAAACTGAACTCATGTTAGAAATTAAACAGAAAAACATGTATGGGTTAGTAAGTGGGAATTTTCTATACTATCTTACCAAATTTTCTGTAAATCTAAACCTTTCTGAAAAAAAGTACACACACATACATATGTATGTGTGTAACTATGTATTTCAAACCTGACTCATCTAAGAAATATTTCACAACATGATTTTTAAGTACTAATACATTCAAATACCATTAATCATGACACTAAATATGTAAGTAGATCTAAAATATAGCAATCAAATGTATACATTTAATGTTCTCAATAATTCATTCAGACTAGGAAAACATGTCTTGCTGTGATCATGGAGAAGTTTTCTATTTAGATATTTCTTGCAAAGCATCATCAAGATCAATGTTAGTATTGTCATGCTCACAGAGCAGTGTTTGAAAGGAACTCTGAAAGACCCTAACACTAAACTGACTCCACAATGATCAGCCTCTGTGACCCCATGTGCTAGCCATCCTTCACATGAAATTGCACTTTGATAGATGAGTAAATACTGTAACGTAGATACACGACTTAGCATGGTGCCTAGCATATATCAAACTCTCGGAGTGGTAGCCTTCTATTTATGTCATTTATTGAAGGAGGTAAATCATAGAGGGACAGGTTGTTAGAGTTCATAGCCTGGCCTCACTTCCTGTCCACTCTCAGCTTCCTGAGTTCCAGTGAAATGTGACCATTATAATGCTGCTTTTCCCTCCAAGATACACTGCATATCCTTGAACGGTAAGCCAAAATAAACCCTTTTTCCATTAAGTTACTTTCTGTCAGATATTTTGATACAATGAGAACAGTAGCTATTATAACTTCTGCTAAAAAAAAAAAAGAGGTGATTCAACAATAAATGGTAAACCTTATGAATTCTTGTGAAATTTTCACTTACTAATTTCAAGCCCCAGTTGAAAATGAATCTGCAGAAAGTAAAACCATGGATAAAGCTTAAGTTGTTGCATTGGCTTTTCAGATAAGCATTTGAAAATATCTATTCTCTCTCTCCCTTCCTCTCCCCCTCCCTCTCCCTCTCCTTCTCCCACCACCCTCTCTCTCTCCTCTCTGTATATATTTATATGTATGATATATAATCATTATCTATCCTTTATTACCATATGATAAATTATGAGTAATCATCAAAGATTATGCTGGCTATGTGTGTGTGTATGTGTGTGTGTGTGTGTGTACATGTGTATATGTGTGTAATAGCTGCTTATACTACATACCATGTAACTCAGGGAAAAAATAAAATCTATTTTTTATTTTCCACAAAAATATCTTGATCAATAAATGTCTCTTGTCACCACTTAGAAAACTCTTCTGTTTTCAGTTGTCAAGGTCAAATACATAGAACTTTTTCAAAAAAATAGTTCAAAATTAGAATCCTTCCTCCACAGATGTATCTTTGCCCTTTATATTAAGTATTAAATGTGATGTGTTGATAGTCTGAGCTTCTAAAACTTGTTTTACTAAAAAGAAACTCTTGGGGCTTGTTTGCTAAACTAGCAGCTTCTCCATCCCTGGTCTGGAGCATACACATCCAACACAGAGCCACAGTGTCAGGGCCATCCATCTGTACTTTAAGAAATCCTTCAACTGCTTTGTACGATCAGAGAAATTGTATAAATATTGATGGGAATAAAAATCCAATGTTTTGTTAAAATGCAATGTTGGAGTGCTAATCACAGCTTGAACAATGAGTTACAAGTCTAACTTCCTTAGACTTTCTCGTTTTTCACTAGTAAAATAGAAATAATTTCTTTAATTGCAAACTCTATTAGTATCAAGCACAGTTCTAAGCAACAAATAGCACGAGGCAAACATCCCTATGATTCTCTGTAATCCCCTCTGGAGTTCATGCTTACCACTCTACCTTCTATAGAGGAAGCTGAAGTTATGTTTGCTGGCGCCTCTGAGATGAGACCTTTGTCTTTGTCCTTGAATTTTTCCTCTCACAGTACCATATCTCGTGTAAAGTTGGAGAACAAAAATTATCTATGGGATACATTAGTTCAGGATAACCTCATAACTACTTACTGTTCTAGTTTTGTCTACAGATTTATTATTTTGACTAATCCTTTTCATTTTCCATTTCCAACAAGTTGAACATAATAAAGTGCATTTCACATAATGAAAAGGGCAGAAAGTAGATTTAAAATTATTCTTGATCTACAAATAAAAATTAAGATAGTCAGCAGAAATAAATGGAAGATAGACTAAAATGTAAAGGAATTACGTTTGAAAGAATTTTGCAAAATTGCTTTTCTGTGTCTATATATGTTGATGACATTGTTCTAATCTGCTATATTTCTGAGTAATGCAGTACTCTTGGGTAGGCATTGAGACTTTCCCTAGAATAGAAACCATCATTAGTGTGAGTCTAATTTAGTTCCTTGCTGAAGGTGATAAAGGCAGCTCATTTATTCCTCATAGTATAGAAGTTCTTTTTAGTACTTCAACATCTTTCCAAGATCCTGAAAGTGCAGCTGAATAATGGGACCTGGAGGACGGCATCGGGGCAGTCAGAAATAGACAGACTCTTTTTCAAGTAACATACAACCCACTGTTTGGAAGAAATATCATTTCAGTGAAGTAAAAGTAAACTAGTTTCTCCTTATTAGTAACTGATGGATGTAGGAGGATTGCTTGACAATTTGATTTTTTGCACCTGAAAATGAGAATAAATATTTCTCAGTTAATGATACGCTCACATATGTATTTTTCTACTACTTTCCATATTATCATCCCTGGAAGTTACTGAACAGAAAACTCAGACACCAGTGCCTCCTGTTCTCCGAAAGGCAGCAAACAAATGCTTTTCAAACATTTGTTTCAAACATTTTTGCCCATTGTCTTTCTATAGATCTTCACCAATAACTCATTTCACCTTAGTATTCTTGGATTTCTGAGGTTATCAAGTGTCAAACATTTGAATGACTGAATACAAACTCAGTCTTACCATTTATTGTAGATTTTGAATGCATATGCAATATCGTTACAATTTTCTGTAATTTATAAATTCTGACATATATAAATTTGATAATGAATTAAGAGAAATGCTACCTCCTAGTGATTGTAATTTATTGTGCTAAGCTTGGCATAATTAAGAATTTTATAATTATATTTTAAAATTAAATTAGATTCAAAATTTTTCTAACCAGATTTAGACTTTTCAATATGCATATCTAATTTTTCCAAGTTTGAGTATACATAATTTCATGAACTTATTTTTCAAAACAGTGTAATCTACCCTATTAGGTTTTTAAATCTAAACCAAAAGATAGATTAGCTTAAGGGACAAAACGAATAGAGAGGGAAGATAGCCTGTCCAGTGGTAGCACGTCCTAATGAGCCAGCTGCAGTGTGAACCAGATAATCCTCCACAGAGGGTTTCTCTAAGTTGCATCATTCACTGCCCCTGATTAATATAACTTAACCAAGAATCAGTCAAATGAACAAAATTTATCCAAATTTAGAATTAGATGGGAAAAGTCATATTGAAATTAAATCACTACGTTAAAATTCTAACAACAACAGGGAAGACAGGACTAGCAGTAATGGGCCAGCACCTTGAGGCTTTGCACTTCCTTGTCCGCTAGCCCTTGGTTTGCAAGTAAAGCATGAGAACTAACTACACCAAATTCCTTCCTGACTAGTCACTGGCTGACTTAGGGAGATTCCTTCATTTGCTTTAGCTTCTTGAAAACACATGTGCCAAAGGAAGATTCAGTCAATAATTCTCTACATAGACAATTTAACATCACCAAAGAATGATATAACTAAGAACTTTGCCTCAAAAGTTGTCAGTCTAATTAAAATCATGACAGAATGTTATCACATTGCAAAAGTATTCTAGCTTATAAATTTCTTGTTTTATTAAATTTGTTCTTAAATAATTCCACACATATGCACAATGTTTAGTGACAAGTCTCACCAGAACCACCCTGTAAACCATACTCTTCCTCCTCTCAAATATCTCATATACATGAGAGGTAATTTTAGTAAGTCCTAAAAGACTTACTCAGCAGTAGGTATACAACTAAAGACTGTTACAGAATGTTTGATAATTATACATAGAAAACCTAATTGTTGACAAAACATAAAATCCTAAATAAATAATCAGATATTGTTAGGTGTCCTGAAAAGAAAAACTTTGGTATCGCTCTAAAAAGTCTCCATACATAAGAATGCTAAAGAATAGGAAGTTCCTGCCTTTTTAAAGGCAAGTTGCATGGGAAAAAATCTGTGGTCTTTGCTCTATTACCCAAGGCAAAGTTAGCTGGGTGACTTTGAGCTACCCCAACATAACAGTGAGTGACTTTGAACTACCGCACCATAACAGTGAAATTATACAGCCCCTATTGACTTGGCTTGGAGCCCTCCCCCCACCAGGAGAATGACATGGTTCAATCTATCAAGAGTTCTCTTGAAAATAGACCCATATTTCTCACCTTGCACAAAGCTCAAGTCCAAGTGGACTGAGGACCTCAACATCCAGATACACTGAATCGAATAGAAGAGAAAGTGGGAAAGAGCTGTGAACTCATTGGCACAGGGGGAAATTTCCTAAACAGAATTCAAAAATCATCAATGACTGATTCGCTAAGATCAAGAATTGATACATGGGACCTCATGAAACTGAGAAGCTCCTGTAAGGCAAAGGACATAGTCAATAAGACAAAGTGGCAACATACAGATTGGGAAAAAAAATCTTCACTAACCCCACATCCAATAGAGGACTAATATCCAAAATATATAAAGAACTCAAGAAGCTAACCACCAAAAAAACTGTTGCAAGTTATTTCCTATCTATTCACATTGAGGCAGTGAGTAGCCAGTGATTGGATGGGAGAGAGGAGGAGGAGTTAAGAGCAGTGAGAGGAGGGAGGGAGGGAGGGAGGGAGAGAGAGAGAGAGAGAGAGAGAGAGAGAGAGAGAGAGAGAGAGAGAGAGAGAGAGAGAGAGAGAGATTCAGATGGCTTCAGACGTATTTCTGGTGTTTTGGAGAGGTTAGAAATATATTGGGATAAGACTTTATCATTGTAAATTGGTATTATGTAACTGGGAGTTTTATATATATAAATATATTTGGTTAACTATTCAAGTTTAAGAGTCATGCTTTACCAGATACTTGGAAGGGGTAGGTACTGAGCAGAAGTGTGATACTCCCACCTTTTACAGAGTCTATGGTGAGAAGGAAACACAGCTGGGATGTGGTGAGAGCTAGCTGGGATGTGGTGAGAGCTAGCTGGGAAAGAGCTAGCAGTGACAGTGAGAGCTGACCTGAATGAGACCCACTGGGACTTGGTGAAGAGGCCTGGCAGGGCAGTACTTTATATAATTATTTTCCCACTACAAAAAACCCAAACAACCCAATCAAAAAATTGGATATAGAACTAAAGAGAGAACTCACTACAGAGGAATCTCAAATGGCTAAGAAGCACTTAAAGAAATGTTCAAAGTCCTTAGTGATCAGGGAAATGCAAATCAAAAGAACCCTGAGATTCCACCTTACACTAATCAGAATGGCTAAGATCAAAACCTAGGGTGACAACACATGCTGGATTGCTGGTGGGATTGCAAACTGGTACAATCACTCTGGAAATCAATCTGAAAGTTCCTCAGAAAATTGGAAATAGATCTACCTGAAGACCTAGCAATACCACGCTTGGGAATATACAAAAAAGATGTTCCAACATGCCACAGGAACACGTGTTCTGCTATGTTCATAGTGGACTTGTTTGTGATAGCCAGAAGCTGGAAACAACCGAAGTGTTCCATGACAGAATGGAACAGAAAATGTGGTTCATTCACACAATGGAATACTACTCAGCTATTAAGAACAAGGACATCCCGAGTTCTTCAGGCAAATGAATGGAACTAGGAATTATCATCCTGAGTTAGGTAATTCAGACCCAAAAGGACATGCATGATATGTACTCACTAATAAGTGGATATTAGCCAAAGAAATAGTACAGAATACCCAAGATACAGTCCACAGAACTCAAAAAGGTCAATAAGCTAAAGGGTCCAAGTGAGGATGCCTCAGTCCCACTTGGGAGGGAGAACAAAGCAATCACAAGTGGGGAGGGAGGGAGGGATCTGGGAGGGAAAATGAACAAGAGAGGGGGAAGAGGGGAACATGATCTGGTATTGGGTGAGGGAAAAGGACTGAAGCCCTGAGGGGCAGCAGAAAGAATGGAAACAGGCAATCTTGGGAGGGAGGAGTTTGGGGGGAGGTACTAGAATGTATCAGAGACCTAGGAGGTGAGAGACTCTCAGGACTCAAATGAAATGCTGATAGGGAGACGGAACTTATAGAGCCTTCCTCCAGCAGAAAGACAGGACATCAAATGAGGGAGGGTGTTGCCATCCCACCGTCAAAACTCTGTCTGAAAGAACTGCAGGGATGGAAATAGAAAGGAACCTGAGGAAAAAAGGTCCAGTGACAGGCCCAAAGAGGGATCCAGCTCAAGGGGAGGTCCCAAGGCCAGAGACTATTACTGAGGCTATGGAGCACTCACAAAAAGACTGTATTATTAAGTGACTGTATTATTAAGTCAGGTGATACAGACCTTACCTGTTTCAGAGCACAAGTATTGAATGTAAGACTTCACTTTGGTATGTCCTATATAAAACAAAAGAAGAATATTAGCATAGTAATATATCTATTCTCCCAACATGTATGGATAACACTGTTTCACATCTGCATAATAACATTGTAAGATATATGTGTGGATTCTTTTATTTTACTTGGTCTTGTATATTATAACTAGTTGCTATAGTTTTAATATTTTTTGATTTAGTATTCTTTGATGAACATCACAGCTTTTCTTATTAACTATATCTTAAATTGTGTTTATAATTTGTAATAATGGTAAACAGGTGTCCCCTCTTACACATGTCAATCAAATTGCATTTATAATGTATAATAATGTCATACAGGTTTCCCCTCCTACATGTCAATCAAATCATATTTATTATGTCTTACAATGTCATACAGGTGTCCCCTCTTACACAAGTCATTCAAATTGTATTTATAATGTGTCACAATGTCATACAGATGTCCCTCCTTACACATGACATACATGCATATCAAGGGAAAGAGTGTCCTTTGCACAGAAATATAGTAATGTCATCTTCTCTTTTTGAAGAATTTTAACTTCTTTTTTTTTTAAATGAGGGCAATAATAGGTTGGTGCATTTAAAGTATTTCATTAGATTCTAATTGTGATTAAGAAGTTTTTTGCAGTTCACCTTATGGGCATAGATTAAAGATGTGGAGTAGCCCACAAGGGACCTCATTAGCATGGTGATTACAAGTTAATCAGTACTACAAAGATCAGAGAAATAATGAAACAGAAAAACAAATTTTTGATGCATTCATTATTAGATTTTCTTGGCTTTTAAAGGTTTAAAAACTATCAGGCTAATGTTTGTAACTTTCATCTCTCTGCAGTATGCTACCCCAAGGGAACAGTTTTGTGCTTTGGGGTAAAACCACTGAGAGAGGCGTCATTGGGTCATTTATTTTATTGTAGTTTTTTTCAAACCAACAAACATCTAGGAAATGAGTACCAGGATCAAGACGTATTATTATCAAGCACTGTGGTGAACATACATGCAAACAGGACTGCAAGTTGAACATAAGAAAACACATTAAACCAAGAAAACATGCTATGAGAAAGAGAGAAACTTTAGATGGGGATCTGAGAAAACAACTGAAGAATAGTAGAACTCAGTGCAAATCTTAAAGAATAAGATCTTAGGAGACAGGATGAAATGACATTTGAGAAAACAGTTCTAAAGATAAAACTGTCTGTATGTCTGTGTGTAAAAAGAAATGGAATCTGAGAGGGAGGGAGAAAGGCAAAGACGGAGGGAGGGAGGGAAGAGGAAGGAAGGAGGAAGGGAAAGAGAGAGAGAGAACACGTACAGGCTGAAGAGATAGCTGTCAGTGGTTGAGACTGATTATTGCTCTTGAGGACCTAAGTTCAGTTCCAAGCACCCTATGTCCAGTAGTTCACATCCTCTTGTAACTCCTGTGGATACAACCCCTCTAGCCTTTCTGGGTACCCACATATGCATAGTATCTATTCCCATAGACCCACTAACATATACATATGAATAATTAAGACATAAATCAGTAAAAGTAAATATAGGAGGAGATGAATCAGTTTTAACAAATCTGGCTCAGATGATAGGAAGCATCAATATCATGGCAAAGCAGTTGATGCTTTCCTCTATTCAATATTTTGTCCAATAGAAAATGGTTTTAAGTAAGTAAATTTTCTTGTACTTCAAGTCATAACAAACAAACAAAACAAGCTAGAAAGTGGAAGGAAATAAAGTTAATTGCTCTTTGTACCATCTAGGGTGATTTAAGGCTTTTTACTCCTAGAAAAAATGAGAAGAGATTTTAATGGGAGGGTAGGGAGCATTTCCAAGAAGAGACAGAGACCTAGGATGGGGAGGTGCCTAAGAATCAATGAGGTGTCCTTAGCTGTGACTCACAGCATTGGAAATATGGAAGGTATGTCTCCTGTGTGCAGGCAGGAATCCCAGTTGACTAATATTAATGATACTCTATTATATTTGCAGACAGGATTCTGTTGTCATCTGAGAGGCTCCACCCAGCAGCTGATTCAGAGACAGACATCTACAGCCCAACAGTAGATAGAGCTTGGGGCCTCTGAGGGAAGAATAGGAGGAAGGATTACAGCTCCTAAGGGAACAGAAAGTAACTCCACAGGAAGACCAACAGAAACAATTAACCTGGACCCTTGGGACTCTCAGAGACTGAACTACCAACCAAAGGACATACACAGGCTGACCCTAGGCCTACCCACACATATTTAAGAGATGTGCAGAGTGTTCTTCATGTAGGTCCAGAACAACTGGAGAGGGGGTCATCCAAAAAGTCTTTGACTACATGTTGTTCTGGCTGTCCTGACTTGTCTGTCCTCAGTGGGAGAGGAAATACCTAGCTTTGTAGAGACTTGAAGTTCCAGGGTGGGGAAATACCTCTGCTCAGCGGAGAAAGGGAGGGGATGGAAAAGGATTATGGGAGAGGGTGACTGGAAATAGGGTCAGTGAGCATGATGTAAAGCAAATAAGAATAAATAAAATAAAATAAATAAATAAATAAATAAATAAATAAAAATCAGTGCAAAGATTTATCCACTGGGACTGGATTCCAAAGTCTGCATACTGAACAATTGTGGTTTTCTTCAGTGGTCTTCCTCTGTTGTGTTTAGTTTGCTTGATGAAGGTGAAGGCTGCACTTATCTGTGGGTATAAGGACAATAGTTCCATACCTAAAACTCAGGAAATATTGTGGAAGAGGGGGTAGAGAGATTCTAAGAGCCAGAGGATTGGGTAGTCTGGTATGGGACTATGTCCATAGAAACATCAGAAGCTACACCCATACAGTCTCACCATCATGACTGCCTAAACATGAGCTGAACAAGGACGACACCAACAAACATGCCAATCTGCATGGGAAAAAGCTCATGAAATTTCAGCCCTAACCAAAGAACAACAGAAAACTGAGTAAATCAGGGAGATACAGAAGTGTTCTTCCCCAGAGAAGAGCACATCAATGGCTTGTCCACAAATAATCATTCAGTCATACATACATTCAAGTATTATTATATGGACTCAACTGTTTTTAAGGGGGGTTATATGCATACATACAAATACATATAAGTATGAAACAACAACTGATAGGAGGGGAAAGGCTATGAATTTAAAAGGGAAACAAGGTACAGTACAGGGGATAGTTTGGAGAGAGGAAAGAGAGAAATGTTATAATTAAAGTACGATCTCAAAAAAAGACATCAAGCAAACAAAAACAAACACAGTGTGAAGAATGCAGGCATGATGTACCTGGCCTTCTAATGCTCACACTCTACCTTGTGCAGATTTTTCAAAGGATATTCATATGCACAGTTCTGTCTCATTAATGTAAAACATGCAGTGATATTATTTTTTTTTTCTGAGTGGGGGCCCCTCCCCCTGCATGCACCCAGCTGTATCCCTCCATCAGTTCTGACTTCATCCCAGCTGTCTAAGGTGTGTGATGTTTAACCGTGCCTCTGAGCTAAGTTTGAAGCTTGTGTCCCAAGTCTGAGTTCACCTGTTATGGGAGCCTAGGACCTTGATATCAGGGTTTATTTCTCCTMAATTCCTGAGGACTTGGCTTCCCAACCTCTTTGCAATCAAATATTATCTAGATAATGAACCCTGTACTGGGAGAGCCCCAGTATGCAACAGAGGTGATAGGCTGTGGAGGGGAAGATAGGTCCCTGGATATATTACAGTTCCCTAAGGCTCAACCCTCCAGTTCTTCCTGTGTGGCTGAGTGGTTCCTACATGCCGAATATTCATGTTACAAATTTGACACTGGAAACTGCCTTAGGGTTGGGGTGGGAAGGGGTCTAGAAAATGACATGAGTCTTGTCCCTCCTTCCTTGCTTCGGCCAGACACCCAACACATAATCATCTTGTGACTTTGTCTAAATGACCTGCGGAGGAATTTCCCCAGTGCCTACACGCA
>BDUI01000134.1:310417-327791 GCA_002335545.1 Apodemus speciosus
CCACCCAACTTATGCCCACCTCCCCCCCCTCGATTTCCCTTTGTTGGGGCATCTATTGAGCCTTCACCTGGCCAAGGACCACTCTTCCCACTGATGCCCAACAAGGCATTCCTCTGCCACATTTTTGGCTGGAACCATGTGTGCCCCTTGGTTGATGGTTTAGTCCCTGGGAGTCATTGACAGCTTCTTAATGGTTATAAGTGCAATATACATACTCTAGTTATAGACCTTCTATCATTAATTCTAGTTCTTCTCAGCATTGACTGTGGCTGATAACAAAAGAATTACAGTACTTTCAATTGTTTCATTTATTTTCTTAAATAAAACATTAGAGTGAAAGAAAAAAAGGTTGCAAAGATGAAATGCCTGGAACACTGGGAACTATAGTCATTTAAAAAGAGTTGTACTTTTAAGTGTTGACAATCTGTTTCAATAGTGTCAAAAGCATAAGTATGAATGCAATTATTTCAACCTAAAAAGGAAATTTCCAATCTAACTATGTATAATTACTCTCAAGTGTCTGTTTTTCTGTCTACTGTCTCTTTGGGAAACTTTATAATCCAGAAATTAACATTTTACAAGAATACATAAATCTGTTTTCAGAAGCAATGGAAATTTCAGCACAATGGGATTGATTTTACTCCAATTATGCCTCACTTAGCTTCATGAAAAGATGACTCTAAGAAAAAGTATGATAAGTATAATTCTCATTATTCGATTCATCCAGCATAAGATTTTGTTACACAGCTTCAATTTTAAAAGGCAGAATAATACAAATGACCATATAAATGATTTTACAATTCAAAAACTTTCTATGTTTTGCTTTCAATAACTTTTAGCAGGACTTAGATGAGTTGCTAGTTAGTCAAGTTTAACATTTTATGATATAACAAAGTTCCAAATAATATTACCTCAGCACAACTTCCATTTTCATCTTCATATTTATTTAACATTCTTCAGAGCTGAAAGATATATACACAAACCTCCTGTTAGTATAACAATAAGTAACCTATTTATGAATGTCTACATTAGTTAAGAATAAACAGTCTCATCTCCTTAATTAAGAGAAACATTCTGAAAAAATATATCCTCAGTCAAATTATAAAACAAATAATATGCCATTTAAATTACATTTGCTATTAAAATTATAGTAATAATTCATCTCAGAAGAAATGTCTTTAACATGTAAAATCTTGTAACACTTGAAAACTGTGGGCTGGATTTTTACTTTGCAGCCAAAAAATGAGAAAATATAAAAATTTTGATTCCACAATAAATTATATTATACACAGATTCTGCTGAAATACTAGAGCAAAATATTAAATGAAGAAAAATAATTCTTTCTAGGATCTTAAGAGGAGAAACCATGTGATACCTGCCAAATTCAAACTGCCCTCATGAATGGATTAGCCCTTTAATGTAATTTATTGGTCAATGGGCTGATAATAAGTTGTTTTGAGAGCCAGTCTCGACAAAGTCCTTTGATCTAAACACTTACGAGATTCTGCATTATTATATTGAGTAGCCTCATGCGTCTATAGCAAAAAGGTTCATCCTATATCCTGGGCCAGAATCATAAACAAAATATACCCATTTTCTACATAATTTACCTAGTAGGTTCTATTGCATCAGCAAGAGAAGATTAACTAAGAGATCTTCATGCCACCATACTCCATATCACACTATAGAGGACATCTGTGAGACTAAGGATCTACATAACAATTTTAGGTAATAAGCTCTTTTAGTAACATACTGTGCTTCATTGAAAAGTTAGCATTTGAAGTAAGAAAATTACCCAATACATAGAATATCCCCAGCATAAAGAAAAATTAATTAAAATACTTGAGAAGAGAGAGCTTAGCTAACATGTTCAGAAAATGTTAACCTCCCCCTGCATCAATAATGGAAGGAACACTACTGAAAATACATCAAGGGCAACAAGAAGCTTCTCTTATGTTCTACTTCATTTGTATTAACTGGACTGCTTGTTTTGTTAAAAATTAAGGTATCTAATTAAACTAGTTTGAAGATCACTCAGCCAAACACKATAAAAAATAGTACTTGGGAGTTATTGTAGATCTCAATTACTAGTTTTTCTATGCCCCCAAGACATTCACAGTTGGCCAATTCATTTGTTTGACTGGACTTTCTGTGGATGTCTCACTTACATACATGTAATTTCAGTTGAACTCTAGGGTCATTTGGACTTGGTAGAGGGTATATGCTTTCCCCTTTGGCCTTGACAGTATCTTCTATTTTGTCACCTTTTTAAATCCCCAGTTCTAAAGATTATAATATAATATGAATACTTGCTTGTGTAGCTATTTATGCCCTTAAATTGTTTTGTTGATATGCATTTCATGTACCTAAGAACTATGCTACACTCCTCTATGTAAAATGTATTAGATCTGTAAATTGATAATGAGTGGAAAACTCTGTAGTGTAAACAAATGTGATACACTTTAATTGTAAGATTACATATGTTCAATTTTATCAAATAAAGCACAAATATATGATAAATATTTTAAATTATTTAAATAATTGCATAGCCTTGTTTTGATGGAATCATTTGTGAAAAGAAATTCTTCAAACCCAAAAGCTGTTGAGCATCAAGTATTCAGCTACATACTGATATTCATTCCAGAATTTACTTCAGTAATTAGCAAGTAACAATCTGTTTGATAAGTCAATTATGTATTGCTTGGTGGTTGAAGAAAAAGTTTTTGTGGCTTGAGTTTATTAACTGATAATCTGTGTCAGCAAAATAATGAGTAAACCTGGGCATCGAAGAGCTACTTATCAGAAATGCCATGACTTTGTTTTCCTCAAAATGACAGTTTTAAATTCTGTTCTTGATAATGTACAGTCAAATTATTTGGTCTACAATTCTGTATTAATATGGAAAGCAAGATATTGAGAAAAGCAATTTTATATGCTAAAAAACCGGGCAGTTACACCTTCCAAAGAGAGGGAGACAAACAGGACCTAAGGAAGGCAATTGCTGTATCTACAGGAGAAAGGTCCTAGTCCGGCTCACGTGGTTTAATCTCAAGCTGACCTCTTAGAAATAAAAAAGTTCCTACCTGCAATCACAATGACTAGCAAGTGCCAATAATATTTCAATGATAGAAATGCTGAATAATTTCTTATCAAACAAGCAAACCTTGCTGAATGCAGTCAGTTGTCTCTCTAAACCCCATCTGTGAAGGATTATTGTCACCACTGAAAGCAATGGAGAATGTTGATACCCAGAAACAACTCTCTCATCACCCTGCTGTGACGCTCCCCTTCTTTAAACTGTAACGTATTGTTAAACTAAACATATGACCTAATATTTATATGATCAGAGTTCCCTCTGTTGCTTTAAAGTTTAAAGAAAAATTAGGTGGAGAAACTTTTTGGTGACTAATGATAATATGTGAAATATTAAGGAGTAATCTTAACACTCTCACTGTCCCACCAATGAACTTTCTTGTGCTGCTGTAGCAGTGTTTCATTATCCACCACTGGCCACTTTTATGTACCACTGGTGATATAAACAACATTCATTTTTCACAGTTTTGGGACAGGAAAGTCAAAGATAAAGAGTGCCTACTGAGGCACTCTTCTTGCCTACTGGCAAACACCGTTTAATTACCCTTGCAGGAGAACAGACAACCAGAAACAGGACAGAGAGGAGAGCAAAAGGGAGGAAGCTTTGTCATCTTCTTCCAGAGATGCTATTTGCACCACGAAGACAGTACCCTCAAGGCTACACCTGGCCCTCATTCAGTCCCAAAGGTTCCATATCCGAATAAATTCATAATGAAGTTAGAGTATTAGTATACGAATTGTGTGGGGAGGCTATATTTGTAAGTTCCCTATGAAACAAATTATACATATGTAGTACATAAGTAACTAATTAATTTTCAAATCCAAAACTCTTCAATCCTCAATTTTCTGCTTATATCTGAAGGAAATAAACTTTTTTTAAAAAGTTACTGTATATTTCTTTCTGAGAAAATGATGATTCTCACCAATGTTTGTATAGGAGTATATAATATTCTAAGACCCTTCATGTTTTCAGCTCATTTATTACTCATAAAACTACAGGAGACCATAAATATTACCAAAAACAAAGTTGATCCTCAGCAGATATGGTATATATTTATAATCTCAGAACTCAGAATTGCCAGTTCAAGATCAGAGTCAGCTACATATCAAACCTACCAGAAAACAATGACATTAAAACCTAATTATATAAAAGAATACATACCAAAGCCTACCAAAAACATTGGCACAAAAACTAATTATTTTGGAAAACTGAATAACTCACTTCAGGAAGAAAATGTAAAAATCTTAAAAGACCAGGTTACAAAGATACAACCTGGACCAAATCTCAATTTCTTCTCAAATACTAGTAATAAATATACWTACACTATTTAGAGTGTTAGATATTAACAAATTTACTAAAGTCACAGATCTAAATAGTAGTTTGAAAAATCAAAAGCAATGTTCTGGCCTAGAGAACAAACTTGTAAGATATTTCACAGCTAAGTATTGTGTTACCTTAAATATTTCTATTTACATTTATCAGAATCGATTTGAATTGCTTAAGTGTCAAAGTACATATGAAGACACATGTCTCCTCTGACATTCACTAGAAAAAATAATGTACATTTAATGGAAGCTTTTGCATGCATGCTAAGAGAATTAATATTTAAAATTATTTGCTATGATTTATTATATCTCATCAAAAATAATTGGAAGGAGTTTTCCTGCATTGTACAATTGATTAAACACACTGCCTTGAAAAATCTATGGTAAATAATTTTCATTTACAGCTGTCAGACACTGTTGATATTTAGCAAAGTCATGTGCATAGCCTCTGAGTGTTTCTGAGCCCTTAATAGAAGGCTTTAATCTGTACACTCCGACAAATTAGAGACACATCTTGGCATGGGTGTTTTGGTCGCTTTCATTTGCTGTATGTAGCTCAAGTACTTATTCAAAGATATCCTACTTATGTGAATATAGTCTTCCAGATGACACAGTGCATCCATAAGCCTGCAGGCTAGATAAGCCATACCAGACACTGTAAGCCTTTATACATGGGCTTCTCTGTGTTTTCATAGAGAACACCATAACAGACAATGTAGCAACTTTTCGTTTTTACCCTGGTGCAGACATTGCTATTAATCCATCAAGCTGCCAAACCTACCACTAGAATCTGCACTCCACTACAATCCCCTTTGGATTGTTAACTCAGTTTCTTTGGTGTTCTATCATGATCTTCAGGATTTGACCTAAAACATCCCACAATGTTAACATTTAATTTTTTCTTGGGCCAAAAGAAAGTTRCTAAAGAAGCCTATAMTCACAGGCAGGCTAGACACAGGTAGACTCTGTCACCCTCATTCATCACAAACTGATGGGGCTTCTTGACTCTTCTAGCCAAACAATAAAAGCAGTCTTTATCACATCATTAGTTCCAGACATCGGGACAGGGATTTCTGAGCTACCTGTGACAGTGACCATGACAATAAATGTTATTTTAAAAGCTGATATTCAAAAGATGGTTATGAGCTGCCATAAGAGAGTGTGCTATGTCTCCATCAAATTGACAATGACAAATCCTAGCATGTGTATAGAAGACAAAGTACGTGAAATATACAACCAAAATCAACCACAGTCATGGTACATATTTTAGGGAAACTGAATCTGCATTCAGAGACATAAAGAGTGTTTGCAGGCAGTATACTTAGAAAATTAAACTTGCATAGCTAAATGCTGGTTGTTGAATCACACAACATAGCCATTTTAATGGGTCAGAGCTACCAAATAGTTCTTAATGGTCCTGACTAATACTAAAGTTGTAAATGTGTAACCCCTAATTTTTTATTAATAATGAAGATATCACTGTAAACAAATGGTGAAAAAAGTCCCTTTGCCTGCATAAATGTTGGATATTACCTTAATTCTTTGTTCTTCCTTACATCTCACAGTCTCTAGAAGAAAAAATTCAGAGAAAAAATTAAAAACTGGCACTATGAATCACAGCTTCTTTAATTCCTCGTTTTCTAAACACTGTACTGACAGATGATGAGAGCATTATGAACTCCTCAGTTCAATAATTCAATATTCCACTCGTTGTTAGCAAAAGTAGTGCGAAACAAAACACATTCTGAAGCAAATGCCAAGGTTAAAAATACTGTCTCGAAGTCTATAAACTTATTACATGCTATTACAAAGTGCCAACAGTTTTCTGTTCCCAGCACTTTCAGTTTTCTTTAAATCGATCGAAATTACCACATTATCCTGTGTCTCTGAGAGTGCAGCATGGAAATAAGCAGTCAGATTAAATGCAGGAAGGTTGGCAAACTCCCACAACAGAGTTACTGTTCTTATCATCCCAAGTGCTCCATCATAATCTACATGTACTTAAGGAGCAGGCAAATCTCAGTGCACTCCCCCATGCTTGGGGAAGGAATGCCATTATAAAGTTTTCCCTCCATGAATCTATAATTCTGATATTAAATGCAATGAACATTGTTTTAGAATAAATTTGCCTTTAAAATGGTATTAAAATAGAGAAGAAAGATTCCACAAGCAGTAAAGATTGTCACATACATAGTACAAATGACAATGTTTAAATTTCAAGAGAGACTTCATTAGAATCATTCCAGAAAATTCCTGGGCACAACGTGTGATGCGGGCTTATTTTAAGCGGTAATTCCTACTTACATGAAGAATGGAGTTGGGGGAAGATGGCTTCCATATTGGATGCCATGGGTTTGGCACTGGGTGAATGTTAGAACTGACAGTTTGTGGAAATAGTCTTTGCAAGGCGAGATTGCTGGCTTACCAGTTAAGGCTTCATGCTGCTCTTGCAGAGGATACAAGAATTCAAGAAAGCCTTTTCATGACTACCAAATTCCATTCATATATGGAGTCTGAAAAAGCCTATCTTAGAGCAGTCCAGAGTAGAGGGAAGTTGCCCAGAGCTGGGCCCATACAGTGCAGGAGAGGGAAGAGCGTGTAAATTGATCCACAGATACTGAGTTTGAAGGCAAGAGCAGCAAGAGTTCCATTGTGCAGACAAGGATCATATGCATTCGATAAAGCTAGAAAGAAGAGCTTTTCACATTTCCTCATAAAGAAGTTATAAATAAGGAGACATATTATTAACCTGATTTAAATATTCCACAATTCAGACATGTATTAAAATATCACAAGACATCCAGTGACATATACATTTGTCTATGTTTTCAAGTCAGCTAAAAAGAAATTAAGAAGGAAAGATTATTTGCAAGTAGACTTACCATTACATGTCATTATGACTTTTAATTTTACCAGTGTTTCTTATAACTTTCAAGCTACTTAATTTTATTATTTAAGAGTGACATGAACTTACAGCCAAAGTTCTTTGGTATTCCCTCAAAATTAGAGGCAGGGTATAAAATAGAATAGTCAATTAAGAAATGCTCTTCTTTAAAAAAAAAATGCTCTTTTTTTGTTTTCAATTCTCTCATGAATTAAAATATAAAATTATTTGAGTTTTCATTTCCAAATTCATACAAAAACATGGAAAATTGTTTTAAATGAAAAATGTAGATATTATTTTCATTTTCTGTATTTTCTCACTGCCCACAGTCATGGCTAGCCATTCTATATTCAAATTTTCTCCCATTTGAAGCTTCAAATCATATCAACCTCACATCTTTGTCCTAGAATGTCTTTCCTGGTAACTTTCATGACAAGTTTCTCAGTCTGAAGTCTGAAGTTCTCAGTCATGTTCTTCCAGATGCTCCAAGAACCTAAGTCCTAGTCAAATCTCAGTGATGCCCAAGTCTAGTTCCTGTAATCCTTTGTAACCGATGAGATCATACTTATAACATGATTCACCAATCCCACTCTTTATAGTCATTTGCTCATCCATCATCAGGCATTGAATAATTCCTTTGAATAATATTCAATTTATCGAAATAACCAACCTGAACTACCCCTGCCTCATTGTTAATCTGTTTAACAGATAGTTGCTCATGATTGATTCAGTTTACATACCACACGCATGCCATCGGGTTACAATGGAGCCATGCCATTGGTTTATAATGCATTATCCAAGTTTTTTATATAATCTGATCCTGACAACCTTACTCGAATGGTTTCTTGGTCACTCTCTGACAGATCTCCAGCACCTGGTGTGAGATATGGCTGTTTCAGGTCTGGCCCTAGGCTGCAAAGGTCTATTTTGAGAATCACTTGCTCTTTAAGAGCAAGATTCTACTTAGGTGACCCTACATGTTACCACTTTTTGTTTGACTTTTTCTAAATATTTTATAATAATAGCATTGCATATTATTCCTTTTCATTCAAAATTTGAACACACAYACACACACTGATGAAATAATGTAACAACACAGATTATATTCAGTTCATGGTCTTGTTAAGGTACTGACATTTACCCAATATCCAGTTGCCCACTATGATATTGAAGCTTTCCAATATTAAAGTTTTTAAATATTGTAGTTTGTTATGCCTTATTCAGTCCTTGAACATCAGCTTCTGGTCTCCTTTTCTCTGCAAACCCATGTGCAGAAGATTTGTGACTTCATTTATGTAAAATAGCTTCTTTTCTCAAGGTGCATGTGTACATCTACAAGTTTATACATGTGTATGCATGTTTTCCCTCATGTGTATGTATGTATTTACAAGTCTAGACATGTATATCCAACCTTCCATTAGGGCAGGCTCTCCATTTGATGTGGTTAATTTGGCTGACCCAAGTATGACTTGTCAATTTTCTAATCTGCTTTGAAATAAAATTTACTTTAAACATTCAGAATTTAAAGATTTTTGAGCTCCAGACTGAATAAAATGTTTAGAGATGACAGGCAAAATAAACAACATAATATTCACTAAAAAAAGTATATCTAAAAGGCTATGGGTAATACATATTCTCAAATAATAGAGTAACTTACCTATATGGGTTAATGATAAGGAGAATAAAATTCTCAGCACAAATAACAAATAAAATAAATTGGATCACTCTACTAAACTTGGAAAATGTCACAGTAACCTCATGATGGTGACTGCTCCACTTTGTCAAAAAGAAGAAAATGAAGAAAGGCATTTCGTCAAGATATAAATTGCGTCTTTATGGCTCATGCTGCCATAAAAGGAGAAGCAGTTTGTACTGGAGAACAAAAATAAGACAAATGTCTGTCTTATGTGTTTGGAGGTTGGAATTCCTATGGCAAGATGGTGAATTTCTGGGGAGGATTCATTCCTGGACTGCAGGATTCCACCTGTACTACTCCTCTCATGAAGAAAATGGAAAGGAGAGTCTCTGTGTTCCTTTGTAAATGCACTAATCCCATTCATGAGTACTTGTGAGTACCCAAGAGAAATGAAAACATATGTCAAAGAAAAGGCTAGAATTGAATAATTACAACAGCTTTATTCATTATAGCCACAATCTGGTAACAAGCCAAATGTCCACAGAGAATAGAAAAGATGTACTGTCATAGAATGAAATAATTGTTCATAGTACAACACAAGGAGCTACTGATACAACAATGAGGATTAATCTCAAATGCAGCCTACTTAGTGTGGGTGAGAGCAGATTAAATTATGTCTATACAACATGATCAAAATATACACAGGAGGCTGTGATGGGAGAACCCTGAACTCTAGACTAGCGTGGGCTACATGTGCGACTATGTCTTAAAACAAAATGAAAGGAAAAAAGAGAAAAAGGGGAGGGAGGAAGGGAAGAAGAGAGAAAAAGAGAAAGAGAGAGACAGAGAATCAAAACAAAATAAAGTGACTGTGGCATTGGCTGAAGGGAATATATGAGAATTTCTGAAACATGATTGATATGTCACTCGTTAGATTGTTAGTTATAACAGTATATATGGTGGCTAATACACAGAAAATGCTATAGTAGACTTCTATCATTTAACATTGTAGGCTTGATCTCAAGGTTACAAATTGAAGTTCAGAAATATCTTCCTCAGCTTGTGGAATTATGGGGGAAAGTCTGGACTGTGACTTCTGAATTAGTTCTCTAACTCTTCTACTGAACAAATATATTCAACCAGGAGGGTCAAACAGAAGAGATTTGAAACCACAGTTACCTTTCTAAAAGTCATTTTATTATTTAGATAGGACAGACATTAAAAGGGCTGCACATACTTAATGTGTATAACTTGATTTGTAGGCTTAGAGATAAGTTTGTACCCATGAAATTGTAACCTCTCTATTAATTTCAAAACTTTCTTCCTCAGACTGGGAAGATGGCCCAGTGGTTAAATACTTATCACACATATGTGAGAATGAGAGTTCTGATCCCAAGGATGAAAGGTAGGCATGGTGGCCAACTTTAATTCCAGCCTCAGAAATCAGAGATAGGACCCAATCCCCAGGCTTCTGCCTAGCAGTGCAACAAAAACAATGTCTCCATCCCCACCTGACCTCCTTTCCCCTACCCTTCTCTATGTCCTAGGCAGCARCTCAAACAGACTCCTTCTCTTCAACCACAGGCCTTGAAAGACAAAAACCCAGGTAGCCTGCCCACAGACCTTGTCATCTCTCTCTGTTCCCTAGACCCAATCCCCCTGTCTCTTCCTTAGCCCTGCAACAAAGCACCAGCTGCAGCCTTCCTTCCCTGGCCCCTTTCTCACATCTGCTGTGCATCCTAAAGACCATCCTATCCTTGCCTCCCTCCCATGCATCCTTGACCTCCTCCCCTTGCCTCTCTCTTCACTGCAGCCCAGCCTCCAACACCAGAAGGTATTCATAGTGAACACACCAGCCAAGCAGGCCAGGAAAACAGGCAAGATGCAGCCATCACACACTCTGAAAATCTAGTGCAGAAATAGAAACCAAGGACAAAACACCCACCTAAGAAAGACAAAACAAAATATAGCAGCTAGACTTAGATGCCTAGATGCCTAGTGAGCAGCATAAGAACACAAGAACAACCAGAACAGTATGTCTCCATTACAGACCAGAGTACCAATCACAGCAGGTTCTGAATATTCCAGCATAGCTGAAGCATAAGGAAAGATACTGAAAACCACTTATATAAATATGATAGAGGTCCTTAAAGGGGAAATGAACATAAATGCCCTGACAAAAGCCACAGGAATAAAAACAGATGAAGGAAATTGTTTAAGACCTAAATATGGAAATAGATATGTGTACAGAAAATACATACTGAGGGAATTCTGGGAATAAAACTTTAGGAATTTGAACAGAAACAGCAAAGGTAAGCCTCACCAACAGATTTATAAATTAGATTTATAATAAGAAAGAATCTCAGGAATCAAAGAAATGATAGAAGAAATGGACACATTAGTCAGAGAAAACTTTGAATCTACAAAATTCTGAATACAAAACATTCAGGAAATCTGAGACACTGTGAAATGACCAAACCTAATATTAATAAGAATAATGGAAGAAAGAGAATCCCAGCTCAAAGACCCAGAAAAATATTTTCAGCAAAGTCATAGAAGAAAATTCTCCTAAATAAGGAAATGACTATAATTGTACAAGAAACTTACAGAACAAAAAAACAGATTGTATCAGAAAATAAGGTCTCCTTGCCATATAATCATAACAGAAACATACTGAACAAAGAAAATGTTTAAAAGATGCAGAAGGAGTCTTTTCCTCCTCTACAGCTCCAGCACCTTAGCCATCATGAATGACACAATAACATCCGGACCAGGAAGTTCATGACAAACCATCTGCTTCAGAGGAAACAGATGGTCATTGACGTCCTTCATCCTGGGAAGGCAACAGTACCAAAGACAGAAATTCAGGAAAATCTGGCCAAAATGTACAAAACCATACCAGATGTCATCTTTGTATTTGGATTCAGAACCCACTTCACTGGTGGCAAGAACACTGGCTTTGGCATGATCTATGATTCTTTAGATTATGCAAAGAAGAAAGAGCCTTAACACAGACTTGCAAGACATGGTCTTTATGAAAGGAAAATGACCTCCTGAAAATAGCAAAAGGAATGCAAGAACAGAATGAAGAAGGTCAGGGGGACTGCAAAGGCCAGTGTGGGTGCTGGCAAAAAGCCAAAGGTCAAAGTCAAAGATCTGCAGTGACTTGAGGTTCTGCTGTGATGTGCAGATTTCTAAGAGAACAAATAAACTAAAAAGCTTCTACATGAAAAAAAAAGATGCAGGAGGAAAGGCTAAGTAACAATAAAGGCAAATCTTTTAGAATTACACATTATATCTCAATAGAGTCTCCAAAAGCCATAGGGCCTGGGTAGATGAGCTGTAAACTCAAAGAGATCTCAGATGACAACACGGATAACTATACCCAGCAAAAACCTTCAATCACCATGAATAGAGAAAATCAGATATTTCATGATAATGTCAAATTTAAACAATATCTATCTACAAATCTAAGCCTGCACAAGATGCTAGAATTAAGACTCAAATGTAAAGAGGTTAACTACAACCATGAAAACACAGGAAATAAATAAATTTACACCAGCAAAACCAAAAGAAAAGAAGCACACAAAGCACACGAGTACATGCACATGTGCAGGCATGCGTGCACACACATACATGCACACACACACACACACACACACACACACACCACCACCACCACCACCACCACCACCAACAACAACAACAACAACAACAACACCATCAACAGCAGCATAACAGGAATTAACAATCATTGGTCATTGGTATATCTCAATATCAAGGACTCAATCCCCCAATGAAAAGACACAGGTGACAGAATGGGAGTGGAAACTAGTAGGATCCATCCTTCTGCTGCATACAAGAAATACACCTCAACTTCAAAGACAGACATTGTCTCAGAATAGAGTTGGAAAAAGTTTTCCTAAAAAGCAAGCTTGTATAGACATTCTAGTATCTAACAAAATAGATTTCAAAACAAAAGCAATGAAAAGAGATACAAAGGGCACTTCATTCTCATCAAAGGGGGAAAAAAACGACCAAGGTAATCTTTCAATTCTTATTATCTCTATTCCAAACACAAGGACACATACATTTGTAAAAAGAAACATTACTAAAACGTAAAATATACTTGGAAATACAACTCTGCCTGCATACCTGGAAATCTGCTGCCACCTGGGACAACTAAGTGACATTCCCACATACCAACACTCTACTGGATGCCAATACATATAGATTCTCCCCTCAACCCTAGGCAAGTCCAGAAGACATGGGGTCTTCCCTGTCCCCTCTGTGCTCCACCTTTGGTTCCATACTGTTATCTGCCTGCAACCATCAATGACCACCAATTCTGCATACTTCCCTGGAGACCCTTTGCCACATAAGAGAACTAGAGACCAGAAGCCATTAGGGACTACCAGCACTTTCTATATTTTTGGACAACTGCTGTCACTATGACAACCAGCTCTACCTGCAATCCTAGAGGTCTGCAGCATTAAGGACTATCCTTTCTCCCTACAATCCCAGAGGCCTGTTGCCATCAGGAACTGCTGACATCATGGACAACCAGATGGTTAAATGTCATCATAAAAATACAATCAACAAAATCCAGGGCAATATGACACCACCAGCTATCCTACTACAGCAAGCCCTGGATACCTCAACATACTTAAAGTAAAAGAAAATGGTCTAAAATCTAATCTTATAAATATGACAGAGTCCTTTAAAGTAGAAACAAATATACTCCTTAAAGAAATACAGGAAAGTATAATCAAACATCTAGAGGCCTTCAAAGAGGAAATAAATGAAGTCATTAAAGAAATTCAAAAAATTACAACCAAACAGGTGACAGATATGAATAAAATTGTTTAAGACCTGAAAATGAAAATATATGCAATAAAACAAACATAAAGTGAGTCAATCCTGGAGATGGATAACCTAGGAAAGAGAACAAGAACTGCACATGCGTCATCAGCAGCAGAAGACAAGAGAAGGAAGAGAGAGTTTCAGGTGATATGACAGAAGAAATTGAAATGTCACCCAAACAAAATGCTAAATCTAAAACGTTTCTAACATAAAACATCCATGAAACTTAGGACACTGAGGAAAACAAACCTAAAAATAATAAAAATGGAAGGAGATCATTCCCAGCTCAAAGGTCCAGAAAATACCTTCAACAAAATCATAGAACAAGAATTTCTTTTTTGTTGTTTTTTATTTTTATTTATTTAYTTTTATTTTCTATATTCTTTGTTTACATTCCAAATGATTTCCCCTTTCCTGGTTCCCACCTCCCCATAAGTCCCATAAGCCTTCTTCCCTCCACCCTTTCCCCAATCAACCCCTTCCCCCTTCTCTGTCCTGGTAATCCCCTACATTGCTGCATCAAGCCTTTCCAGGACCAGGGCCCTCTCCTTCCTTCTTCTTAGGAATGATTTGATATGTGAATTGTGTCTTGAATATTCAGAGCTTCTGGGCTAATATCCACTTATCAGTGACTCCATTCCATGTGTGTTCTTTGTGAATGGTTACCTCACTTAGGATGATATTTCCAGTTCCAACCATTTGCCTAAAAATTTCATGAATTCATTGTTTTTAATTGCTGAGTAGTATTCCATTGTGTAAATACACAACGTTTTCTGTATCCATTCCTCCACTGAGGGACATCTGGGTTCTTTCCAGCTTCTGGCTATTATAAATAAGGCTGCTATGAACATAGTGGAGCATGGGTCCTTAATGCATGCTGGGGAATCCTCTGGGTACATGCCCAGGAGTGGTATAGCAGGGTCCTCCGGAAGTGTCATGACCAGTATTCTGAGGAAACGCCAGACTGATTGTCTGATTGAGTGGTTGTACCAGCTTGCAGTCCGACCAGCAGTGGAGGAGTGTTCCTCTTTCTCCACATCCTTGCCAACACCTGCTGTCTCCTGAGTTTTTAACCTTCACCATTCTGACTGGTGTGAGATGAAATCTCACGGTTGTTTTGATTTGCATTTCCCTAATGACTAATGATGTCGAACATTTCTTTTTTTAATTTTTTTTATTTTTTTATTTTCTATATTCTTTGTTTACATTCCAAATGCTTTCCCCTTTCCCAGTTCCCCCCTCACCATATGTCCCCTAAGTCCACTTCTCTCCGCCCTTTCCCCAATCACCCCTCTCCCATTTCTTAAAGTGCTTCTCAGCCATGCGAAATTCTTCAGGTAAAAATTCTTTGTTTAGCTCTGTACCCTATTTTTATAGGGTTATTTGACTCTCTGGAGTCTAACTTCTTGAGTTCTTTTTATATATTGGATATTAGCCCTCTGTCGGATATAGGGTTGGTGATCTTTTTCCAATTTGTTGGTTACCATTTTGTCCTTTTGACAGTGTCCTTTGCTTTACAGAAATTTTGTAATTTTATGAGGTCCCATTTGTCAATTCTTGATCTTAGAGCACAAGCTATTGGTTTTCTGTTCAGGAATTTTCTCCCGGTACCCATGTCCTCAAGGGTCTTCCCCAGTTTCTTTTCTATTAGTTTAAGTGTATCTGGCTTTATGTAGAGGTCCTTGATCCATTTGGAGTTGAGCTTAGTAGAAGGAGATAAGAATGGATCGATTTGCATTCTTCTGCATGCTGACCTCCAGTTGAACCAGCACTATTTGTTGAAAAGGCTATTGTTTATCCACTAGATGGTTTTAGCTCCTTTGTTGAAGATCAAGTAACCATAGATGTGTGGGTTCATTTCTGGGTCTTCAGAAAGAGATGCCTATAAACATACAAAAAGGTTACAGCATACCAAATAGATTGGACCAGAAAAGAAAATCCTCCCACCACACAATAATCAAAACACTAAATGTACAGAACAAAGAAAGAATATAAAAGCTGTATAGTAGAACCCAATTAAATACTTAAATTGATCCTGGTGGCAGCATGTTCCTTGCTACCAACCCCAGTGTTCTGGGTTCTCAAATGAAAGACACATACAACCTTTATATTTTGATATGCCTAAAACAGCTCAATTGCTACCCTAACCTCTATGTGGCTAATCCATCTCCCTCCAACATTCCCAAGTTATTATTTACTAGAATCTCTATTCCATCTGTGCTGCCCTGGACACCGTCGGTCAGCCCGCTCCTACATGGCGGCTATGCCCTCTGTCCTACACCTTCTCCTTAGGCAGGGAGTCTCCTCTCCTCTTTCCTTTCTCTCTCTTGGTCATCCTTTGCCCAGGAATCCTAAAATTCCTTCATCTATCTGTCTGCCCTGCCCAGCCATTGGCTGCTGGCAACTTTTTTTTACCAGTCAGAACCAACTGGCAGCAGGGTGCCTTAGTGTCTTATATAAGGACATTTTAATTCTCATGCTAACAATTTTGGGGACCTCCTAAATTAACATAATACAAGCAGCCACAATTCTGCAAGGGCAAAAGGCCATGGACCATATAAAGGCAGACCTATCAGGATTACACCTGACTTCTCCACAAAGACTCCCAAAACAAGAGAGGCCTGTACATATGTCTTGGAGATCCAAAGAGACTATAGATTTCATCCCAGAATACTATAACCAAAATTTCAATAATACAGTTGTACAAAGGATACTAGAAAGAAAGCTCCAATCCAAGGTTAACTACAACCAAGATAAATATAAATAATTTCACACCAGCAAAGCCAGAGAGAGAGAGAGAGAGCACAACTCATACACATGCTTGGGTGCACATGCATGCAAACACACACACACACACACACACACACACACACACACACACACACTACCATCACCACTAACATCAAAATAATAAAAAGTAACAATCATTGGTTGTTAATATCTCTCAACATCAATAAAGTCAGTTCCCCAATAAAAAGACAAAGGTTAAAAGAGTCGATATATAAATAGGACCATCATTCTGCTGCATACAGAAAACACACCTCAACAAAAAAGATAGACATTACCTCAGAATACAGGGCTAGAAAACAGCTTTCCAAGTAACAAGCTATAGTAACCATCTAATAAAATAAACTTTCAGCTAGAGTAATCAAAAGAGGTCGAGAGGGATGCTTTATAGTCATCATCAAAGGAAAATCCACAAAGATGTTATCTCAATTCTAAGTATCTATACTCAAAATGTAAAGACATTACAATTTGAAAAAAAATTACTAAAACTTTAATCACACATGGAACCATACATTAAGAGTGAGAGAGTTCAACAGCTCACCAGTGAGCAGGTCATTTAAAAAGAAACTAACCAGAGAAATAATGAAACTAATAGATGTCCCTCAACGGAGGAATGAATACAAAAAATGTGGTATATATACACAATGGAGTACTATTCAGCCATTAGAAACAATGAATTCATGAAATTTTTAGAGAAATGGATGGAGCTGGAGAGCATCATACTGAGTGAAGTAACCCAGTCTCAAAAGAAT
Source organism: Apodemus speciosus (assembly GCA_002335545.1). Taxonomy (NCBI): domain Eukaryota; kingdom Metazoa; phylum Chordata; class Mammalia; order Rodentia; family Muridae; genus Apodemus; species Apodemus speciosus. Next base: position 327,759 of record BDUI01000134.1, read on the forward strand.
ACCCAAGGCATGCACTCACTGATAAGTGGATAT
>BDUI01000134.1:328122-354191 GCA_002335545.1 Apodemus speciosus
GGGGGTGGGGAAACCAGGAAAAGGGAAATGAAATGTAAATAAAGAATAGCTGGGTCTTAATATCTATGGACTCAATTCTCCAAAAAAAGACATAGACTAACAGACTGGATAAATAAGCAGGACCCAACATTTTGCTGCATACAGGAAACTTACCTCAGGCACAAAGAGAGACACTACCTCAGAGCAAAAGGCTGGAAAACAATTTTCCAAGCAAATGGTCCCGGCAAACAAACTGGAGTAGCCATTCCAATACCAAAGAAAATCAACTTTCATCCTAAAGCAATCAAATAAAGATAAGGAAGGACACTTCATAGTCATCAAAGGAAAAAATCTACCAAGATGTATTCTCTCAATTATGAAGATATATGCTCCAAATACAAGGGTACCCACATTCATAATTTTACAAAATTTTACTAAAGCTCAAAGCACACATTGCACCTCACAAAATAATTGTGAGTGACTTCAACGCCTCACTTTCCTCAATGGACAGATCAGGGAAACACAAACTAAACTGAGACACAGTGAAACTAACAGAAGTTATAGAACAAATGAATGTAACAGATATCTATAGAACATTTCATCCTAAATTAAAAGAATATACCTTCTTCTCAGCACCTCATAGTACCTTCTCCAAAATTGACCATATAATGAATCATAAAACTGACCTGAACAAATATAAGAAAATTGAAATAATCCCATATGCCAAAAATGACCATTATAATGAAGACAATAGACAGATTCAGTGCCATTCCCATCAAAATTCCATCACAATTTTTATAGGCCTTAGAAAATTAATTCTCGACTTCAAAATTATGGAAAAAATAAAGATGATAGTTAAAACAATCGTATATAATAAAAGAACTTCTGGAGGAAACAGCATCCCTGATTTCAAGCTATACTACAAAGAAATAGTAATAAAACTGTATGCTATTGGCATAGAAACAGACAGGCTTATCAATGGAAACAAATTGAAGACTGAGAAATAAATCCACACACCTATGGATGCTTGATTTTTAATAGAAGCCAAAACTATGCAATGGAAAAAAACAAAGTATCTTCAGAAGAGAAAGTGGGGAATAGCTTTGAATACATTGCTATAGAAGACAACCTCCTAAACAGAACAGCTTAGTCGATAAGATTAACAATTAATAAATGGAACCTCAGGAGATTGAAAAGATTCTGTAAAACAAAGGACATAGTTAATAGGACAAAATGGCAACCTACAAAGGACATAGTTAATAGGACAAGGCTGTACCTTCATCAATGGCTGTCCATGGCCTCTCACAGTACCAAGCCTCAGCTATTCTTCCTGATCCCTTCATGCCTTCAAAACTATTACCACCTATGTGACTCTTACACATTACCAAGTCAGCGGCAGCATGAGGTACAACGTTGGCTATCTCTAGAATACACCTTCTTTGTGCTCTCAGAAAACACTTCCCAGAATATTTCACCTCAGTGAAGCTGGTCTCTTCTTATTCACACTAATTTCATAACTCCAGCTAACCAGCATCAACTGCCCCAGTACTCCCTTCTATTTTTCACTCCAAAGCCAGAGCCACATAGCTGAAGCTACCCTTTTTTGCTGCTTCCAGGGACTGGAATGTGGCCCTTCTTATTCTATTACCAGCTTTCTGTTTTCTAACTCCCTAAGCCCAAGCTTGGCTTTCCTGGAACTTGCTCTGTAGATTTACCTTGAACTCAGAGATCTGCATGCCTGTCTCCTGGGATTCAAGGTGTGTACCATCAAGCCTAAATTTAAGCTTTCCTTCACCTAGAACTTGCTCTGCCACAGGCTGGCCTTGGATTCAGTGATCTATTTGGCTTTGTCATGTGGATTAAAGGTATGTAACAACATGCTTAGATCTAAATTTAGCTAGATGGGATCTTGGCCCAAAATCCCTTAACCTGCTATCTCCTAGAACATTGGATTCAGTTCCATTTCACTTCCTGGTGCCCCGTTTTTACTTGAACCATATATTTTATATTTTTTTTCTTTTTAAGCTTGCTACACTGGTTTAAATTCTCTTCGTGAGACTTAATCAGAGAATAGTATTATGGGTGTTTCTGAGACTTCCTATGTCAATGCAATTAATCTGAGTCTCTTCAGTTTAGCCTCAGAAAGACTCTTGAGACAAGGACAGAAAGCAGCCACATTCTTCACCAAAATACCACAAAAACAGTCTCTAGGACACACATTGGAAATCTCCACTTAAACCTCTTGGGCCAGGTCCACACAGTTCAAATCACTCTCAGTAACTCAGTTTTCCAAATTCTTACTAGGACAGCCCATTAAGCCCCATTTAAAGCATTCCACTGCTTTCCAAATCCAAAGTACCAAAATCTACATTCTTCCAAACAAATGCACAGTCAGGCCTATCACAGGAATACCCCAGTCCCTGGTACTAACTTCTGTCTTAGAGTATTACTGCTGTGAACAAACACCATGACCAAGGCAACTCTTATAAGGACAACATTTAGTTGGGGCTGTCTTAGAGGCTCAGAGGTTCAGTCTATTATCAGCAAGGCAGAAACATGACAGCATCCAGGCAGGCATGGTTGGCTAAGAGTTCTACACGTTCATCTGAAGCCTGCTAGCAGAATTCCAGCTTCCAGGCAGCTAGGATGAGGGTCTTGTAGCCCAAACCCACATTGACATATCTACTCCAACAAGGCCACACCTTCTAATTGTGCCACATTCTGGGCCGAGCATCTACAAACCATCGAACCATCACACAGACACACACACACACACACACACACACACACACACACACACACACAAACACACACACAGGAACCCAGATCTAGTGTGTCCAGAATTATCATTGTATTTTTTTCACTTAAATCAATTTACGACAGATTTCTCTCACTTTCAAATAAATAAATTTTTCTGACATAGAAATAAATATTTTACACTTAATTGTAATCTTTAATGGTAGCTTTGGTATGGCTCTTACAGTTTACAATAATAATTAGGCACTCACCTAATTCAACCAATGCTACAGGAAGAATTTTTATGGTGCATGACACCATTATTATAGCTGGAGTCTGATCACTTCCCATGGCCTAATCCTGCTGAGCAGCACAGCAGACCTAAATCCCTGGTATGAAAGAAATGTGGTTCCTGAATTACCCAAGGCCCTCAGTAAACATAAGTTCACTCTGTATAGTGGATTATTTGTCGTTGTTACTATTCCTTCTCGTGTCACCTGTCCTTTATGAACTACCACAGTTTGGGCAAAAACTATGCAATAAACCAGGATATAGAATTTTCTACTTCTGTTCTGATTGCCTCTATAAATCCCTTCAGTACAGTTTTCTTCTGTGCCTTATAAACAGTCATTTTAGTCCATCAAATTGCTATAATATTCCTTTAGGAGACTCCTAAATATTAGTTCAGAATCCTAATATCCTTTAAAGCAGTAGAAGCCTTTCAGTATAAATAGATTCTAATCTCTGGGGGACACAGTTTTATTTTATTTCTGTAAAGCTGTCTTTCAAATACTTTTTTAGCCTGTGATTAATTTCTAAATTCACATGACCATTATAACACTCGTCTACCACATGCCTATAATGGCATGAGCTACCTAAATGAATAATCATCATTATACCCTACATACAACTGTTACCACCATCCTCATCGTCATCAAAAACAATCCTAAAACAAGCATTAAAGAGTCTTCTTTTCAGACATGCACGATACAAAATCTTAAATGGATGATAGACAATGAATCTTTCATGTTGAGGAAATGTACCAGTAGCTTAGTACCTCCAAGGTTTCCTGAGAAGTTCAACTCTTGGCATTTCACAATAGATGAATTCATTTCCCTTCATGACACTTCCAAGTTTACTAACATATTACAAATACTTTTCTCAATTGCATTTTTTTTGTTCTAACTCTGTTTATTCTTGCTAAATAAAATGCTTGGATCCTGACAGAGCAGCCTTTTGAGACCCATATAACCAATGACTTTAAAGCAAAGAAAAAGACCCCAAAAGGGCAAACTGCCTGGCATCCACAAAAGTAGCCGGCTGTCAATGAAACACTTGGTAGTATTTAGGCATTAATTAAGCAGAAGTTCAGAACAGGAAATTAGTGTTCTGGCTCTACCCTTATCAGGTCTTTTCAATAAAGCTTCATTATCCTATAATGAAAATAGAAAAGCTGCTTCTATTAAAATTAAATGGAATAGTCATCGAAGGACTTATTTACTTGTTTGCTTTTTTCTTTTCTTTTCTTTTCTTTTTATTGGATATATTCTTTATTTACATTTCATTTCCCCTTTCCTGGTTCCCCGCCCTCCAAAGGTCCCACATGCCCTTTTCCCTCCTCCTGTTCCCCCATACACTCCTTCCTACAACTGTAGGTGTAGACACACCAAATGTACATTCCGTACAAGTTCTAACCTGAATATGAAATTCCTGTAGATTGGTACGGGCAAAGCTGGCTTCAAGTTGGAGGTATCTCTTAAGGACATAGTGGAAACATTAGGTAATAGGAACTATATTAGCCAGGGTTCTCTAGAGTCACAAAATGTATGGAAAGTCTCTACATAGTAAGGGAATTTGGTGATGACTTACAGTCTTTAGTCCAGGTCCCCAACAATGGTCAGCAGCAGTTGATGGAACCAAGGATCTAGCAGTTGCTCAGTCCCACAAGGCAAGCAGGTAAAGAAGACAGTCAATCTTCCTTCTTCCAATGTCATTATGCAGGTCTCCAGCAGAGGGTGTGGCCCATATTAAAATCGTGTGCCACCAATCCCAGAAGACCTTGAACTCAGAGATCTCCCTGTCTTAATCTTCTGGAATTCATAACCACTATGCCTCAAGATCTCCATGCCAAGATCCAGGTCAGAAATTTGTATCTCTCAGCCTCCAGATTAGGATCACAGGTGAGCCTTCCAATTCTGGATTGTAGTTCATTCCAGATATAGCCACGTTGACAACCAGGAATAGCTACTACAGGGACTCATTGTCAGAACTAGGTCCCTGAAGACATGACTTTGAAGGTTGCACCTAGCTCTGGGTTACTATCTTTCTGTTTTCTGTAACCCATGATGTAAAGAAATTCTTCATGGCATATTCATGCCACCATGAATCTTTGCCCAAAATATGGAACTAAGCAACCATGGACTGAAACTATGGGCAGAAATTAATCGTAAGTGCCTCAAGTTGTTCTCTCATTTGTTTGTGGCAGTAATGAGAAATAACTAGTGCACTGAAGCAGATTCTCCTGTCTGCAATCTTCGGACACCACCAAGACATGGACTCTGGAAACACAAACAGGTCCTTTCCAAATTTCTTTAGCCAAGAGAACTTACTCTACTTAAGAATCAATAAACACATCCAATGTTGATTGTCCTATTCTCAAGTTTACTGACATTAAATTTAAAAAAAAAAAGAACGTTATTATGTTTTACTTATTTGTGTAACCCCTTCAGGAGGACACTACATTTTTCCTCCATACATTTACATTGAAGAATATTTTCTTCTCTCACTCTGGACACTGCCTAGGTCCATTTGGAACTCATCTTCTCCTTAGATCTGAAATAGATTGGGCTTTGTGTAGTCCAACAGGTCTGTGCCAATACTCTCCTACCAATGAGGAATGTCTCCAGTCAGGTGTCCAACCTTTGGACAATGAGAAGCAACAGTATTATCTACAAATTTCACTCACTGATAGTCTTACAACTGAGGTAAAAAAAAAAAAGGTAACAAATAAGTAAATAAACCTCAAAAATAAGTGAGGTAACCCAATCACAAAAGAATACACATGAAATGCAATCACTGATAAGTGGACATTAATTAGCCCAGAAGCTCTGAATACTCAAGTCATAATAAGCAAATCATATGATTCCCAAGAAAAAAGAAGGAGAGGGCCCTGGTCCTGAAAAGACTTGATCCAGTATGGTAGGGGAGGACTAGAACAAAGAAATGGGGTTGGGGTGGGTGCTTGGGGATTGGGCAGAGAGAAGAGGACTTATGGGACATACGGTGAGGGGGCACTGGGAAAGGGAAAAGCATTCGGAATGTAAACAAAGAATATAGAAAATAAAATTTTAAAAAAACGTAAAAAAAAGAATGTTTTCAACATTCAGTCACTCTCAAATCTTAACTCCAATTTAGCACCAAGAGGCATACCATAATTTATGAGGAAAGTCATCGGTTAGTGGGCCTACCTAGTCATTATTTTTGCCCCCTACTTCCATTAATATAGAAAACATTTTCTACTGAAAATGTTACACTAGCAGGAAAAAAGGCAGTTTAAAAGACTAAGAAGAGCCTAGTAAAATATGTGTGATAAAATTTATTGAAAAAAGGATTTTGGGTCTGTAGCTAAGTAGATACAGGTAGCTTCTCGGTGCAATTAGTGGTGAGTCTAAGCAGAAAATATGTGACAGTCTTCATCTTTAGATATATATATTATATATTATATATATAATGCTTAATATAAAATGTATAGATATATAGAAAAGAAAGTAATAAATGGAGAGGCTCCTGAAATTGCAATGAATCACTATGTTGTATGATCAGACTACTTTATACATTCCATTTAAATCAGTTTTGATCAATTAAAAATCTAATGACATAAAAGCAGAATCTCCATTCTTGTCAAACACAGTATTGTTTAAGAGAGTATGAGCTTACACTAAACGGAAAAATGCTAAAAATTGTAGAACAATTTCCACTGAGTACAGAGTATAGCTTAGACTGGCACATACTGCACAGCGGACAGATGACTGAGCAGATATTTATTTTATACAGTTATGGAACTGGATGACAAAAATGAAGGTGCTGAATAATCTTGTTCTGTAATAGGAACTCATCCTAGGGTTCTGCCTGCTGTCTTCTTCCTATAGCCATACATAGTAAAGATATAAAGAGCCAGATCTCTTCTACTTCTCATAAAGAAGAGACCAGTGCCAATACTGGGGAACTGAGAAAGGACCGGAGTTCAGGCACCTACAAAACCCTAAGGATCAATATCCAATGGTCTCCAGCTACATCCCATATTCTAGAGATTTAGCAATCTCCAAATACAGGAGTACCAACTGACCAAGTGCTTGGAACACAAGTTTCTGGGTCCCATTTCATATCCAGACCATGGTTGCATACAGCACCTTCCAATTATCTGTTAAACTCAATATCAGTTTTAAGTCTAAAACCCTCTTCTAAATGTCATCTGAATCAGATTAAGAATTAAGGTTTGATACATGCTAAATCTCAAGTTGTGAACCTTTGAAACTTAGCCAACACCATACTTCTAAAATGTAATTATATGACAAGGATGTGGCAGACATTCCCATTCCAAAGGGAAAAATCACAAACTAGAAATGGGTAGAGAGAGGAGGTAAGTTCCAAGCAGAGTAAACCTAGCCAATCACCTTTATGTCTTTGATACACGAATACCTCTCTTTGGTATGATGCCCTGCTTCCTGAATCATTTTGGAATGTGATGCTGCCTTTTAGGTCACTAGAATGGCGGACCTGCTCCTGCAATTCTGTCGAGCAAGATTATATTCCAGACACTTTATCAGGTACAGAACTACCCCCAAGACTCTTCTGTGGAGAGATCTTGCCTTCTTTTTATTTTCTTTTTTTTTTTTTTGAGAACTTGCCTTCTTGATTTCAGTCACAGGTAACCCTACTCAATATTGCCACTCTAATACTGATCAGTTTATTGAAACAGACATGAGTAATAATCTATGAAACTCCTATGGCTTTATTAATTCCCTTTCTTGCATGTTCCCTGACAGTTTCATAGTCCTGTCCTATAGAATCATAATAATCTAGAAGTCTTTCTTCATCTGATCCTGTCTCATCATTCTTTAAACTGACAGAGTTTCTTCTCTCACAACACAATGTCATACTGAATTAGACAACCACACCCTACTACTTGTTTCTGAAGTCTTCTCAAACTTTCAAATATGTACATTTAGGTTGAGAACTTTCTAAGCTTTTATGTTCTGATTCTTTTTGCTCAACAACGCCCTCTTAAAATGCATACCACTTATTCACATTAATATTTGGCAATTAAATAAAGGCCTTCACTTGTGCATTTGAATGTATAACAGCATGCAAGGCATAAATACTTAGGCAATATACCACCTAGGCAAGGACACTTGTGAATCTTATTACAGAATCACAAAGCAACTGATTCGATTGTGTCGCATACCTAAAAATATAGATGAAGATGTAAACAGTTTCAAAGAAGTTTATAAAACTGGAAAGAGTTCTATAAAAATCAATGTTAAGATGCATTAGTTCTTTTGTGGGTTTTCTCACTACAGTTGGCCTGACACAAGAAAGACAGTCTGAAGGTAGTTACTACTCTTGAGTTAGATAGGAAAGAACATACAAAAATGTCTGCTTCTGGCATACTAATTGAGTTGACTTAAAGACATTTAGGAAATGACCAGGTGGGAAAGCAGAGGTAAAGAAAGGACATTTAGCAACATAGAAAAATACAAAAATCTCTTGCTTTCAGCTCAGCCAAGAGGCAGTGAGAAGCCAGGACCAAATTCAGAGCAGGGGGCTGGCCCAACCAAGAAAGCAAGTCGCTAGCCCAAAACCTAACTTTGAGATGTCCAAGATCTGAGCCATTTACTACTCAACATCCCATGAAGAAAATGCAGAGTAATGACAGAAGTTTTAAACTCTAAAATAGTTCAGTCATTTACTACTTGATATGTATAAGAATCAAACCTATTTGCTCTTTTTCGGGGTTTTCAAAAGTCTAATACATAAGAAAGAGAACAGCTATGGAAGACACAGCTGAAAGATCATGGCACAGCATGATCAAGAGATTTGTCAAAAGAGTGAGGTCTAGTTCCAGGCCATGTGTGACTATCACACAGTGGTGTCTCTCCTTTTCCTGAGGTTCATTTCCCAAATATTTATACTGGAACTATGTCCCAGAATTTATAACAGAATTAAATAGAGTGAGACTTAGAAACTACATTGCATATTCCATATTACTACCTTGGACACAGGAACCACTGAGCAACTATTATTTTGGATTCTTATTAAAATATTTATATGAAACATAAATCCTATATTAAGAATAATAAATATAGAAAACTAATCATTTGAAWGTTGGAAAGTTTTCTGTAATTAAAAGATTATATCATTAAAATTATTTTTGATATGACTAATCTGAGAACATTCACAGTAAAGACTTATAATTTAATATTAAGATTTTCATGACTTAAATAACAAAGGCATGAACTTTAAATATATAAAAAGTAGCAGTAGTAATCAGGAACATGCCATGTGAAACCAACAAGAGGAAATAGTCTTCCCAAGAGATAAAATATAAATGCATTTAGCATCTCCTTCTCTCAAACTAGATGAAAGGCATCACTCATTCAAAACATATTGGGGTAGAGAAAGGCTTTAGAGGGTAAAGACTCCTGCTTAGATCAAGCCAAAGAAAGCTAAGGGTAATCTCCACATGATGGGAAAAGATAAACAACTCCCAAAAGTTGTCCTCTGATCTCCATATACATACTATGGCTGGCATGGTGCATCTACACTCAAACACACATACACATATAACAAAACAGTCTTCTTCAATATAATCCCTCAGACTCCTTAATACCTCTTCAATGAAAGCAGAACAAAGGTGAGGCTTCATTTGTTGGAAAGAATTCAGAAAAGCTATCAAATATACAAGGCCCCTTTCTTCACTGCATATTCTCAGTAAAACAAGACAGGCAGTTGAGGTCTGAACTTGGAGTCTCCATGCTGGGAAAAGCAGATAGAGAAGACAAATGGCCCTAATTAGTTAGCAATAAGCTATGACCTAAAAGAGCTGACAGGAATAAAGGTCCTTGGGAAAAGAACTGGGTAAGTAAATTGAGATGTAAAACAATGAAATAAATTCTGTGTGTATCCAGTGACCTGGAGCAATCTCATAAACATATTTCTGAACTAAATGAAAATCATTAAGAACACATACAACTGAATCTGATGTTCAGTCAGGCTGAATGTCTCACACACACATTAAACCATTTTTTACCTGAATTCAAACAAGGGTGTTCTCACCTGCCTCTATTTTGATATAGGGTTGTAAACTTTCTCTTCTAGTCTACAAATTAGTTTCTTCACCATTTTATCCTCATTAAACATTTCCACTAAGGAAAAACAAAAGCTTCAAACGATCCATGAGACAAACAGTATCTTAATCTGACAAATGGAGTAACAGCCCGTTAAAGGAAGCACATGAAGTAAAGTTTAGCTTATTCTAGATAAATGCTGAGGCAATGACCAAGAAATGAATGCGAAGGCTGAAAAGTTCACCAGCTGGGCAGGAAGCACCACTGATGGGTTCATAAAAAAAGACATACACTTCCTGTAGTACTAAGGCCAAATTTAAAAATGTGTAAAAGGTAATTTCCTTAAGTAAAAGGAAATTTGCTAGTAGAAATGAACAACAGACTATCCCAAGAAAATCAATTAATCAACCATGATACAAAAAAGAAGGCGGGGCTGCAGGTGGTCTCCAACCCGCGCAGACACCAACTCGCTCAGGGTCTGGGCGCTCTGGGCCTGGGACCATGACCCAAGTAGCCACCTTGCATCAGGTCAGAACGTGGGTGGTCACTGAGCTCACCTGCTCAGCTGCCAACTCACCCGGAGATCTGTGCAGCCTGTGCAGGGATCCCCAGGCAGGACAGCCACCTTGCCTCAGGACACCACAGTCTACTAACAGCAGAGACCAGGTATGGGGGCAGAGGCCAGGACCGATGGCAGCTGCTCTGTCGGGCTCTTGCCTGCACCCAGAGCTGAGAGAACCCGGTGGCGGTCTCTAAGGGCCAGCCTGTCTGGCGTGCAGCAGAGGCCGCCAGCTTGCCTCAGGTCAGAGCTGCAGGCAGTCACCGACCCGCTCGGACACCAACTCGCTCAGGTCTGGGCTCTCTGGGCCAGGCAGCCACCTTGCATCGGGTCGGAACAGCAGGTGGTCTCTGAGCTCCCCTGCTCAGCTGCCAACTCTCCCGGAGATCTGCTCAGCCTGTGCCAGGATCCCCAGGCAGGACAGTCACCTTGCCTCAGGGCACCACAGTCTACTAACAGCAGGGACCAGATACAGGGACAGAGGCCAAGACCAACATCTGTGCCTGTTGTGCCTGGTATACAGTAGAAGCAGCCACCTTGCCTCGGGGCACCTCAGACAGCTAACCAGACAGAGCCCTGTGGACTGAGAGCACAACCATCTAGACTCCAGCAATCCAACCAAGGAAGCTCTACTCCTGTAGGGAATCTTGTGGTTAGACAGAGCCCCAAGACCTGNGGGGCAGCCTTGTCTAGTCCCTGATTTTAGTGGGATTGCTTCAAGTTTCTAAATAGATACTTTTAAATTGGAGTCACAGACAACCATGAAGCACCAGTGGGAGGGCGCCTGACACTATTATTAATGCTATAGTGTGCTTACAAAGAGGGGCCTGTCATGACTTCACTCCGAAAGGCCCGACGAGCAGCTGAAACAGGCAGATGCAGATATTTACATCTGACCGATGGACAGAAGCTGCTGACCCCTATGGCTGACTAGGGAAAAGCTGGAAGAAGCCAAGGAGGAGAGTGGCTCTATAGGAAGACCAGCAGTCTCAACTAACCTGGACCCCCAAGATTGCTCAGACACAGAACAACCAACCAGGCAGCATATGCCAGCTGATATGGGGCCCCCAACACATCTACAGAAGAGGACTGCCGGGTCTGGACTCAGTGAGAGAAGATGCACCTGACCTTCAAGTGATATGAGGGCCCAGGAAGCAGAGAGTTCTGGTAGGGTGGGGTCTAGGGGTAGGGTCATCCCCTTGGAGATAGGTGGAGGAGGTATGGGATGTGGAACAGTCAGAGGGTGGGCTGGGAGGGGGATAAAGACTGGACTGTAAAAGAATATTAAAGAATAATAATAATAAAATAATTTGGAGCTATAGTTTTTATTATCAACAAAACCTTTAGCAATCATCTCTTAGAAATGTAATTTTTAAAAAGGATCTCAAAATATCTTACCTGCTTCCTACTCAATTTAAATATTTTCCGCTGTATCAGTGAAAACAATGATTGCACATTCATTGAGCTGTAATTCCAGTTGTAACACGGATGCCCCATCCAAGCCGAGTTACTCCATCTATGAAATCTTTCCCTTTCAACTCTAAAATGGCAACGGGATTCTGAACCTGCACAATTGTGTCGCCTGTGTGTATGTGTGTATGTGTGCATGTAGGCTCTGTGTGCCCATGTGCATGTGCATGTGAAAACAAGGGGGGCAATCGCCGATATCAATCCTCCAAGGCAGTCCATCTTGGACTGTTTTGACCCAGAATCTCTCACTGATTGGRGCCCATGAAACAGGCTACCCGGAGGGATCTCCCTATTTTCTGAATCCCTAGTACATGTCACTATACTTGGCTTTGTTAGTAGGTTGTGTGGATGGAAACTTGGCTCTTCCTGCTTCTACGGTAAGAACTTCATTAACTGCACACTCTACATAGAATCCATTTAAGCACTTACTTTTAAAACAAATTTATGTAAATTGTCCAGTCATGCCTGGCCCATATTGGCCACATCTAATTTATTTCTGAATATGTATTTCGTTTTATGATGTAACATTAAAATACATGAGTAAAAACAATTGCTTTTCACTCAGTTATTTTTCATAATCAACATATTCAAATTAGCTATAGTTACAAAATTTTTAATGCTTTCTGTTTCTTGGCTCATGTCATTAATAATCAGTTTTACTCTAGCCTACAAAACTTTCAGGAACAGAAGTTTCCTTTACTATTTTCCTATTTCCAATTAAGAAAAATTGAGAAATGACAAACTCAATTACTTCTTCATGTAGTTWAAGGACATTTAGGAAGCAGCTTAGTACCTTAATGACATCCCAGACTACCAGAGACTTGCTTTGTGGTGTAGACACAGCATTAAGCATCCCTGAGTCTCCTTCRGTTTGTTTAGTCATMTGTGAAATGAGGATAATGCTTGCGGTCCACCGTGTTGCCCATTTTGCAAAGACAATTACGCCAGGGAAGTTATAAGGCAGAATGAGAGGTGATTTGGGGGCTAGTTATCCAAGGGCAGGCGCGTTGAGGAAGGCAAAAATGTGAGATGGTGTCCAGATAACACTCCTAAGGAAAGTAACACTTCATCCCCATCTCTAGGTTCTCAGAACCATGTGAGCAAAAGCTGACCCAGACCTGAAATCATGGGCACCTCCTTGGGAAATGGGAAGAGACAAAGACCAACTTTCCTAGGGTGAAATGGGAAGTGGAGTAAAAGAAGGGTTGGATAGATCCACAGGCACAAGGTTCTCAAGGCCTTGAACATGAGGATCCTGGCTAATTTTCAGAGATTCTGAGAAAGGCAAGGAGGTGAGACCTGCTGCGCTGGGATGAGACAGGAGACAAAAGGAAAGGGTGGTGACAGACATGCTAATAGGCCACAGTGCCAAAGGGGCATCTAGACCAACTGACCCCATAATGCTACCCTAAACAGAAGGAGCAGACCAATGGGAGGGTGTGCCCGTGAATGTTCTGCTGATATAGGCAGGGACGGAGACACCTCAAGTAGCAGGTCACATCCAAGAGAATCTACATGATACAATACTACGAACGCATTCATTTCATTAACACTCTGCACAACTTTAACAAGTTTCACGAGATAACATTGAATCCTTATCATTTATTATTATCCCAGGTCCATGGCAGATCTTGAAATGTCCTTTCTTACTGATAACTAATATTTTATAAAGTTACTATTTAATAGCAACTTAAGACCTAGGAAAATCATGTAACCTAATGCTTAAATCACGGGATGAGATTTCACTTAGCTCCTGTGACAGCCTTCTTATTTACATATGAAAAAGAACCAAATCTTATTTGGAGCTCATGTCTCTGTTTTGCAATATGAGATTTTTCAAAGTTTGACTTACTATCCAGCCTGCAGTCTACTGTGTTACTGAACAGCAATTGACATAAAAGACCGACAGGGACAAATAAACAGGCTTTCATCTTAATATAGAATAATCAACTTAATCTAGAATAATCAATTCTTAAAGAATAGACCCTTTTGTCTATATTCAACTTGATATTTGATTTATTTTTTATTTATATTTTTCTTCTATGTCTATTTTACTATTTTAGAAAAGGGACCTTATGGAATAGGCTCTTCTGGGATTCTGATACAAATGGGATTCCTTTATATGCATGGCAAATGCATAAAAAGAAATGGAATTTTTAAGTCTCAATTACTCGTAAGTCTCCCAGACAACAAGGAGCCCGCAGAGATGCCCACAAACACCCACAACACAAACTGGTGTAAATTTTTTCTCTYTCACAGAAATTTCTGATCTGATACATAGTGCACACAGCAACTACCTAGTAAGAACTATGGGTCTGGAGGAAAGGACAGGAGAGTAAATCAATCTCTTAAATAGGTTCTAATTGCATTTATAAGTGTGAATCTTTTGTAGATCTTTCTGACACCCATTATTGTCTTTCTACTCAACTATATTAATTCCTTTAGACATCTTCATGTCTTCTATATCACTGATTTCCAAGTCTTTACTAGATCATTTGAACCACATAAACACATGGTAGAGTACTTCTCATTACTAATAATTATAAAATAAGCTTTTATAACTCACTGCCAGAAAAACATAATTCTTTTCACTTTATGCCCTGCCTTTCGGTATATGTGAATATTATGGAATCATTAATAACTTTTTATAGGTTTTAAATTTAAGATCATCAATATAGAACAAGGTTCAGACAGCATAGTTCAGGCAATGTTAGTTCTCAAGATAACAGGATGTGTGAGGAGAAAAAAGAATAAATATTTCATGGGCAGATTAGGTGGGTGCAATATTAACAATGCAAAAGAGAAGTGTTTATGAAAGAGAGTTCAATATGTCAATACCTACTGAGTGTGAGTGTTTCAGTGGAGGAACCACACTTCCCAGCAGGGTGATAGGAACAAGGTGTCACAGGAAAGCCTTCTACCTCTTGGAGTGTCCCCTTTGGCTATGATGTCATAGACCACAATGAGAAATGCAAGAGCAACTGCCAGAAAGTCTTAATCCCCAAGACTGCTCTGTCTTGAGCAATAGCAACATAGAGTACAACAGACATCTTGGTTGGAATTGGAGGAGGAATTCACTTATGCCTCCTCTTGCTTGTGGGCTTTGAGGTAATCCATCTTTGGATTCCTTTCCCATTATTCTGTGTCTTAAATTCATTCACAATTAATTTGTCAGGGATAAGCCTTGGGTTTTGACATTACAAGTTAAGCTGCAACAATTCAATATCAAACTTTTTTATTTTAAATAAAGAAGTATTTTTTTACTCCYGAGATAGAGGCAAATCTTGGTTACTTGAGTTTCTACATATTTTGGTCTGCATAAATAAAACTGTACATGTTTTGGCCATGTTTATTTACAGGCTGGTTGTATAATCACTGTTATCTTCTTGAAGTAAAATGTTCTCTGTCATGTTGATTTACTTTAAATAAACAAGTTCCCCTGGTGTGTTTTGGAATTACAATTGCCTTTGCTTCCCAATGTGTAAATTATAGATAAAGAAATCTTATAAGTTTCCTGCAGATATATCATTTCCAACTAGAGAGAGAGCATAATCTAATCAAATGTGCTCTCCAGATCTAGTTCTTATCATTAATACTAGAGTGACTGGGAAACGGACCGTTCTGGATCCTGTCCTCCGCTAAGCCACATTCAGTGTAATATACTTTGGAATGAATATTGGATTTCAATAAAGAACATTTGGAAAATTTGAAACCCAGTAAGCAAGGATGGGATCCAAATTTATGATGGCTCCAAGATCCTTGACATAGCAACTTCTGCCAGATCAAATACTATTTAACTGGGTTGCAGACTTCGGGGGAAGTGTTTCTAGAGCATCTTACATTTGGAAAGTGCTTTTAGTCATTTATAGTCACCATGCTGGGGGTTCCACAATGACCAGGACAGTTTGATAGCACAACTAACATTCAAGATATCTTAAGGAAAACTATTCTAACTTGTTTTTATAGCAACAAAGGAAGAAGATAAAAGAGAAAGAAAACATAGAGTTTTTAGAAAAATACATGTAGGGAAGAGGAGACTTTAATTCTTCATAATGAGCTTCCAGTATCCAGTCTATGGTTTATCTAATGAATTAGTATCTTCCCCTAATTATCTGCTATGAAAGATGAGGTTGGGATATCTTTTTCAAAACCAGACTACATATTTTTGGCAGTATTTAAAATTTTTATTCTGTAGCTCTGGGAAGTTTCCAAGGAATTTTAAATTTTACTTTTTTTATGTGGCAAAGTTGTATCATGCACTGGAATTCAGCACATATTACTTCTCAGTATAAGTCCAATGTTTTTCAAATTTTTGTGAATACATATGGATTGAAAATGCTAAAGATTGGGTTTGATAAACAAATGGTCTGTAACACCATAAAGCAGAAAAGGAAAGACCTCCTTCTAGCAGTAAATAGGAGGCCAGAAAGAGAATAATCAGAAGGAAGAATAAATCTYTTTGTCACTTGTGTTAACTTAGTGAATCAATAAAGATTTAACACACTTACCCCTGCTGAGTTTCACATAGTTTATTATTGGTTTATTAATGTTTAATTGGTTATGGATAGAATCAGAGTATATCATATCCTATAATTTATGCAATCCTTAAAGAAAATTCAAGTAAATCCAATAAAAGACATCAGAGTGCGCACATCCATCGCATACTTCTAATGAACACGTCTCTTGTAGTCACATCCTTCAGGAGGTCGATCTTTATCTCATTGAGTCAAATTTGACTTCTGACTTGTTCGGGATAGTAAAGTATGCCATCGCATAAAGGACGACCATTTCTTAGACACTAGGCACATCTATTAGCATTCCTCTTAAAACCTGCTACAATACCAAGGGATGATCTTCAGCTGTCCAGAGAGAAGGGGCTATGTGGAGAGTCCAGGAGAAAGATAGGTGCCATCTACAAAGCAAATCCCATGCCCGTAAACATGGGCATGTTTATTCAACATAACATGTCACAGACCAATAATATAACTGAATCTAGCTAGGTCCTGAAAACTGGTAGAATCATGAGAAAAGTTTTAAGTATTCATTTAATATTATGCATGTGTGTGTGAGTCAGAGTGTATGTATGTATACCATGTGCAAGAAGGAGATCAAAAGAGCTGTCAGATTTCCTGGAACTGGAATTATAGGTGGTTATAAGACATCATGTGGGTTCTGGGAACTGAACGTGTGTCCTCTGCAAGAAAAGCCATTACTCTTAACTGATGAGCCATGGCTCTAGTTGTGAGTCCTGGAAAACTTTTTTTTTCTTTTTGGTTTTTTGGATTTGGTTTTTTCAAGACAGGGTTTCTCTGTATAGCCCTGGCTGTCCTGGAACTCACTCTGTAGACCAGGCTGGCCTCGAACTCAGAAATCCGCCTGCCTCTGCCTCCCAGAGTGCTGGAATTACAAGGCGTGTGCCACCACCGCCCGGCATGGAAAACTTTAAGTCACAGACTTTAGAATGACCTAATAAACAGTAATAATTAACTGAAACAATAGATGATATTTCTGGAATATTATAACAGCAATTTATTCTTTTATATTGTTTAAAACTTTTAACATTAAAATTTTATTTTTGTTTTATGTGTATGAGCTTTCCTCTTATATGCATGTATTCAAACCACATGCCTTCCTGGTGCTCATGGAGGCCAAGAGGAGATTTAGATCCCCCGGAACGAGTGTAATAGACAGGGGTGAGCCACCACGTGGGTCCTGAGAACTGAACCCAACTCCTCTGCAAGAGCATCAATAAGTGCTAATGCCCTTGAGCACTAAGTCTATGTTTTAACACTTAACATTTTAACTAAGTTTCAAGTTTTAACATTTTTCTGCAAGGAAGGTTTTCACTTATTTGGAACAAATAAACTTGCAAATTTTCTAAAGATAAGAGTAATTCCTTTACTACCATCTGATACCTATCGTGTGCATGTGTGTGTGTGTGTGTGTGTGTGTGTGTGTGTGTGTGTGTGTGTGGTATGTGTGCGTGTGTGTGTATCTGTGTTATATCCACATAGGTGCAAATGCCTGTGGAGGTCAGAGGCATCAGATTCCCAGGGAGAAACAGTTACACTTAGTGGTAAATAGTCAGACATGGCTGGGTTCTGGGAACCAAACATGGACACTCTTCAAGAGGAGTATGTGTTCTTAAAAATGGAACTAACTCTCCAACCCTGTGTTACCCTCTTCAGATATTCCTGCTGATGCTTTATAGAAGGAGAGTCTTTGGCTTTCTTACATAATATTCATTGATAGGGAAGGTAATCTATTTTTTTAATGTTATTTTCTTTTTTATTCAAGTTTTAGATTCACTTTCTTTATGTTAGAGTTCTCTTTTGGTTGAAAGGTTCTTTCCCATACTAGAATTTTAATCCAGGGCCTTGTGTGTGTTAGACCCAATAAACTACACCCTGAGTCCATTTCATACTTATAGTCTAAAACTTGTTGCTGTTACGTCTGTTATTTTTTAAACACTATCTTTCCACACAGTCATACCTAACAGGTAGACTTCAGTTGCAGTTTCCCTCAGAGTCTCTATCCTGTCCACTCTTGTACCTGTTTCTGTGATCGCATGCCTACACTCCTGCTGTGATGCACAGGGTCATGGCATTTCCTCAATGATAACGGACAGTGTTCCCTTGGCTCCTTGATTGGTCCTCTACTGAATGATTCTTTCTTATAGCATTTGCTACATTTGTTTCTATATATCAATATATATGTATGTATGTGTGTGTGTGTGTGTGTGTGTGTGTGTGTGTGTGTACACACACATTTGCGCTATATTTTTAGGCCCTGCCTCTTCACTGGTTCTCAAGTCTGTTGAGCCGCCTTTGGATCTGCATTCTGGGCTCTGTCCTTCAGGTTTGAGGGTTGATGAATTAAAGAGCCTTGTTGTGCTTTCAAATCAGATGAGGAAAGAGTTGGCTCCACACATGAAGAGGTGTGATTTGTCAACAGTTCTCAGAGGACCTTGCCTGGAATAGAGTTGAATTTCCATGGAAGACAGGGTTCTGATAAGTATCAAGAACAATTGGCCTCCAAATGCCTTTGTATAGATTTTAAGTCTGGCTTAAGTCTCCTAGGAGCTAGGCTAAAATGCAGTCTCCTTCATCCTCCAACGTTCAGGCTGGCCCAAGCATTGTCCATTCCAATGCCCCTTACCAGACTCTAGTTTCCGAGATGAAATTTCTCCAGTAAATTGTCAAGTGATATTTGGATAAACCAAGGAAGAAAAAAGTATCTGGTGAGTTTTCATTTTATAATTCTGTTTGAGATCTATTCTTCACTCCACCTTCAGCTGACCCGCTGCTGGCTTCCCATTTCCATGACCTTTCAGATTCTGAGGAAGGAAGCAGGGAGAGAGACACTACCTTGTTTCTAACTAGCATCCCAGCATTCCCACCAGCAGGCATTTCCATTTTGTTACTGTCGGTCTTGATACTGTCCATTAGAGGCAGTGTTCCTTCCAGGTCCTGTTGGGTGCATCATTTCTCACTATCGCTTTTTATACAGGATTCTACATTCTCCTACTTACACTGTCATTTCAGTAGTGCTTGAGGAAAATAAAGAAATCTACCTGCATGTTCACTGTATTGAAGACTTTATTTCCTATCCAGGGGAAATTGCCACTATCTGATAAGGATGTAGCTATAGCTGATTAAAGCTACTTAATGGCTGCTTGACTTGCTGAATATCCCCTGACACTGGGGGAACACTAGCACTCATAAGCAAGCCATTGGCATCCACTGTACCTTCCTGAAGCAGGAAACATTGTGATGCACTCTGAATCTCTTCTAAAGTAGAATTATAGTCCTTGCCATCAGCACAGAGTGATGAACATGATTTACAGTGAAGTGCTATGAGACATGTTGATGATAAGGCAGTATTGAACTGAACTTCAAATACAATATTAGGTATTGGCAATGTGATAAAATGGCATCATTGTGTGCAGCGAATGGCCATCAACTCCAACAATCAGCTTCAGTAAATAGATTAAGGCCTATCTTCACAAAATTTCAACAGTGTACTTAAATTCTGCTTTCTCTGTAATGCCATTTCCATGACTTCTTAGTCAGAAATTATCTACAACATTTGCTGTCTATCACTACAGCTCACATTTTTCAATTTTGTTGGGAGAAAAATGTATCTCTGAGGAGTCCCTTCTTCAGTGAAAGCAGTAGCACAGGGTTATTAAATGTTTTGGCCCCATACCAACATTAAACAAAACAACAGCCAAATATCACTATTATTCATTTCATTTTACTTAATTGCTGTGTACAGGAGTTTTGCCTATATGCAAGGATATATATCATATACATGCCTGGTGCTGGTAACGTCAGAAAAGGGCCACAGATGCCCTGGAAATGAAGTTACAG
Organism: Apodemus speciosus; assembly: GCA_002335545.1. NCBI lineage: Eukaryota > Metazoa > Chordata > Mammalia > Rodentia > Muridae > Apodemus > Apodemus speciosus. Next base: position 348,585 of record BDUI01000134.1, read on the forward strand.
ATCACTGTGAAGTATCTGTAGGTGCTGGGATTCAAACCTCTTGAAGAGCAGCCAGTGGTCTTTAGTGCTGAGGCATCCCTCCAGCCTCCTATTTCACAAGGGATACAGAACCCAGGGTGTATCTGTGTGGGAGCATGTGTGTCTGACTTGCATAAAGCTGTGAGATCATCCTCAAGAATGGCAATCAAGCAATCAACCAACCAAGCAAATCAATCAATCAATCAATCAATCAATCAATCAATCAATCCTGCTAGTGGCCAGAACAGAGAGGAACGAAATAAGCAATTATTAGATCATAGTCCAAAGCCTATATTAAATATCCCAATTTAAGAATACTCAAATCTACCATATAGAATTCTAGCAATTTATGCATGTATAACTCTCCCAAGGAAGAGAAGCACAAGCCTCACTTCCGGTAAGCCTGGTCTGCACAACCTAGCTTTCTCCGAGGTTCCAGGATGGAGAAGGACTAGAGTGGGTGAGAATGTGGGTAACGCTGCAGTGTGGAAACCTGACCATCACAGCTTAGCTATGTAATCATCACGCGCGATGTCAATAGCTGCAAGTCCTGATGACCTTCATACCTCTGCTGTGACTCCGTGAGACTGGAATCACAGTCCTGCTTCTCGGAGCCCACGAGAAACCGCCGAACAAACCCAATTTATATGATTCATTCTATAGGATACCTGAGGAAGACTTTTCAAATTTTTCAGTACTGAGAAACGTAAGTCTGAGATCCTTGGAGCTTGTGAACAACACCTAAGCATGAAGCGATAGAATGGAGGAGGAATGGGAAGTGGTTGGAGGCCTGCTGCCGTCAACAGCTGCCCCGTCTGCGGCTGCCCTGTCTGCAGAATCCATTTCTGAGGGCTCAGCTCCGCTTGAGGTGTGGTCTCCTGTCAGTGTAAGGGTAGCTACAGCGGGTGTAAACCACGGACCAATGCAAAGAGGGAACCTTAGAAAATCCATTCTACTTTCAGCCACAGAAAAATTGTAATTATTTTTTCATACAATGCATTTTCATATTTCCCCTCCTTCAAACCCTTGCACATGCTCTCCACCTCCCTACTTGTCAAACTTCATTTTCTCCTTCCCTCCCTCTCCTTCCCTCCCTCTCCTTATTCTTTGCCTCTCCCTCTCCTTACCTACACCGCCCCCCCCCCGCCTCTCTCAAAGGAGCAAAACAGAAACGAAAATCAAAGCAAGCAAAACACCAATAAGTTAAAAAATATACAAAAAACAAAATGCAACAAAAGTCACACAAAACAACAACCATAAAACAAACAAGGAGTCTGGTTAGTATTGGCCGTCTGTTCCTGAGCACCGGACCATTCCTGAGAGTGGTTAATGTACCTAGTGGCACTGCTGGGGAAACCTGACCGATCCTTTCCCAGCAGGCATCAGGGTCAAGGAAATTTTTGGTTAGAGGTGTGATTTTTATGTCCACCTCGTCTCCACTCTGCTGAGTCAGACATTTTCTGCTAAATGGCTGAGAAGATAAACTAAATAAGGGACCCAATGCCCTTTGCTGTTATCAATGGACAATGTATACATTGATGGCACACCTAAACTCACACACACTCACATATAAATAAAACATTTTTAAAAAAGAGAAGGCTAGCTGGGAGGAGCACTCACCTCCAGCATCTTCACTGAGCATGAATCACGATACAAAATCAATATTCCCCAAGTTAATAGCTTTTTATTTACCAATAATGAACATTTCTGGAACAAATCAGACAAACAAGACCATTCAAAACAACTTCAAAATAAGATAAGCCAAAAGAACAAGCAATAAACCTGACCAAAGCGAGGCACTTCAGAATGAATTCTTTTAAGACACTGAGGAAAGAAATTGAAGATGACTCAAGGGTTAGAGGTGTCTTCTACATGCTCCCTGATTGGCAGATGGCGATGAAGGAACAGGCTACATCATCAAAGGTAATCTACAAGTTGCATGCCATCTTTACCAAAACGCTAGTACATTCTGTACATCAATGAAACAAATAATCTTAGAATCATGGGGAACCACAACATTCCATGGGGCCAAAGCAACCTGGAATAAAAAGTAGAAAAAGGAATTTGGGGGAATTACCAGTGTTTCATTTGAAGACATTAGAGGGATGGAAATGGCAATGGACTTGCACCATAGGGACACACAGATCAATGAAATAGAATGAGATAGGTTAGAATAGAACCTGGAACTAAGTCACACAGCAACAGCCCTCTGATTTTAAAAAATTACCCAGGATTTTAAAAGATCATTTTCATATATGTATACAATGTACTTTGAGCATAATCCCATATATACGTTGAAAAGAGAGACTTTCTAAAACTGGTGCAGGAAGCATAAAGAAAATCAGGGGAAAGGAGGAGACTAGTGGGGGTGGGTGAAGAGAAAGGCAGGTATGGGGTGTGAGTATGGTCAGAATACATGGTGTACCTGAATAAATTGTCTATAGGAAACTCCATTGTATACTATTAACATTTATGCTAATAGTACATATATATATATATATCACAAATAAAACAGAAAAAGGCAGTCTGACAAGTGGCTGCAGTTTAAGGAAACAGTAATTCAACACAGTGGGGTATCCTATGTGATGTTCTAGACCAGAGGAAGGACTTGAATCACATATGTAGACGCTAATTACAATGTATCAGCAAATGATCATTAGTGCTGGCACACCATTCTTAGAATCCTAAGAGGAAGACATTCTAAGTGCATGTATAGATGTAATATTTTGTTAGCTTTTTATTCTAGATTATATATATGCATATTATATATATACATATATTATATATTACATATATACATATTATATATACACACACACATATACATATATATACATACAGCAGTAGAATTTTAAATCCAGGAGGAGGAACTTAAAAACAAATGAAACAATACGCCATTGTACCATGCATCTTCTTTCCTATTTTGCTGTAGACAACCATTTCAAGATTCCAGATAAGTTAATTAGTATTTGGGATGCACAGTGTCTGATGTTCTGGGTTGCTCACATGTGGGGTGGTTATGACACACACAATCTGCTTCTTTCCTCTGGGACCTGACAGCCCAAAGGGGGTGTGTGTCTGAATTTGTTATTCTGATTTTCCTGTCAAGGCAGAGTGTGCAAAACTTAAACTTGGTATTTCGGTGTGCTGGGTGTTTCAAATTGAAGGAAGCTACGATGGCAGGGGGAAGGGCTGCTAGGCCCTCTCCTTCTTGTCTTTGCCTCACTCCTTTTTCCAAGAAAGGCGTCACAGACGCCAGAAGCCCCTTCCCTGGAAGGAAGTCGTGAGACATAGAAAGGTGCTCTCATCCACGTCCCACAGAAGGCAGTCAGGAGACCAGAGGTCTGCGGAAGGAGTGCGGCCCTGAGGGCTCAGGAACAGCCTTGCTAAGCTCCCTTCAGGTTCGCCCATTGAAGCACCTCCTTCATACCCGGCCATATTTCTCCACAACGATCCACTTCTTCAACTGGATTTGGCTTAAATAGTTCTTTGTTTCTGAAGACTCCCATGCCATGAAAACATTGTTGAATAAATTAATAAATTTGCTTCTCTCCTTTTAATCTTTTCTGAGAGGTTTCAGTTATAGCTAGAGAAAAGTCACTACTTCCCTACCATGCACTTAACACTGTTATTTCTCACATAGYGGGCTCTGAAGTAAGTCATTTCCTGTGCAATTGATTTGTGTCATTTAGTCCAATGAAAATGGAAAATAATGTGGAAAGCACACAGCTACTCTAAACTGTAGAACACAGTTTAGAAGACAATTAGCACTGGCTGATGTGATCAAAAGGATGACACAATAAAAGGGATTGTGAATGTGAGACGGGACAAGCAGAGCTCTGCCCACAATGAAAACCACAGCGAGAGGTGAGGGGGCTGGCGGGCTGGCATTGGCAGAGCTCGGCTCTGCAACATGAACTGTTTCCCATGAGAAACAGAAACCAGCAAAATGGCGTACCCGAAAATCTGCCAAGAGAACTGATGCTCTGTAGATCATGTTACTTACTTTATAATAAAGTGTAACTTATAATACCATTTCTCTAGAAAAATTATATCCAACTCTTAAGGAAACTAGGTTGCATCACAAACTTTTGAACTCAAAGTTACTCAGAAATTTATATCCTTATTTTAGGGTCCATTACCAATGTGGTTACTGATTAGGCATAAAGAACCAAAGAAAAACACTTTCGCCTCTATACCCTATAGCTGATATATTATATTAGCTTTCATTTCAAGTATTAAACATTTGAGGGAACAGAAGTGCATTTGCTTGGATGGTCATAGAACATTATTAAAGCTTAGTAATGTTAGTATATTGTTATGTTTATGATGAGGTTTAAAAGTTCAAAGTCAGTAGACATTGAGAAAGAAGATGCTAAGCAGAAAAGACCATAGAGAAGGATGGAGGTTTCTGTTTTGGTGGCTTGGTTTGGGTTTTTAGAGTGTGTGTCATGAAATGAAGATCCTATGTATAAAAAGATACATCACATAAAGTAAATGGAGACATATAGATTCACACTATTATACTGTACATACTAGTCCTATGGATGAAAAACATTCATGCAGAAAGAGACAAAAGAGAATAAATGGAAAAGGAGACACTCTTAAAATTCACTTTACATCCGGCTGTTGCTCCCCATCCAGGTCCCTCTGTCCCACAATCCCTCTCCCTGTACCCCCTTCCCTTCTCCTCTAAGATGTGGATCCCCTCTGTGTGTCCTTTCCTACTTACAGTCTCTTTTGGGCTAGGCACATCCCCTCCCACTGAGGCCAGACACGGCAGTCCCACTTTGAAGAACACATCCCATATACAGGCAAGAGCTTTTGGGAGAGCCCCAGCTCCAGCTGTTCAGGACCCACATGAAGTCCGAGCTGCACATCTGCTACACATGTGTGGGGAGTCTTAGGTCCACCCTGAGAGCCCAAAGCATTAGTTGACTCTCTTAGTCTTACTGGGGAGTTCCTATCCCCTTCTGGGCCTTCAATCCTCCCTCCTTTTTGCAACTCTTCCATAATGTTCCCCCAAGCTCCATACAAGGAGGAACGTTTTTGTTTGTTTGCCTTCGAAGACCGGKTTTCTCCAAACCTGAGGTGGAACTCATTGTGTACATCAGGCTGGCTGCAGACTCAGAGATTACCCTGCTTCGGCCACCCCAGTACTGGGATTAAAGGCTGTAACCACCACCACCACTATCAGGCTGAGAAACTTTAGAAAAAAAGATCAATAGAAAAGAAAGAGGAAGTTAAAAGGCAGAACGAAATCATCTCCATGCACATACAGAAAGAGAGGGCAAGACTGAAAGGGCAAGAAGGGTGCCTCAGTGGAGTAGAACTGCAATACCCTGCTTCCTAGGGCAAGGGGTGTTAGCACCTTTTATTCTTCTGTTTGAAATGCTAATTAGATTATTAGCCACTCTCACTGGGAAGGAGGGTTTTCTCTCCTCTTTGTTCAGATGAAGCCTGAACAAAGCAAAATGTCCTCAGTCTTCCAAAGAAACCTCTTCATCTCCTAGGACATTTCTTTTTTTTTATTGGATATATTCTTTATTTACATTTCATTTCCCTTTTCCTGTTTTCCCCGCCCCCCCC
>BDUI01000134.1:405929-417800 GCA_002335545.1 Apodemus speciosus
TGTCCTCCCTCTAGGAGGATAGAATTCCATGTATCTTACACTCCACTTGACACATTTTAAGGAACACTGGTTTAAAATAATTTGAGGTCAGAGCTGGAAGGAAATTACAGACCACAGAGAATAGCAGATACTTAATGGCCAGCATCCAAACAGAGAAAGGAAAAGAAGGGTGACGTTAGGTTTGACATTGGCTGGAAACCTCAAGAGGAAGTGCTTCTTTTTTATCTTGGACTTTTCATCCATGAAGGCTGGAAACAATTACAACATTGCCAACTTACTCCTCGAGAGACTGCCTTCAGATTATTAAACATTTTTGAGCTTCAGTTTTGTCCTCTATGAAAATATTTGACACAATACTCTCATTGAAAAACTATGGTGAAAATTAGAGAAAGTGTGTGTCAAGTAGCCTCCAGGGTTGTTTTTGATGTTTTGATGGCATAATTATTATCAGCCTACCTTTTAGAGCAACTCTGCCAAAAGAGCTCTTAGTGCACGAATTGCGACCTTAGCAACTACTTAGCAAGGCACTCTGTTTATTACTTCAACAGCCATGGCTACCGGAAATCATTTTCTTGTATCAGGTCACGCATTTTCTCCACATTTATCGATTATCCTTGTTACGCTCTCTAAGGTCATTCAGTACAAGTTTTGTTCTAACRTGTCCAATTTGTCAGTTGTTTAGATGTAGGGCATARAATACTGGTGCAATTGTGGCATGCYGGAGGCGTGGGTCACTCCATGATTAGATATGAGACCTGCTCCRCAGAGAGATTTCMTGCCCAGTACTGTAAACCTAATCAAAATATAATGATTGAGATAAYAARCCATAGAGAAAACCTCCTGTTTTTGTATAGATAATTGATAATTCTGTCAARCTACCTCCCAAATATTTGTGTTTATATCTATAGACTTACACACTACCTTCTCTCTCAACTTTGGCCAGACAAACCTCTTTTGTGAGGTGAGTAGTGGTTCATGCAAAGACTCMTACCCACCTGTTTACTGCCCACATTAGCAGCATTGAGCCCAGGGGTTATTAACAATAACCGAGAAGAGGACATAATGTGGGGAGAGGTGTGGAGTGGGATACAATACGAGACAATGGAAGGAGGTGATGGCAGAAGGATATGATTAAAATATATGAATATAAGGAGATGTGAGTACTAGTTGTGGAGGAATCACCTATATGAAGCTCTCCCACTCAAAGTTTAGGGAACAKYGTTAAACGGAGGCAGAAATAATGTAAGAACTGGGGGATTAGGAGGAGCATTGTRAAATGCTGCCTTCTAGGCATAGCATGAGTGTTGTGTATGATAACTCGCAGCATGAAACTGTACAAAAGCAACAGGTCAACACCGTAGCATTGATGGTGGGACAMTCCAGACCCCRACCCGTAGGTGTCCAGCTGTTGTCGGATGGTAGCTGCTGAGGGAGCATCACTGTCCTTCAGGGATATGGACACCTGCAGGGAGATGCCCATGTCCCCGCGGATGGCTTCATTCTCATTCCCTGCATATGGTGTCAGCATTAAGTGGAYTCAGGGGTTATTAATATCAATAATAAAAGAAGACATAACACTGAGAGGGAAATGGAGTAGAGGACAATAAGAGGAGATGTGGATGGATATGATAAAATAGAATATATAAATACATGTCGTTTTCAAAGAATAAAGAAAAATATTATTAGAAACAGGGCACACATTCTCTGAGGCATTCTCTTGCTGTAGCATGAAACTCATGGAAAGTCTAATGCTAGCATCTGAACCTATAATTCCTAGACCTCTCTTACATACTTGAACAAATGTCTATGGCTTCTTCTAAGCTCCACACCAATGCCTTGRYTCATTTAGTACCGTGACCTCTCAATGTCAGTTTTCTGCACTAAGGGCATTACTGTGACTTTTTAAAGCCACTGTTGCAAATTAGGTCAGCACTGTTTGTCAGCAAATGTGATGGACACTGGAAGAGCTTGCTTGACATCAGAAAGTTCTCAAACTCCTCCTTCCGAGGACTGCTTTCTTCTGAGTCAAGGATTTGGTTTTATTTTGCTCCTTCGAGTGCCAGCAGATGGTAGGGTTGGAAGAGAACCAACAGGACAGAAGRATGGCAAACAACTCATGTGCAGACCAAGTCTATGAGTTCAGAAGCAAGGACTGGTACTGCCCATCCTCTCTYATGGAGTCTGACCACACAGTTGCCCCCAAATATCCTCTCTTCATAATCTCAACTTCAGCTTCCTGTCCTGTCACTCTGGGTTTTCAAGCTCACCCTGAACATGTCCTGCTACTTTGACAGTCTTRACAATTATCCTGATAATTTGAGGCAGTCATGACTCAGTCATTCACTCTTAAAAATGCTTGCATTCTCCTAATTGTTTTTCTAAGAAAAATTATGGCTTTGGGATGAATTTTTCATTAACACAATTATCTAAAATTTAAACAAAAAAGTAAAGTCACTGAATAATCAGGAACATGGTAAATAATATAAAGAATAGATAGAATAATTAATAGTTCGTGAGTCCAATTATATAAAACTTAGAGGAACATGCCAAAAAACAAGAGGGGGCWCTCGACTTTTGTAAGATATAATTAAAGCAGGCATGGTTTTAAGGGTGTTCAAAGCAGACACAAGGAGGGGCAACAGTAGGACCTAGAATGTGGTGAGCTGAGAGAGTGAGAGTAACCACCAAGTGGGGGCATTTAGAAATGAATAAATTTTAAATTGGAGAATAGAATAGAAACAAAATAATGAAAAAGAAGCACAGTGTTTTCTCCCTGTAAGTATAAAACCCTCCTATCCTCAGAACTTTTAATTCATCATACCAACCTCCTAGTTATTCCTGAAACTACCTGCCGAGGAGAGTCATTTCAATACTTTTGAACCAGTAAGGCTATAATATGCTTTGTTAGAATGTAAAGAAAATTGAGATAATATACTAATTGAAAAGTTATACAAACTTCAATTCATACAAACTTCAGGCAAGGAAGGTAACTGTGGGGTCTGTTTGTTGTGGGGGGAGATTCCAGTATGTACCATTGGGCTCATAAAGTAGCACAGAATGCCACACTAAATTATATCCATGAGCAAGAAACACACCAAACAATATGACATCACATTGAACAARGTGTCAATAGGCATGTCTGTTCCCACRGAAGCACTGCCTCCCTGTAAAACAAAGAGATCCTTTCTGGTTAATTTCCTCATGGTTGCCTCTTGGGAACATATGTCAGTWCTACTATTTTTGCTGTTATTCCCTGCACCATTATGAGGAAAACACTGACATCCATGTGGATCCACTGAGATCCACAGCAAGCAGTAGGACTAACTGGGGAGTAGATGCAGCAGGGTGCAGCWTGGGAAGATCCCTGGGCGTGAAGGGAGTCTAAGGCACACAGTCACACGGGACTCTCCACAGTCAAGAGAAAGCAAGGGCTAACACAAGCAAGGAGGAGGAAAAATTCTGCCAGTGAAATTGCSATAGATGCAAAACATTAGAACATTCAATAGAAAGGAAAGTTCCTAAATGGTCAGAATAAAAGTATAAGAGACCTAAATACTTTTAGAGATTTAAAAAGTATTGAGTTGATGAGGTTGAGAAGCTGATTCTACAGTTAAAAGTACCAGCTGCCTGTGTCTTCCAGAAAGCTGGAAGACACAGGCAGCTGCCAACAGCAGGCAGCTGCCAACAGTCTGCAACACCAGGTCCAAGGGACTCAATGCTAGTGGCACACACATACACACACACACACACACACAAACACACACACAAAAACACACAAACTCACACACATATATACAAACACACACATATAAACACATGCACAAATATACACACTAACACATATACATACAAAGACACACACATATACAGAGATATAAATATATACACATAAACACATGTACACATACAAACACATATGCAAAGAACACACACACAAACGCATACATACACATAAATACCTCATACACACAAACACATATAGAAAAGCACATATACACACATAAATGCAAACACACATAYCAACATACACACACACACAAARTAAGTCTAATTGTATTGCAATGAAGGTTATTGTGAAGGCRGGCCCATGACTATTAATGAATGATGGATTCCTGTGTAAAAGTGTTTCCCTGAGTTGGTGAACATATTTTGCTTCWAAGGTGGTACTTGAAACATACAGCCCATGTGAACTTGTCCAGAAAATATGCCAAGATAGATAGATATTTACTTCCCAGCCAAAACCAGAGGCACTAGGAAAATGAACTGCATCTCTCATTCCCAGGATGCCAGGGGACAGCAAATATCGGAAAGGGTGAAAACAAAACAAAACAAAACAAAAAATCAAGAATATATTATGCTGAGACTAAAAAAAAAGCTCGGTAAATTGGTGAATTTTCCCTTTATCAATATGTTTATTTTTAACAATTCAGTAAAGTACCAGTAGCTTGATGGATCCATTCTAAATCTAGCACGTTAATCACTTGTTTTTCAAATATTCCATACAGAATTTGTCACTAAAAATGTGACAGACATCAGCAGGATAAAAGAACATGCAGTTTTCACTTCATTATAAGTGGTGACTAGTTATTTTCCCTAATTATATTTGCACATGCTTAGAATGTTTTGAACATATAAGAACACTATATTTATTTGCATTTGTAAATTCATTACTTAAGTCATTTAATAAAACAGCAATTTGAATATATGTTTGAATATATAATGTAAATCTCTCCTAGACAGGAAGTAGTTAAAATAGTTTGTCAGGAGACAGGCTTCCCAAAAGCCTGGCACTTTCCATTGATGGAGTCATGTATGCAGGTGGTGATCGAGTCACTCTATTCTTCCTCTTCAGTTCAAGCTTGTACATTTTTCCTATTATTTATTTATTTATACATTCATTTATTCATTCATTCACTTTATATCCCAATTGCAGCCCATGYTTCCAGCCCCCTTCACAGAGTCCCTCCCCAATATCCTCTCTCCTTCTCCTCTCAAAAGGGGTGAGGCCCCCTCTGGGTACCAACCCACCCTGGCCCATCAAGTCATGGCAGGACTGGTCATATCCTTTCCTACTGAGGTCAGACAAGGTATCTCAGTTAGAGCAACAGGATCCACAGGCAGGTAAAGAGTCAGGGACAGACAGACACACACACACACACACATACACACACACACACACATCCGTTGTTTGGGGGACCTGCTTGAAGACCAAGTTGCACATCTGCTACATATATGCGGAGAGGTCTAGGACCAGGCAATAAATGGCTCTTTGGTTGGTGGTTCAGGCTCTGGGAATCCCAAGAGTTCAGATTAGCTGATTCTGTTGATCTTGTAGAGTTCCTATTCCCTCTGGATTCCTCAACTTTTCCCCCAACTCTTCCAAGACTCCCCAAGCTCCATCTAAATTTGCTGTGCCTATAAGAAGCGCAGGGACAATGTAGCTGAAAGTGGGGTATGACCAGCCAGTGACTGGCCCAGCTTGAGACTCATCGCATGGGCAAGAACCAATCCCTAACACTTATTAATGATACTCTGTTGTGCTTACAAACAGGAGCCTAGCATAACTGTCCTTTGAAAGGAGAGGCCCCAACCAGCAGCTGACTGAAACAGATGCAGAGACCCACAGCCAAACATTGTCTAAGCGTGTACACTTTAATCTCTGAAGAAAACTCTTCTCAATCATTACCTCTCTCCACTCAATCTATCCTTCTCTGGACAACTGAGTGCCCTGTTAGGAGAATCAGCAGCTGTGCTGCTCCTCTGTTGGCCTCTGGCAGGTGGCGGTGTGGTCCATGGCGACAGTGGCCCTGGAGGACACATGTCTTGGCTGTCATCTTTGGGTTTTCACCCTTCTCCCTCCCACTGTCAGGCTTAAAGTGTGCCTGCAGCATAGATCATGGTAATCTCCTCCCCACACACATACCAATTCACAATCGCTCATGAATACAAACATATTAATAAACACAATAAAAGAAAACCACAGCAAAGAGATGTAAGAGAAAGCAGGTGCAGTTTGAGACAAGGCAGTTGCTGGGAGTTTCATGGGCTGAAGACCTGTTTCTYGGTTTGGTGCCTCAATGTGAGTCAAGAGGCCATGTGGATTCGGAAGTGGGCGGAGCTAGAACCGGAAATGGCAAGCTTAGGAGTCCCAAGTAGGAAGAAATGTGTGCGCTGTGTTAGAGAAACAGGAAGAAAGCTCTGCGCTAAGGAAGAGGAAGAATCTGAGCCACACTTCCCGTTTGTAACAAGTAGCTACTGGTAGATATTGTGCTTCATTGATGCCTGAAATTTTACAGTTGTAGAGAATTAATAATTCTTTTCTATAGAAACATTCTTTCACTTTTCATATGTTTATGCGTATGTGTGTGCCTGCTCATCTGCCATGCGCTATGTACATGCAGGTGTCAGAGGAATCTCAAATGCTGTCTGGAGTGAAAGGTGGCCGTGAGCCCTTGATGCAGATGCTAGGAATTGAAGCTGGCTTCTCTGCTGGATCAGCAAGTGCTCTTAACCACTGCCGTTTGTACAGCTTCTTACATACTTATTTGTTGATTTAATTGATCTTATTTTCATCTAATTGCTATGCATAGACATCATATACATTGTAATATATAGATAACACAAATATATAAATTAAAATTATGAAATATTTATTATGAATGTTCTTATGTTTTTTTGTTCGCGTAAGGAAACAATTTAGAGGATTTGAAAATAGTGATCCAATCAGCAGAAGCAAATAGATACTGTTTGTCAACAGAGTGGAGAAAATGACTCTAACAGTTATGAATGAGCAATTATTTGGTGACTAGTTGGCAGTACATGTCTCATACTCAATTAATGGTGGCAAGGAGTTGCCAAAACAGCCAGGGCATTTTAAATTCCGTCAAGGAAAAATTCTCATATGCTGTGAGTCTTCTACAACAACATGTTTTCAATACAGGCAGCAGGAGATTCTGAAGTTCTTTTTAAAATGAATCCACTCTGTTTGTCTGCCAGTCTGTCTGTCTGCTTTGTAACATAACAAACAAGCAAGAGTAAAGTTTCAGACTGTTTCTCTGCACAGTGTGAATAAAAGTTTCAATTARCAAAATACTTTATTTAAAAGACCTACCTCTATTAAAACTTTTCTGAGAATTGAAATTAATGGTCTCTTTAAATAATGTATTTGTTTAGGTAATAAAAACCAGTGGGCTGATTTYCCCCTTATTTTTGAAGATATTTACCCCAATGAAGGAAACAGGTYAACCAGTTTCTAATATCCTCTGTTCCTGAGATCAGGAGTATGGAAGATATAAAGAATGCATGCCTCGGGAGATTTTCTTTGCCAGAGTTAAAGTTCAGATGTAAAAATTCCTTTTGTGGATTTGTAGGTTAACACTGCCAAATGAGTGGAGTGTGGAATAAGTCTCTGAAAAAATTACTGACAGAAACGGGATAGTTGAACCTCTCTCTGAGAATGACTAAATAAAACGTTAGCTTGGGGAATGTCGGTGTGGAGCCCAAGAGGTGCTCTGCATTATTTTGAAGAGGTCATTTCAGACAAAATTGTTCTCACGGAGAAGATGACTGTCATCAATTTGACCAAGGCTCATGGGAGACATTTGTCATAGAATGAGGAAACTTAGTCTCTGAAAGTCAGATTAAGTGAAAATATAGTAATATATATTCATGGCTACAAATACATAAATTTAAATTATGACAAACCTGATTTATTAGGAAAGTTTTGATCCATTTTTGTTCACTTAGAGAAACAATTTAGAGGGCTTGAAAATAGTGATCCAGTCAGAAGAGGCAGATAGATTGATTCTGTTTGTTAACATGGTAGGAGAAAAGAATTTTAAACACTCCTCTCTCTCTCTCTCTCTCNCACACACACACACACACACACACACACACACACACACACACACGGATAACTTTTTTTTCTACGTGATTTCCAAATTGCTTCAGACTATAAATGGGAAAGGGGTATATGTGAGTTGAAAATTGTAATGATTTATAATATGAGCTTGAAGGAAATGAATTTAGCCATAAACATCACTGTTTATAAATCATAGGTTTCACCTGATATTATAGATTTTGATGCAGTTAAAGAAGTGAGTTCCATGATGGATCGCCTTGGGACTGTTAACAATACAGTCTCCAAAGGCTGCATCTGTTTATTTCTGCTGTAGCTAAATGAAAGTCCTGAGGACCTAGTAGCAAAATAATTTGATATGAGCATTCAGGTGATATAAAAAGACTAATTTCATTTCCCTTACCTTCAATAGTTCAGTTAAATATTTATTAAGTTCCTACAATGATAATGATGAACCAGTCAATAATTTTTTGAATCATTTCTTTTGGTTAATTTTAGTGAGACATGTGTTTAGAAATACACATTACATATTTTAAGGACTCTTGGCTTGCAAGCAGTCAGGACATAAAAGAGAGTTTTGTTACTTTTTTTGTGCACAACAATACTTCCAACTCTGTTGTTTGGGAGGAGAATAGCATGCATATACTAGGACTCTTTCTACAGCACTGAATACAATCACTTTCCCTCCCCCAGAGCAACATCTAACGAACTAACTAACTAACTAACTAACTAACTAACTAACTAACTAACTAACTAACCAACCAACCAATCAGCTGGCATTGTAAGATCCCAAAAGGGGACAAAGAATTCACTAAATGTTTCTTCCCCTGCTAATGAGTAAGCTTTGAGCATAGAGGTTCAGTGTCCATTAAATATAGGCTCAAATTTGAGCATAGAATCTTTCACAAAATATGTGGTGCCCAAAAATAAAAAATTACAAAAGAATCCTTCTAGACATGAACATATAAGCAGAAGTCACCTATTTTGGCAGCAAGCTCCACAAACTATTCCTGTCATCAGGGTTATTGTGGATATTCTTCAACTGTTCTCTCGTATCAGGTCACAAGGAAAAAAGGAGAAGGAAAGTTTGGCTTCATTTTGGTCTCCTGGAATGACAAAATCCTTAGCACCAATTTAAATGTTGAGAAGGAAATATTATTTACATATCAGTGGATTAAAGCTTTGACAGGCAGAAGAAACAGAGCTTCTCAGGATTATCGACTGTGTCAGTGTTGATTATCTTTGGCTATCTTCATTACCCAATGAGATTAGAGACTAAGAATTTCAACAGCAAACTCCAAGGTCAGACTTTTAAAAAGATTTTTGACTTCAGACAGCAGAATTAAACATATTTGAATAACATTAATTCATTCTTTTCCTAAAAAGTTTCCATATTTAGAAACTTTTAAATATTAAATATTAAATATTTTTAGATACTTATAAATAYTATAAGATATTTAAAATAATCTTATAAGATTCAGAAAGAATAGCTCTTATTAATGTAAATATGTAAGGAATTTCAATTCCAAAGTTCTATTATTAAATTACTTAAAATATTTTGTACATTGTTTACACTAAAATGAAATTCACATGTAGGTTTAATCCCGTGACTGAGAACTACATTATTAAGGTGGAGGTAAATAATGTATTCGTACTTGATTTGAGCCAATATGCCAATAATCTGCTGTGCTCTATTTGAACCTCTTAAAATTGTGATAGTGTACTAGTTAATATTTTATTGTTTTAACAAAATACCATTGGTATTCAAACTACTACAGGCAGTTTTGCAATTGGGCTGAAGTCCATTTAAAGGAAACATTTAATTTCATGAGCAGTAACTGCTTCTATAGATTTAAAATTGTCTTTGCTGTACTTGAAAAATCAAAACCAAAAATGTAATAGTRGTTGATGCAATGGAAAGATTTCTCTGGAAAGTACAAGACCACCTAGGCAAAGCTCAGGAGACACGAATGTTAACGTGACCTTCGGAACACTGGCTGAGGCAGAAAACTGATATGACTGAGGAATGGAATTACGGATGTAACATCCTGGACAACTGGAAGAAGACAATGAAGCAAGAGTCACTGGTTCAGAATTCTGGGCAGGCCAGTTTTTGGTGAGTTTCCGGAGGTTGGGCTTCTGTCAATGAGTGGTGTAACAACGCTGGAAAGTATGATAGTGAGGAAGGGCAGACTCAGATAAACAAAGGGCAGAAGCTTTCTTTCCAAATCTTTAGATGTAAATGTATAACCTGGAGTAATTAGGAAAGTAAAAAGATCTGTGTGGGGAGGAGGGATTAGATGGTGGGCATTGAGACRTGGGAGCTTTGAAGGCAGAATGGGAAAAACCAGATGAGGAAACTTTACTGTGAAAGGGGCGGGGGAAATAACACAAAACATATTTGAAAAAAGCCATTAGGAAACATTATTATATATAGAAAGAATCTTTACATAAACATTGCCACCCAYATGGGTGTCTCTCCCAGTTATGTTTCCCMCATGAACTATAGACTAGCCAACAAACAAATTAAAARACAACAAAACAAAACCTCCCTTCAAGTTGTTGAGAGGAAGGAGTTCCCAGAAGAATATAGGCTATTTCGGTAGCTTCCATTCATCTCCTATAAAGTATCTGAGAGTGTTAAACTAACTCAATAAAATGAGACCTACTTGTAAGCAAATTCAGTTTTGAGAGAGAGTGATCYGTGTTCATGCAAACTGTTCTCTCGCTCCTGYTTCACAGGAAGCTCATACTWTCGGTCCTTGTTTTCCTTCCGAACATTTTTCATAATACGACAAGGCTCACGACTGGACTTCCTCCCATTAATCAATACTGTATTGTAAACCATTTATTAGTACAATAAATTAAATTAATCATGAACCTCACTCAATGGGAAAGGTAAAACTATGCCATCCAAGCRTTGGAAAAGGCCCCTTCACTAACTGCATAGCCATCCTTCCTCAAGTCTCCAGGCCACTGGCCTGCAGAGCCGGTACACGGCTGCTCCGTGATGAGCTGAAATGAAGCCTTCAGGCCAGCATGGATAGAGAAGGGATGARGGCTTTCGAAATGGATCAAAATTCTGCTGAGGGGCATATGCGATAGCKGCAGATAACCACAGCACATYAAGACCCTCCTTTTAGGCTTTGTCAAGTAACAGAATTGTTCTYCGGAGCAAGATCTTTTACCAGTTTTCCAGAGGCAGAACTGTAATTTAGGAGAGTCTTCTTGATGTCTGATCAATAAAATAACAGACAAGTTCCTTTTTTGCTTACATCTATCCACTTAGATTAAATTAGAATTAACAATGAAATAAATCAGTGTGTCTATGAAAGCTGCTTACAGGACTACACCTTTTCTCTCACACCAGTTTTACAAGYGGGCATTTCTGATTRTAAAATCAAGTGGCAGGAGGAAAGATRCACAGAAACAATTAAAATCACATTTCTCAATGGTGAGTAGGTAGACCGGGCAGTACAGAAAGGATCTCTTTAATCTTGGCTAACAAAAGGGAAAGCAGCTCTTATKTCTCAGCTCAAGAAATACAGCACATTGCACAAGCTCCAAGACCACCCTTCCTTCCCCCAGCTCATGAGCAGCCAGGCTGGGTAGGCCTGCAGACTGAATTTTGGGAGTAGCTTTCATTGYTCAGGATTCCACATAGTAAACAGAAAAGTCTATGGCCTTAATGCTAAGAACGACTCAGTATTTTTTCAGTGCACTCACAGACTCCTGAAGATGGCTTTTCCAGTCTGACTAATGGCTCTACCRAACTGAGAAGACAGGAGAAAGCATAGCATGGTGGAGAGGGAACAACAGCCCAGAAATTGSAAAGGGGATGAAGCAGGATCTTTCATATGGCTTTAAGGTGGCTTTGATTAAAGAAACCTTAAAACCATATGAAAGATGCCTATTGCAAGAGTTTAAATTAGAACATGTCCTGGGTTTTTCATATCCAGTTGAATAATGCAGGGGACCCTCCCTGAACATCCTGAGAGCACCTACATGTTATG
>BDUI01000134.1:427748-443467 GCA_002335545.1 Apodemus speciosus
GAGTTCTCTGGTAGAATTATTATATACTATCATATCATCTGCAAATAGTGATAGTTTGACTTCTTCCTTTCCACTTTGTATCCCTTTGACCTTCTCTTGTTGTCTAATTGCTCTGGCTAGGACTTTAAGTACTTCTATTGAATAGGGAGGGAGAGAGTGGACAGCCTTGTCCAGTCCCTGATTTTAGTGGGATTGCTTCAAGTTTCTCTCCATGCAGTTTGATGTTGGCTACTGGATTGCTGTATATTGCTTTTACTATGCTTAGCTATGGGTCTTGAATTCCTGATCTTTCTTTATAATAAAGGGGTGTTGAATTTTGTCAAATGCTTTCTCAGCATCTAATGAAATGATCATGTGGCTTTTCTCTCTGAATTTGTTTATATAGTGGATTATGTTGATGGATTACCGTATACTGAACCATCTCTGCATCCCTGGGATGAAGCCTACTTGGTCAAGATGGATGATAGTTTTGATGTGTTCTTGTATTTGGTTTAAGTGAGTTCTTTGAGTATTTTTGCATYGATATTCATAAGTACAATTCTGACCTGGTAKTTAGGATAACATCTAACACATAGTAAGCACTTGACAATGGCTTATTGTTGTCTGCAGAAGTAGAATTKGGATCCTAGACTGCTTCTATTTTCATGAATTCATGTTATAATATTGAGCAATCATAGTACACTAATCAATATTAAATGCCTGTGGTATAATACCAAAACCAGAGAATGCAACCACTCTGGTGCAACTTTTATTTTACTAAAGAGAGTGAGAATAGAAAATTAATTGAAAAAGAATATGTATATACATATATATGTATATACATATATTATATATTAGAACCAGATATATGGCCAATTATAGAAATATATTATATATTAGGACCAGGTATATGACCARTTATAGAAATATATATTATATAATAGAACCTTTGCACAGCTTAGTGGCCAACTGCAGAGATTTCCAAGAGAAAATACCTCAGAAGACTTACTAAGACCTTGCACTAAATTCTTTTTTTAATTAGATATTTGTTTTATTTACCTTTCAAATGTTATCTCCTTTCCTCATTTCCCCTATGAAAACTCCCTATCCCATCCTCCCTACCCCTACTTACCAACCCACCCATTCCCACTTTCCTGTCCTGGCATTCCCCTACACTGGGGCATTGAGCTTTCACAGGACCAATGGTCTCTCCTCTCATTGATGTCTGAAAAGGGCATCCTCTGCTACATATGTAGCTGGAGCCATTTGGCCTAACAAATACAGAAGTTGATGCTCACAGCCAACCAATGGACTGAGAACAGGATCCCCAATGGGGGAGCTAGAGAAAGGGCCCAAGGAGCTGAAGGGGTTTGCAGCCCCATAGGAGGAACCACAATATGAACCACCCAGTAACCCCAGAACTCCCAGGAACTAAATTCTTAAAGATAACTCATTTTATATATTACTCAGCTTTGCTTACGTCTGATTGGACTCATTAAAGCCCAGCATAAGGAMTTTTGTCCTTAATTTTCCATTACTTTCAGCAGACTGGCAATAAAAYAATACATGACAGGTTGTGCTACTTGACRCACAGGTACACAGAAGCATTTGCACATCTGGGCTRGGGAGRTGGCTCTGTAGGTAACCTGCTTTCCAACAAGCTTGACAGCCTGAGTTTAGTTCATGGGACCCACATGGTGGAAGAAAAGAAAGTCCTACACATTTTCCTCTGATCCCCACTTGTGCACCATGGCATACACCAACACACAGACACACACAGACACAYCACATTTATGTACAGACACATATACGCGTGCATATACAAATAAATTTATAAAGTAAAAACCAAATGCAAATGTTTGCCTATCAACCCTCAATTTCAAGAATGGAGATGAAATGCAGTACGTGCATTTTAGAGTTAATGGCTGTCCATTTCTGTTTCAGTATTTTATATATGAGGTCATAGATGAAAAGTCTATGTRCTCTTTCATTTAAACCTCAAAATTTTAAGAATCCAATTGGCATTTCATCATCAAATGATAAGGAAAACATCATTTACTTGATCATCAATGTTCTTGTCATGTACTAAAATACATAATGGCTATGAAAGGCATTATAGAAACATGAATGTCATGACAACAGTACCCGTATTCCTCTCAGTAGCAAGAACAGCACAGCCAGTAGTATTATAGGTTCCCAAATGTCAGTAACAATCTTAGTTTTATAGYCTATTAGAATTAAAATATAAGTCAACTAGCTTTGTTCAGGATACTTGCGAGTAAAAACTTCTTTTGACTAAAGATACAAGTTGACTTTAAAAAATTCTCTGAGTATGAAGAAACTTAAGAAATAGATCCATTTTTCTTGATGAGACACTAAAACGTGGCCTATAATGTCTAGGTCATCGTTTCTTTTGAATGACACCATAAAACAAATAGATCCTGTGGCCTGGATTGTGAGAAGTTTCTTGCTATTTGTTGACTCATTTGAAAATTATAAAAATGTTTATAAAGCCTCATTTGTGGGTTATTTAGCTTTACCTGCAGGCATCATGCCTCCAACAATAAGGATTAAAAACCTAATTTTAAGTTTACGCACTCAGGAAGAAAGGAAAGTCGTTAGTGTTATATTAGAGCAGAAAAAAAAAACTATAAAAATGAAAGCAGGCAGAGATCTGTGTAGGTTTCTTTGGGAAGTAATCTGATTCTTACAGAAAAGCCAGCCCATGTGGCATAAAATGTGAAGTGAAATGGAGTGTTGCACAGTGGTAAGTTATAGGTAAACGTAATTAATATGTTGGCTGGGAAAAGTTGACACAGAATTTCCTGAAATGGTTACTTTCCTTATTTTTATGCTGAAATAATTATAGCTGCTTCCCTATCTCAAAAGATTGTGAATACAGAGTTGACAGGGAGGCAAGACTCAGCGCTAACAGCAAGTCCACCCAGCCTCAGGAACAGGGTGGCAGCAGGAGGGGATCGGAATGGGATATGGTGATTCACCAGAATCACTTTCTTATATTGACTTTTGAATATAATTWTCCTAAAAACTCCATAGAGAAGTCTAAAATAAATTTCATCACCTAAATTATRGCTTCTCTATTTAAATATTATTTCTTCTAGACCACTCCTCAAAAGGAAAAATGAATGGAAATGAAAGGGAGGAAATTCTACCAATTGAATTAATSGCTTATGTCCCATTGTTTAGTTTCTTAAAGGAAAGAGCTTATTTGATAATTGGYCAATTAACTCCTGTATGAATAATGCCTCTTTCAGAGGTTATAAAGGCATCCAGTGCTTAAACTCAAAGCGTATGTCTGAAGAGAATTGAGTTTTCTCATAAACGGTTATTTTTTTGATGCATGATGAAAGTATATGAAGGCTGCTTGTCATTTGGTAACCATGGCAACCAGGAAATGCCAATTGGATTCTTAAAAACTCAAGTTTTAAATGAAAGAGCGCTGACCCTTTCACCTCAAGAAGAAACAAGAACACTATCTTTGGTGAATATGAGTCTAGAGCGTATTTCCTTTTTTGCTTTTTGCTATTTTTTAATCCCATTTTAAATAATTTTAAAACATTACTGGCTTAAAGCAAAAACTATCAGGACAGTATTGTGATCCATTTTGATATGCTGCAAGGGCTACAGGGTCTGCCATGTYGTATGGGAAGACGTGGATCTAGAGCTGATCATCAAGTGCAGATGTGTTCGAAGCAGGTGGGTCAGCATGAGCAATCTGGGAAACTTCAGCATGTCCTTTTTACTAYGTTCCTTCCCAATGTTTCTCAACTTCAGGCTAGAGAAAATAAATCTTGACAGCTAGGGCAATTCCCTTTGGAGTTGACCTTTAATTAACTCACTCTTAGGTTTCTAAGACACTCCTTCAGCTTGYGAGTTACTCATTAGCAAGTGTGAGCATCATACCAGATTTGTGTGTGTGCTTCCAACAGAAACACMGTCCRCTGGCCGAGTGCTTTGAAGCCAATTTTTACATAGCCAGACARGGTAGATTTTATTCTGCTTAGTCTTACAGATAAAACAACTAAAACTATGGCTTAGCGTAAACACCCAATAGTCATATTACAATACTGTCCATAATTCCTGGACTCAGACAATCCTTCTACATCACCCTCCTGAATAGCTGAGAATACTGGCCCATGCCACTCCTCACAAATGCTATCTATTGAAACAAATTCTTTAGACAAAGAGATCCAGGTATCGGTTTCATGTTTCTCACATACATGAATATATTCCTATTGTATGTCTAGCAACCAGAGATTAAGGTGAGAAATACTGCATAACAGTTAAAGTTTGGGCTGGATAAAAGCTCAGCAGTACAGTGCTTGCTTAGTGTGAATGACACCCTGATTGCAGTCTGCAGCACTACCCACCCCAGCCCTACCACACACATATGCATAAAAATGGTTATTTGTTGCCCTCCATAACTTGAATTCAAAACCCCCAACATCAAGAAAGAAAAACAAATTTCCTGGGTGGTATTTTTATATTTTATATTTTATATTTATATACATATAATATATGTATAAATACCTTCTATCTTAAAATATGTATGTTAAATGATCATATATAATACTGTCACTACCAACATATCATGCACTACTGACACCAAAGCACTTTGCATTGAGACAATTAGAGCAAAGTGAATCTGTTTATCCAATCATTCATTCATTCACTCTCTCATTCATTTATTTATTTATTCATCCACATAAACTATCATTACTCTCATGGTAATTAATTTACACTCTAAATCTTGGGGTGAGTGTACATGTGTGTTCATGTAAGTATGCAAGCATGCTTAATAGCTGTTGGTACATGTGTGTGCACTTGTGTGTAGAGGCTAGAAGTCAATGCCATTTTGAAAGAGGGACTCTCACTAAACCTGGGGCTCCTTGATTGAGCTAAACTCATAAGCTCACTAGCTAAAGCTCCAGGGATCTGCTTGTCTCCACTCCTAGAGCTCATGCTGTGGGGCCGGCACATAACCTACACAACCATCCTTCCATCTTTCTGTCCTCTCCTCATATCAGTTCTTTCATACTCACACCCATCGCCTTTACATACAAAATAGTGTCAGAAACTTGAATTGTAAAAGTCAAGCTTTTCATAAAAATCCTGTCTTTGCTTCACTTGTATTCACAACACAGGGGAAAAAATGCAATGACTCTAAGAGCAAAACCCCATAGAATGACTCACCGAGGTCAAAGCAAACCGCTAAGGGATCTATGCACTGGAGACTTGATCCATTCTTAACATGTACCGAGCAAGCATGGCTAACTTCAGGTAAAGTGGACACTGCACTTTGACCAGTGAAACAGTGCCACGACCTCAAGGTTCTTGATGAGCCTGGATGATGAACAGCCTATTTTGTTTCCAATTCATTTGCTTTTGAGCTTTTGATTTTAATTCTTCAATATTTAATTAAGATATGCTCTCTACGTGGCATTTTATAGGATTCTGAAAAAATTAGTCCCCTCAATTTATTATTTAGCAGATAATACGTCAAGATTATATACTGAGCTTAAAGAAAGAGCAGTGACTTTTTATAGAAACAATATATATTTAGTTTGACGCTTTTATACTGTGCTCATGTAAAATTAATCTGGGCCAGAATGAGACTGCACGGGCAGCCAGAGCCCTTTGTGCAATGCAGACATCGCCATGACCTTCACTGCAAGGTTTAGCGGCTCATAATTCTATCATTTTATCACTATTAGAATCTTGCGGTGCCATTAACTTTTAGTGTCACCATATGTCTCTATGGCATCTGTATTTTGAAATATCTAAGGTAGGCCTTAGAATACAGTGACTACAGACTATCAGAAAATACATATGAAAATAAAAAGGCAGTTAACTATTCAGAGATTTCAAAGCATTAGGAGCGTGGCCAGATTATAAGACAAACATTGCATAATTGAGTTATCAAATGCTGTTTAGCTATCCCCACGGAGGGCCTAGAGGACACAGCCAACAAACTGTCATGGAGGAAATGAAGAGAGAAGAGAAGAAGCAACTCTAACGAGGAACAGGTCAGGTATCCCAGGAAAGGAGATTTTTTTAATTGGTTAAAAAATTTGAGTTCAAGAACTCCCTGTGCATTTAGGGGTCCTTATGCCCATGGTATTAACTGTTGTTTCTATTTCTGACTCATCACAAAACTTAGTTTCCATTTGATGGAACATAGAACAGAAACACACACGTTCTCTTGTTTAAAAAATACTATGGATATTCTAACAAAATATACTGAGAAGAACTTAACTCTTAATGGCATTCAACAGTCATGTTCACATGGTATCTGATTGTATATTAAGGAACCGACAGTTGTTCCTGCTCAGATCAGAGTGATGGAAGGGCAGTCATCAAATATTTCACTCTACTGCCTGGCTGGGCTTCAAACAGCTTAGTGGAAAAGCAAAGTATTCAGTATTCTGCCGGCCAAAAACATAAAGAAGTGTGTGCTGTGAAAGATGGCTTCTGCCTTTCTGAGACTTACACATTAGGCACAGCCGGGAGCGCCACATCTACAGGACCCCTTAGGATTCAGGGGCAGCGGGATACCCTGTCCAATTATCGTCCCCTGCAGGACTCTGCAGTCTTAATTTCAGGCTACTGTAATCCTTCCCTGGTTGGACAGCAGGAGAAAGGGATCAAGAGAAAGTGATGGGCACTGTGAGTGGCCAGATACTCATTTGCAACCTTTGTTAGAAAGTTTTCCACCAATATATCAGCATAAAACATCACCACAATCCATAAAAATGGTATTCTCCAAAGACTCTCAAATCATTATTCCCAAGACTTGCAATTATCATGGGAGATTAAGAGAAATTTCATGAATTAAATACACAAAAGAAATTTTTTAAGAGAATTTCAAAGGACAGTTAATTAGGGCTACTGACTATGTAATGAGTTATCAAAGTAAATATTGGGTGGATTTTAGAGAAAATGTTTGTAATGTTAGAAAAATCCTTACCTCCTTAGAGAATTAAAAGGGGGTGGGGCTCACTTGCCAGAATTGTGTTGGGAAAACAATCAATCCAAAAGTTGCCTCCGAATGCTTTCCCTACTCTAATAGAACAGTGAGTGAAGAGCTCATTCCTAAAAACGTGATAGCCCTCTGGCTCTCAGGCACGCAGTATTCAACAGCATCCTCTATAAAATGGGCTAAATAGTCTGGCAATGAGAAAGGCCCCGACTGGCTAGATTGAGCTTTAGGGAATACTGGAATTCATATCCGAAGCAACATTATTTGTATAATACTCTAAAACAAAGTTAGGTAGCCCCTATCCCCCTAGTTAGATCTAACTTTTCTGGGCTAGTGTAGCAGGAACAGTGGAGCCACCTCTATGTAAATATAGGGGAGGGTATGGGGGGCGGGGGATAGTGTGCGCAGCTGCAAAAATCATCTCCTGCAGGAGGACCTAATTGAGGACTGTCTGAGAGACTAAGGATTGCT
Organism: Apodemus speciosus; assembly: GCA_002335545.1. Classification (NCBI taxonomy): domain Eukaryota; kingdom Metazoa; phylum Chordata; class Mammalia; order Rodentia; family Muridae; genus Apodemus; species Apodemus speciosus. The sequence goes on from BDUI01000134.1 coordinate 435,199, forward strand.
GGCACAGACAATGCCAGACAATCTGGAACTGCTGTTTAAGAGAGATGCTTTCTTGGGACCAATGGGGAGCAGGTGGAGGGTATTAAAGAGCATACAGCAGTGCTCAGATGAGCTGGCCGCTGTGCTTCTCACCTGCTCCCGGAGTCTGTATCATTCCTCACCTCTAACTCCCAAGGGCAGGTAGGGTCAGGTAGTCCAGGGCACAGGCAGCAGGCTAGGGATGCACAAATGTTTAAAAGGGCCCTTAGCCTGTTATCTCAGCTTTACTGGCAAAATCATCTCTGGGACCACTTTTAAACATCGCTGCTATAGCTGTGAACCAACAAATGGAATACATTAAATAGATGAGCATGACTCTGTTGTGATGAAACGGAACTGACCAGTTAGTATGAAGATATGCAAGCACATGCCTACCCTTCCATCTAGGTTTGGATGGTTTGTGTCCCATTGTTCATGCTTCCTCCACTTGGAATTTTACACAGAACTTAGAAATTGAATTCACTTGAGTGCATAACTTCAATGCCAAGGACAAATGTGGCTGTCTCTGAAGGTGGGTCAGTGTCTTAGTTAGGATTTCCATTGCTGTGAAGAGACACAATGACCAAGGTAACTCTTTTAAAGGACAACATCTAATTGGGGCTGGCGTACAGGTTCAGAGGTTCAGTTCATAATTATCAAGGTTGGAGCATGGCAGCGTCCAGGCAGGCATGGTGCTGGATGCTGAGAGTTCTCCATCTTCATTGAGAGGAAGCCAGGAGCAGACTGGCTCCCACATGGCTAGGAGGAAGCTCTCAAAGCCCACCCTTACAATGACCCATTTCCTCCAGCCAGGCCACACCTATTCCAACAAGGCCACAGATCCTAATAGTGCCACTCCCTGGGCCAAGCATATATAAACCACCACAGTCAGTATTAAATATTTTATAAACATGTCCTACTCTCTTCTGAAAATTTCGTAGGTATAGTGCAGTTGGCAGCTTTCTAATATCAAAACAAAAAGGGTGATCACGGAGAAAGATAGAGGTACACGTCTACCTACAGCAGTGCAGAGCCATTTTCAGTGGTTGTCTTCCTTACATGAAGAAACAGGTATCAGGCAGGTGTTTTGTGACCCTACCCTGAGGGCAAAGACCCATCTGCCCCTTATGGAGGTGACGGTGGGTGCTTTGCCTGCCTGAGGTTATAGATTGCAGCATTCATTTATCTTGAGGTGAACAACGTCTTGCTGGCCTTGACTTCAGTTTAGGGTACAGTTCCAGTAGCATGGCTCTGGCAGACAGTATAATTCCTGCCATCTTTAATGCAGAATGAAGCCTCAATCCTCCCAGTGCTCAAAACTACCTTTGAAACAACTTTTATCATTTTCTATGTGAAATACACTATATTTATGCAAAAATCCCACCAGGAACGCCAAGCTGCATAGCACTTTCTAGAGAAACTGGCATTTACAATCATTTTATGTTTGAGAAGAAATGTGTTGATACTTCAGGTCAGTGACATGCCTCAGTGAGTAAATGTGTGTGCCACCTGAGGTCCAGCCCTGGGAAAGATACAATGTTGGGAGAACCAGTCCAGGTGGCCCTCTGACCTCACAAGCCAGTCATAGAGCAGATGCATCTATCTGAACACATACTCAGGCATGCACACACACACACACACACACACACACACACACACACACNCACACACACACACACACACACACACACACACACACACACGCAAACATACACACATGCACACACACACACTAAAATGTATTAAATAAAATATGTTTTTACATAAATATATTCTAACAATTACATGATAAAATTTGTAAACAGTGCACACAAGTTTTACATTTAAAGCTTTAATTTAGCGATACCAGCAAAATACATAAAAATAAGACCAGTAACTAAAGAATATATTATGTTGACAACCTAAGATATTTGCCTCTGGAATATACTATATCAAATTATTTGAAGTAATTTAGCTATAGGGCTGTCTCTAGTAAGAAAAATCTACTAGTATTTAATATATTTAGTGACATGAACTTTTCTTTAACAAACTCTTCTATTGTTGAGAACAAATTTTTAAGTACTAGAAAAATAACAAGAGCAATGAGTGTGGGCAAAGAAATTGCTTGTGAAGTTTATTATTGTATGTCTTTTCAATAAATGATAACATTATTAGGCTCTTGGCTGAGGCACTGTGTGTACACTGTGTGCAGTTCATTTCACATAACGTCTCTTCTTAGTTCCTGAAGCAGATAATACACTTGTGATATAGCTCGGGTGGCAGGTTTTGGTCACAGGAATAGCTAAGTGCCAAAATTCACACCCAGACAATTAGGCTGCAGAAGCCCAGCAGGGAAGGAGCAGGATATTTCATCCCCAATGCAAGACGGACAGGTGGGAGGCTGGCCAATACCGTAAGAGGGTAAACACAACCCACAGCACATTCAAACAGATGTTCTGTCAGCAAAGAGGACTAAAAGTAGGAATCCATGTCCTATGGAGAAGCAGGAGAAAGAAAGGGTTTAAACTGCTGCTGAGTTACAGTAGGGACATACAGAAAGATAACTGGGAACAGACACTAACTAGGAACTACAAATGAGAGAGGTTTTTCYGAGAGAGAAGCCTGAAGCTGTTGAATCGAGAAGCAGCAAACATCTTAAGAGGCTGGCTGTGAGTAGAAGAAACACGAAGGCATAAAAGTCAAAATCGTGTGATTGTTTTTGTTCTGTGATGCATGTTTTCCTCTATTAAGGATGTGTTGTAGAAACATGTCTTGCAAAAACAGTGACTTTCAGAAATTACAACACAAATTTGGTTCCTACATAACTGATTTGAGAACAAAAGTTAGAAGTGACTCATCCCACAAGGGACCCCTAGTTGTTAAGATAAAGACAATCGCCATTGCCTGTGCAAAACATTTCACAGTTATGCTAAAACTGTATAGGCATGGAGGAGAATATGCAGTTCATAACATGAACTTCTTAAGAACATATGGACTAAAGCAGAAATGAGAACAATATGATGAGTAGAAATGTATGACCATGGTAGTGGAAAGGCTGGAAGGTGACAGTGACACCCAAGTCAGCTTCCTTCTGCTGTGCTTGCCTTTCTGTCTTCCTTGTATTTTAGGAATTGAACCCAGGGCCTTGCGTGTGCTGTGTCCCTGGCTTTAAGCTTTATGTTCTGTAAGGGAAAGTGCTATGGTAGCTAATTGTGATAAGTTCAGTACACATGACATCAAGCCTAAAACAACATCAGAGCACACACATGTGCACATATCCACATAGAAAAAGAGATTGTATACTTGCTTTAAAAGAACAAGACACAGCTATATGGTGCTCATAACTAAAGAGAAACAGAAAACTTATAAAATGAACCTTAAAAAAATCAACAATGAGTTGTATATCTCATTTAGAACAAAGGATAATAAGTAATAAAGATAGTAGACATGATATTTTTATGCTGATCTCACTAATTTCTATTTTTGTTAATACTGCAATAGGCTAACTTTTAATTCACCTAATAAACAAAAAGTTATGTTACAGATAAATGAAAGCCCTAACATGAGGAAAGCAGATGTTAAAAAAATAACCAATAGAGAGGGTTACTTCACAATAATAAAGTAGGCAATTATAAACTGAGATAAATGTATGTCTAATAATATAGATTCAAAGTACATGGAATAAAATCTTAGATTTTCAAAGAGGACAGTTCCATAATTATACTGAGATTCAAAAATAGTTTAAAAAACAGAATAAACACATAGAAAATTAGTAAAGGTACGGGCGGGATACAAAACCCAGTTGACATTCAAAGAGCAATCTGTCTCACATGGGAGTATAGTACACACTATTTTTCAATTCATTTATTTTTACTTTTGAGATTTTTATACGTGTTATACTTTTATTTACGCTTACGTATATGAATGACTTATCTGCCTATATGAACATCGCATGCATGTTTTATGCGCAAAGAGGCCAGAGAAGGATTTGGATCCACGGGAACTGCAGCTACAGATTGTTCTGAGCCACCACGTGTGTGCTAGGCATTGAATCCTGCTCCTCGAAAAGAGCGATAAATGCTCTTAACTACCGAGTCTTTCTCTACAGGCCAAGTATTGTAGTTTTCTTTTTAARTTCATGTAGAAAAGTTTCTAGAATCATTCTACACTATAAAGCATAAATATTTAAAAAATAGAAATAAAAATTATGCTTTATRGACATGATAAAAATTTCAGAATCCAAGTAACAAAAAGATCTGAGAAATGTCTTGATAGTAGGGATTAAATAATATAYTTTCATGTAGACTGTTGGGTCAGAGAAGACATTTTAAAAAACTTTTTAGAAGTAATAAAACAATAAAAAAAACTGTAGACTTTTTCTAAAGAATGAAATTGAGAGATAGTTGTAAGCACAGACCGAGAAGAGTTCAACTCAATTATTTTAGAGTCTAGAAATAAAAAGGGCAAATTAGATCCTAAATGAGAAGAGGAGAAGAAACAACACAGGTCAGGATGGAAGTTAATATAATAAACAGAAATAAAAAATGAAATTCATAGCTGGTCCTTTGAGAAGATTAATAAAATTAATAAACCATTAAGCCAGATTGATTCCAAAATGAAAAGGATACAAATTAGTCATCCTAAGAGTGCCCAGAAGGATTTATTTCAATGTCCTTTATGGACAAATGTTTACCCAAGCCCCAGAGTTTCTTAGTCTTTCTTAGGTTGACATTATACTTCGATATAATCTGTATATAAATACTGCATATACTCATCTCTATATTATTTATAATGTTGAATATAATCTCAATAATGTGTAAATAATTGTTACATTGTGTTGTTTCAGGAATATTAACAAGAAAACTGTCTGACTACAGTTTTGAAAGTATACCAACAAGATGCAAGGTAAACAGTGATCACTCAGTGAGCACTGGAAAGGACATCTGACTGTAAGAGTGGGAGGGCCCAGCACAAYTGGCCACACATCACTTCATTCACTTGAATTCATATAGAATCTGTGGGTGGAAAATTCTAATAGTTCTTTTTGCAAATTTCTGGAACTTTTCAGCATTTTTGCTTTCTCAAAGAACTCAAGGCTGATTGAATTCGTATATACAGAAACCCTAGATATTGTGGTACAAATATATCAATACTGGAAAAAAAATAACTCCTACAGATCTGACAGATATTGAAAGAGCTGACAGTATTATAAGTTAAACTCATCCCTTGAAGTTTGACAATTTAGATAAAATGAACCAATAACTTCAAGTAACTTTAAAGAAACAAATTCTTAAAAACATGAGTCTAGAATATTACACACACACACACACACACACACAAACATATACACACGGGGGAGGGGGAGATTGATAATGAAAACCCCCTTCCTATTATCATATCTTCTTTATATGTGGATCTTTGATCCACCCACTGAGTGTTAAAAGGTTGCCTCTATAAGTATTGGTGGGGTATTATTTACTAGAGCATGGACAACTTATCATTGATTGATTACACTGCTAAAGCACTGAAGAAAGTGATAGTGCTTTTCTCAGCAATCAGGAGGAAGGGGTAACCATCCTTTTACCCTTTTAGGATGAAATATTGATTGGCTCAGTCTAGAGTGGGTAACCACAGATAGAATAAGGTCATGAGTCTACCCATTATAAAATGCCTAAAAGACACSAATTCCCAGCAAAACTCCTCAATCTCAGATTCTTATATTATTTCAAATTGTTCCATGATGTTCCCTGATCTTTGGTGGTGGTGGTGGTGGTGGTGGTGGTGGTGGTGGTTGTGTATGATATAAATGTGATATTTGAGGATAAGTTCGCCAAAGTCACTAATTATTTACAWTTTGATCTTTTGACTATTTGAGTGTCTTGTTTTGCTGTCATCAACTGTAAAGAGAAAATTCTATGAAGAAAYCTGAAGGCTTCAATAAACTATGAGTAGGATAAGTATTTAGAAGGTATGTTGCTACTATGTCCATTAGAAAAATAATAGGTTCTCTCCCAGAACCTATTATGACATTCACAGTTGTGGGTTCTTGGCTAATTTACAATACCAGGCATGCATTTCCTAGGATGTATCAGGCCTTATAGTCAATGAGAAGTTGGTTGGTTACCCTTACAACGTTCATACCACTATTGCACTTAGGCGCCTTTCTAACTGGACTGTTTGTTATTATAGTTGGAAAGGTTCATGGCTAAGTAAGACTACTGATGTCTTTTCTCTCTCACCAACCGCATTACATCTTCCAGAACATTGTACCCTAGCCAACATGGAAGATACTTCTAGGTCAGTACAAAACTCAACTAGAACAGTTGTTTTCAACCATCCTAAAGCTGTGGTCCTTCAATACACTTCAGTACACTTCTGCTACTTCAGAACTATAACTTTGCTATTGTTATGAATCATAATTGAAATATCTGTGTATTCTGGTGGTTTTGGCAGCCCCTATGAAAGGTTCTTCAATCCCCAAAGAGGTCATGTCCCACAGAATAAGAACTATTGAGCTAAAAGTTCTTACCACCAGGTTCTAGTAGGCAGAAAAGAGCAACAGCCAAAGCCGCTATTATATTAGAGGTCCACGAGACCCACCTGACCAATAAACAAGTTTATGGAAGTACCTTGCCTGTGACACTGSGATTTTTCTTTAACAACTTACATCATATGGCTGGAACATAATCACCCCATACGACCACTGAAATTTTTAAACTATATTTTAATATGGTTATAAAATAGCAGGTTTTGCCATGGCTTTCTACAAAATCCTTTGTGTTTTTTATAATTTCTTTGACCCCCTTTCTTTCTTTTCTACTTCTTTCCCCTTCACAAGAACAACAATCTCTTCAGTCAATTTCTAATTCATGTTCATCTATTCTGAAATTTTAGCAAGTTGGAATATTTTATTTTGRTGAATAGAAGCCTCATGTTTGCCTCTTCTTTGCAAGTCCATTCATGTCTTCTTCCCATGGAAACCTGATGCACCTCAGCAAAACAAAAATTCCCTTTCTGGGTGAGCAGTCTTCTGGTACCAAGATCGCTGCGAGCTCACACTCAGTCAACTTGACTTTTCGACACACAAGCTGTCATGTCCGTGCAGTGTGGTGATTAATTTTCGTCAACTGGCACATTTGGCCAGGTTGCCAAGCTTTGGTCTGAGTGCCTTGTTAAAGTTTCTGTCTGTTGGTTAGTGGCACTTGTTTTATATCCCCCAGTGATTTGTTGAAGGAAACATTAATCTCCACTATTTCATGCTTGGCCATTTTGGAAAGCATATGAGTTATAATTATAAAAATAAGCTACTTTTAAGAAATTTGYGGTTTTATAACAATTTCTTAAATTAAGAAATTAAACATAGCAATGAGTATTTCCAGCCTAAGAGACTATAAAATAATTCTAAAGTGCTACTGTTGTTAATTCTCTTTATCATTTCAACTTCTGGCTTTGCTTTTGGATTCATTGAAGCCTTTAGAACATTTACCTTGACAGCAAACTTTCAACACTGAGGTGGAGTTTCTCTAAGGGTTGTTACTATTCAAATCATGTGAATAGTTTGGATTACAAATTAAAAGAATTCAATAGCACTTGGTTCAAAATAGAGGTGTGACTAAAAATAATGACAGCATTTTCTTTCTGACTACACCTGGCTATATGAGTAATAGATAAAAATGCTCTTTTCCAGCAGCTGGTAGTAACTGAGCTGTGAAATCAAACCTGGGTTAACAGAGCCCAATGTCACCACCATTGTTATGCATGATATTGCACAGGTAAGGACAGTAGAACACAGGAAAGTGTTTATTTAGCCTCTAAATGATTAGTATGATTAATCATTAGTATGACCTCTAATCATTAGTATGATTAGAATAAATAATCATACTAATGGTAAGAATTATCTCTTAGGAAAAGTGAGTCATAGAGCCATCCATGAAAAACATGCTGTGGGGATTCAATCGGGAAAACACAAAGTTTTACAAGTAAATCCTTTGTGTCTATGCAGTAGTTGAGATTAAACCTAGTGCCATGAGCATGAGCATGCGAAACAAGAATTCTACACCCGAGCTGCAGCCCTAGCCCCCTTTCCACGTTTAGAGTCAAAGTCTTGCCAAGTATACTATTCTGACCTTAAACTCACTCTACAGCCACAGCAGTCTGTGGATTTGGAGTAATCTTATGTTTACCGAGACTACAGTCTCTACTGTGAGACCCAACTAATATTCTCACATTCTGAAGTGAATAGGATTTCCCTAGAATCATATTAAGGTAATTA
>BDUI01000135.1:33454-51779 GCA_002335545.1 Apodemus speciosus
TACTTCTATTATATCTTAATAGGTAAGGCCTATTCCTTACCTGTGTTCCTTCTCCACAGAGGTGTCTATAAGGTCTTTGTCTTATTTAATGTGTGTGTGTGTGTGTGTGTGTGTGTGTGTGTGTGTGTGTGTGTATGCTCATGTGCGGGTGAGCACACTATGTGTAGCTATGTGTGTGCATGTGTGCACAGAGGTACGAGATAACCCTACCTGCTGCTGCTTGGGAGCAGTCTTTTCTTCGCTCTTACTGTGGCACATGAGAAATTCTCTGTATAGTCGGGAGCCTTTAGCAGATACRTATTGTAAATATTCTCTCTTAGTCTGTGGCTCATGCTTTCTGATTATTTTATTTTATTCTCTTTAATGTTTGACTCACAGAGGGATTTTTTCTTTTAATTTTCATGTGTTTGATGGTATTGATGCTTCCACAGATCTTTGCGGCTGGAAAGCCCTCGTCAAACCCGGGATCGTGTGGATTTTCTGTGATTTTAATTCTGAGTTTGATGTTAAGGTCTGTGGCCCATTCTGAGTGGCCCATGCTTCTGCAGAGGTCACAAGACTGTGTCTGAATTCCTTCTTCTGCTTGTGGATGAAACAGCGGACTCAGAGCCATTTGTTAAGCCTAATTCTCAGTGCTACAGCATCTCATCCGTTGTGAATGGTCTGGTGCCTATATTTATCTAGGGCCATCTCCGGGCCGCCATTTACCTATTTAAGGGACTGTAGACCTCTTTTTCCAAAGATAGTGTGGCATGTTGGAATCCACCAGGAACATGTGAAGGTTCCAATGTCTCCATGCCTTTTAGAACATACTGTTTATTTATCATGAAATAAACATGATGACATGATGTGAAATGACATCATGTTGTACCCTCCATAAGTAGCTTTTATGTGGAGGACAGGGATCACCCATGGGCATCTTCCTCTGTTGCTCTCCATCTTAGTTTTTGAAAGAGTCTCTCAGGAATCCTGGAGCTCACACTCCCGGTTTCAGCTAGACCGAGTGGGTGGCCAGCAAGCACCAGGGCGACACATCCCTCTGATCGTTCCCCAGCATTGAGATCACAGATGCACTGCAATGTACTTGCCTTTAACACGGGTGCTAGGGATCTGAAGTCAGGTTCTCATGCCTGCTTGCAATAGTGTGCACTTTACCCACTGTGAAATCTCTCCATCTCTCCAATGGTACATCGTTCCAGGAGTCAGCTGTCCACATGTCTATTTCTGGCAAAATGCCCATTCCAGACTTTTACCATATTTTCACTGAGTAATGTGCTTACTTTTGAGTTTTTCTGGAATGGTTCCTTTATTTATCATATTAGGTTCTTTCTCAGAAATACAACTTGAAATGTTTTCTTTGAGACAACGGATGATTCTATTTTTATTGTCCTGSTGTCATAAGGTACAACATAAAAACTTTTTGTTCTGATAAATTATAATTTGTTTTCCTTATGTGCTTTTTGGTATCGTGCCTAATATCAGATAATATTATTCATATCTTGCCTTTGGAGAGTTTTATAGTGTAGAATTTATTGCTATCATTGGGTAGAACTTATTGCTCACCTATTCTAAATTAAAACAGGGAATTTTAGATTAAGTATAATAAGTATAAGCAGCTGGAAGTTTTTCTTTTGCTTATGTTTATCCAGTTGTTTCTGTAAGATTTGTTGAACATACCATTCCTTGAATAGGAGAATCTGGGTGAATTGTCTCAGCGCTCTTATTTAGAGTTATTTAACTGACAATGTACTTATTTCTGAACTCTAAAATCTGTTTCCAGTATTTATGTTCATTCTCTGTCCAATACTATGAAGCGTTTTCCTTATTTTTTTTAATCTATTTCTTCCAGCTTTGCCACTCTTTTCAAGACAACTCTGATTTCCTTTTGTTTTCATATAAAACTTAGGATTATCCTGTTAGGATCTACAGAGTCCATAGCTCAGCCTAGTTAGTCTTAGCATTTTAACACTATCAAGCCTTTTAATTCATGAACATGTATGTTTTCCATTAATTTAGGCCACGTTTAATTTATTTGAATAGTGGTTTATAATTTGTAGTGTGAAAACTTGTACTCTGTCAAATGTATTACCAAGTATTTTATTCTATGTGAGGTTAAAGATTATTATTTTCTTAGTTTCATTTCAAATTGCTGACTGGTAATTCGTGGAAATGTAAGTGTATTTGGAACTTGTCTCATACAAATTCAGTGGCCCCATTTATTATTATGTTTGTGAATCCCTTATGATTTGCTACAAATAAAATTATACCATCTCTAAATATAAGATCGTTTTGTTTGCTCATTCCCAAACTTGCTGCTTTTTATCTACTCTTTCTACATAATTGTTTTGGATCAAATTTTTAGTAAGCATTGAATAGAGAAGGCAAAAGCTGACATCTTAGTTTTATCTCAGAAAAGGCTTGTGTGTGGGGGGGTGCATTTTGTTAAGTATGGTAACACAATTTTTTCAAAGCAGTCCCTCATGAGACTATTAGCATGAGAATATTTTGTTTATAGGTTTTGTCATCAAATGGAGGTAGAATTTATAAATTCATTTTCTGCAGCTATTGAGATGTTTTGTTTCATATTTATTGGCATAGTGTGGGGTGTTTGATTTCTAAAATTAATTAAACCTTATGTTTTTTAAATCTCAATCCCACTTAGCCAGTGATTCTATAATCCTGTTTACATATTGTTGGATGGAGTTAGTATTATTGGTAGATTATTAAAATATTAATTTATTTTTATTTTATATTTATGAGTACTTTTTCAGTTTTTTAGGTATATGTTCCACATGTACGCAGTCTCCATAGAGGCCAAAAGAGGATGTTAGATCACTTGGAACTATAGTTACAGACAGTTGTGGGCTGCCATGTAGACACTGCTAACTGAACATCTAGAAAGTCCCTTACATCGAAAAGTCTGTCTTGTATGCATAAGGGATATTTATCCTTAGTTGTTCCTTTATTTTTATCTTTCTCCTGTTTATGTTTAAAGATAACATTGGCCTCAACATACTGAGAAGTATTTTCTTCTTTTGATTTTTGTCTTTGAAAACGTTTATGAAAGGTTCCTATTAGTTGATTCTTAAACGTTTGGTAGAAGCTACCAATGAAATTTTAAGCCTAGTAATTCTGTATCTTAAATTGAAATGTCTCCAGATTTTGTGTTTCTTCCTTAAGAAAAAGCCTTCATGTGTGTGTGTGTGTGTGTGTGTGTGTGTGTGTGTGTGTKYRTRTGTGWGTGCACATATGGAGGTCAGAAGGCAATGTTGGGTATTAATTGACCTCCCACCTTGCTTGGAGAGACAAATCTTTTCCTATACCGGGGTAGTTTCTGGAGTTTCTCCTGCCTCTGCCTCCCACCTCATTGCAGGAGCACTGGGACTGTAACTGCTTACGCCAAGCATCTGGGATTTATACAGACCTTGAGGATTCCAACTCAGGTGTGTCTTTGTGTTTGCTTGGCAAGCACTTTTGCCTACTAAGCCAGTTGATATTTCTCCTTGAATAAGCTTTGATGACACATAGAAGAAACATATCAATTTGCTCTGATGCTTTTTCTCCAGGCATCTGATTGCTCCCTCATACTCCTTTAAATTTTGGTTGCATTATTCATTATTTCAGAAACTGGAATTCCACTTTTCTCTTGTTCAGTTTAACTAAAACACAGTCAATTTTCTTGAGTTTTTTCCAAGGTTTCATTGGTTTAAAATTGGTCCCGCAGCTTTTGATAGGTTGTGTTTTCTTATACTTAATGCCAGGTAGTTTCTAAATTCCCACATGATTTCTTCTTTGACTTGTTGGTTATTTGAGATTATTGATTCTTATGTTTTCAAATTTATTCAACGTTATTGGTTTTTAAGTTCGTCCCATGGAGTATGAGAACATCGTGCTATAATTTCAATCCTTTAGATTAAATAAAACATTCACAGTGTGGTTCAACCTTAAGTATGCTCCATGCACACAGGGAAGAATATAATCTGTTTCTGTTGCGAAAAGTATTTTCAGATGTCTTGTGTGTCTAATTTATGTTTACTCTTGTTTAAGTCTTTCAGATATTTTTGCTAAAATTTTTATTGGATATTTTCTTAATTTACATTTCAAATTCTCTTTCCTGGACTCCCCCATCCCCGAAACCCCTATCCCATAACCCTGCCCCTTCTTCTATGAGGGTCTCCACCACCCAACCACCCACACACACACTCCAACTTCCCCACCCTCAAATTTCCCTACACTGGGGCATCGAGACTTCACAGGACCAAGGACCTCTTCTCCCATTGATGCCTGACAATGCCACTCTCTGCTACAAATGCAGCTGGAGCCATGTGTCCCTCCATGTCTACTCTTTGGTTGGTGGTCCCTGGGAGCTCTGGGGGTCTGGTTGGTTGATATTGTTGTTCTTGCTATGGGGTTGCAAACGCTTCAGCTCCTTCAATCCTTTCTCTAACTCCTTCACTGGGGAACCCTTCCTCAGTCCAATGGTTGACTGCAAGCATCTGCCTCTGTATTTTTCAGACTCTGGCAGAACCTCTCAGGGGACAGCTATATCAGGCTTCTGTCAGCATGTACTTCTTGGCATCCACAATAGTGTCTGCATTTGGTGACAGTATATGGGATAGATGCCCAGGTGGGGCAGTCTCTGGATGGACTTTCCTTCAGTCTCTGCTCCACACTTTGTCTCCATATTTGCTCCTGTGAGTATTTTGTTTCCCCTTCTAAGAAGGACCAAAGCACCCACACTTTGGTCTTCCTTCTTTTTGAGCTTCATGTGGTCTGTGAATTGTAACTTGAGTATTCCAAGGTTTTGGGCTGATATCCACTTATCAGTGAGTGCGTACCATGTGTGTTCTTTTGTGATTGGGTTACCTCACTCAGGATGGTATTTTCTAGTTCCATCCATTTGCCTAAGAATTTCATGAAGTCATTGTTTTTAATAGCTGAGTAAATTGTGTAAGGGTACCAAATTGTCTGTMTGCATTCCCCTGTTAAAGGACCTCTGGGCTCTTTCCAGCTTCTGGCTATTATAAATAAGGCTGTTATGACCATAGTGAAGCATGTGTCCATCTTATATGTTGGAGCATCTTTTGGGTATATGCCCAGGAGCTGGGTCCTCAGGTAGTACTAGGTCCAATTTTCTGAGGAACTGCCAAACTGGTTTCCAGAATGGTTGTACCAGCTTGCAATCCCACCAGCAGTGGAGGAGTGTTTCTCTTCCTCTACATCCTCACCAGCATCTGCTGTCACCTGCGTTTTTGATCTTAGCCATTCTGACTGGTGTGAGATGAAATCTTAAGGTTGTTTTGATTTGCATTTCCCTGATGAATAAGGATGCTGAACATTTCTTTAGGTGCTTCTAGTCCATTCTATATTCCTGACTTGAGAATTCTCTTTTTAGCTCTGTTTCCCATTTTTAATAGGGTTATTTGATCCTCTGTAGTCTAACTTCTTGAGTTCTTTGTATATATTGAATATTAGCTCTGTATCGGATGTAGGATTGGTAAAGATCTTTTCCCAATTTGTTGATTGCCATTTTGTCCTATTGACAGTGTCCTTTGCCTTACAGAAGGTTTGCAATTTTATAAGGTCTCATTTGTCAATTCTTGATCTTAGAGTATAAGCCACTGGTGTTCTGATCAGGAAATTTTTCCCTGTGCCCATATGTTCAGGGCTCATCCCCACTTTCTCTTCTATTAGTTTCAGTGTATCTGGTTTTATGTGGAGGTCCTTGATCCATTTGGACTTGAGCTTTGTACAAGGAGATAAGAATAGGTTGATTCGCATTTTTGTACATGCTGACCTCCAGTTGAACCAGCACCATTTGTTGAAAAGGCTATCTTTTATCCACTGGATAGTTTAAGTTCCTTTGTCAAAGATCAAGTGACCATAAGTGTGTGGGCTCATTTCTGGGTCTTCCATTCTATTCCATCGACCTTCCTGACTCTCTGTACCAATACCATACAGTTTTTATCACTATTGCTTTGTAATATAGCTTGAGGTTAGGAATGGTGATTCCCCCCAGAAATTCTTTTATTGTTGAAGATAGTTTTTGATATCCTGGGGGGGGGGTGTTGCTCCAAATGAATTTGCAAATTGCTCTTTCTAACTCTATGAAGAATTGAGTTGGAATTTTGATGGGGATTGCATTGAATCTGTAGATTGCTTTAGCCAAGATGGCCATTTTTACTTATTAGTCCTGCCAATCCACAAGCATGGGAGATCTTTCCATTTTCTGAGATCTCCTTCAATTTCTTTCTTCAGAGACTTGAAGTTCTTGTCATTGCAGATATTTCACTTGCTTGGATAGAGTCATATCAAGGTATTTTATATTATTTGTGACTATTGTAAAGGGCATTGTTTCCCTAATTTCTTTCTCAGCCTTTTTATCCCTTGAGTAGAGGAAGGCTACTGATTTGTTTTAGTTAATCTCAATTCATATCTCAGATGAAGTTGTTTCTCATCTGTAGGAGTTCTCTGATAGAATTTTTGGGGTCACTTAAGTGTACTATCATATCATCTGCAAATAGTGATATTGTGACTTTTTTCTTTCCAATTTGTATCCCTTTGATCTCCTTTTGTTGTCTAATTGCTCTGGCTAGGACTTCAAGTAGGGAGTTTTGCTAAAATTTTGCCAAATTTATTTATTCAAAGTGAGCTATTAAACCTCCAACTGTTACTATATATTTCCTAACTCTCCATTAAAGTCTTACAAATTTTGCTTTAAAAATTTGGGGGACTCTTCTGGTAGGTTCATATTTAATTCATATTTAATTTCCATATCTTTTAGGATTGTTTCTTTTATAATTATAAAGTGGCCTTTCTACTTCTGTCGGCAATTTTCTCTCGGTGTATTTTGTCTCAATGATTCCAGCCATTGTAACTGCCTTCTTAATCATTGCTGTCATGCTCTATGTTTTTCCTATGCTTCTGTTTCCAACCTTTTGTTGTCTTCTAACCAGAAGCATATCTCTTGCAGGCAGCAGAGTTTCATTGTGTGTTTTACTAGTCTGGCAATATTGACTGTAGTAGCCCTTTCTTTAGGCATTAATTTTCATTCAATGTAATTAGCAAGATAGGCTTCACAGCCACAGTTTGCATTTTGTTTTCTTCCTTTGCTTTTTTTTTAATTAGATATGTTCCTTATTTACATTTCAAATGTTATCCCCTTTCAAATGTAGCCCCTGCCCCTCCCCCCGAAAATCCCCTAAGCACCCCCTCCTTCCCCTGCTCACCAATCCACCCACTCCTGCTTCCCTGTACTGGGGCATCTAGCCTTCCCAGAACCAAGGGCCTCTCCTCCTTTTGTCCAACAAGGCCATCCTCTGTTGCATATGCATCTGGAGACATGGCTCCCTCCATGTGTACTCTTTGGTTGGTGGTTTAGTCCCTGGGAGCTCTGGGGGTACTGGGTGGTTCAAATTGTTGTTCCTCCTATGGCATTGCAAACTGCTTCAGCTCCTTGGGTCCTTTCTCTAGCTCCTCCATTGGGGACCCTGTGCTCAGTTAAATGGTCAGGTGAGAGTGTCACCCTCTGCATTTGTCATGCACTGGCAGAGACTCCCAGATGACAGCTATATCAGGCTCCTGTCAGCAAGCACTTGTTGGTATCCACAATAGTGTCTGGGTTTTGTAACTGTATATGGGATGGATCCCTAGGAGGGGCAGTCTCTGGATGGCCTTTCCCTCAGTCTCTGCTTCACACTTTGTCTCTGTATCTCCTCCTATGGGTATTTTGTTCCCCCTTCTAAGAAGGACCAGAGTATTCATACTTTGTTCTTCCTTCTTGAGCTTCATTTGGTCTGCGAATTGTGCCTTGGGTATTCCAAGCTTCTGGGTTAATATCCATTTATCAGTGAGTGCATACCATGTGTCTTCTTTTGTGATTGTGTTGCCTCACTCAGGATGATATTTTCTAGTTCCATTCATTTGCTTAAGAATTTCATGAATTCATTATTTTTAATAGCTGAGTAGTACTCCATTGTGTAAATGTACTACATTTTCTGTATCCACTCCTCTGTTGGGAGACATCTGGGTTTTGTCCAGCTTCTGGATATTATAAATAAGGCTGATATGAACATAGTGGAGTATGTGTCCATATTACATGCTGGAAAATCCTCTGGGCATATTCCCAGGAGTGGTATAGCAGGGTCCTCCCAATTATCATGCCCAATTTTCTGAGTAACGGCCAAACTGATTTCCAGAGTCATTGTATCAGTTTGCAATCCCACCAGCAGTGGAGGAGTGTTCCTCTTTCTCCACATCCTCGCCAGCACCTGGAGTCTCCTGAATTTTTGATCTTAGCCATTCTGACTGGTTTGAGATGGAATCTCARGGTTGCTTTGGTTTGCATTTCCCTGATGATTAAGGATGTTTAACATTTCCTCAGGTGCTTCTCAGCCATTCGATATTCCTCAGGTGAAAAATCTTTGTTTAGCTCTGTACCCCATTTTTAATAGGGTTATTTGGTTCTCTGGAATCTAACTTCTTTGTATATATTGGATATTAGCCCTCTGTCAGATGTTGTTGKGTTGGTAAAGATCTTTTCCCAATTTATTGGTTGTCATTTTGTCCTATTGACAGTGTGCTTTGCCTTACAGAAACTTTGTAATTTTATGTGGTCTTATTTGTCAATTCTTGATCTTAGAGTATAAGCACTGGTGTTCGGTTCAGGAAATTTTCCCCAGTGCCCATGTACTCAAGCCTCTTTCCCATTTTCTTTTTTATTAGTTTCAGTGCATCTGGTTTTATGTGGAGGTCCTTAGTCCACTTGGACTTGAGCTTTGTACAAGGAGATAGGAATGAATCAATTTGCATTCTTCTACATGCTAACCACCAGTTGAACCAGCACCATTTGTTGAAAAGGCTTTTTCCCACTGGATGGTTTTAGCTCCTTTGTCAAAGATCAAGTGACCATAGGTATATGGGTTTATTTTTAGGTCTTCAATTCTATTCCATTGATCTACCTACCTGTCACTGTACCAATACCATGCAANCACACTTTGTCTCTGTATCTCCTCCTATGGGTATTTTGTTCCCCCTTCTAAGAAGGACCAGAGTATTCATACTTTGTTCTTCCTTCTTGAGCTTCATTTGGTCTGCGAATTGTGCCTTGGGTATTCCAAGCTTCTGGGTTAATATCCATTTATCAGTGAGTGCATACCATGTGTCTTCTTTTGTGATTGTGTTGCCTCACTCAGGATGATATTTTCTAGTTCCATTCATTTGCTTAAGAATTTCATGAATTCATTATTTTTAATAGCTGAGTAGTACTCCATTGTGTAAATGTACTACATTTTCTGTATCCACTCCTCTGTTGGGAGACATCTGGGTTTTGTCCAGCTTCTGGATATTATAAATAAGGCTGATATGAACATAGTGGAGTATGTGTCCATATTACATGCTGGAAAATCCTCTGGGCATATTCCCAGGAGTGGTATAGCAGGGTCCTCCCAATTATCATGCCCAATTTTCTGAGTAACGGCCAAACTGATTTCCAGAGTCATTGTATCAGTTTGCAATCCCACCAGCAGTGGAGGAGTGTTCCTCTTTCTCCACATCCTCGCCAGCACCTGGAGTCTCCTGAATTTTTGATCTTAGCCATTCTGACTGGTTTGAGATGGAATCTCARGGTTGCTTTGGTTTGCATTTCCCTGATGATTAAGGATGTTTAACATTTCCTCAGGTGCTTCTCAGCCATTCGATATTCCTCAGGTGAAAAATCTTTGTTTAGCTCTGTACCCCATTTTTAATAGGGTTATTTGGTTCTCTGGAATCTAACTTCTTTGTATATATTGGATATTAGCCCTCTGTCAGATGTTGTTGKGTTGGTAAAGATCTTTTCCCAATTTATTGGTTGTCATTTTGTCCTATTGACAGTGTGCTTTGCCTTACAGAAACTTTGTAATTTTATGTGGTCTTATTTGTCAATTCTTGATCTTAGAGTATAAGCACTGGTGTTCGGTTCAGGAAATTTTCCCCAGTGCCCATGTACTCAAGCCTCTTTCCCATTTTCTTTTTTATTAGTTTCAGTGCATCTGGTTTTATGTGGAGGTCCTTAGTCCACTTGGACTTGAGCTTTGTACAAGGAGATAGGAATGAATCAATTTGCATTCTTCTACATGCTAACCACCAGTTGAACCAGCACCATTTGTTGAAAAGGCTTTTTCCCACTGGATGGTTTTAGCTCCTTTGTCAAAGATCAAGTGACCATAGGTATATGGGTTTATTTTTAGGTCTTCAATTCTATTCCATTGATCTACCTACCTGTCACTGTACCAATACCATGCAAWTTGTATCACTATTGCTCTGTAGTACTACTTGAGGTCTGGGATATTCATTCCCTCAGAAGTTCTTTTATTGTTGAGAATAGTTTTAGCTATCCTAAGATTTTTGTTATTCCAGATGAATTTGAGAATTGCTCTTTCTAACACTATGAAAAATTGAGTTGGAATTTTGATGGGGATTGCATTGGATCTGTAGATTGCTTCTGGAAAGATGGCCATTTTTACTACATTAATCCTGCCAATCCATGAGCTTGGGAGATCTTTCAACCTTCTGAGGCCTTCTTCAATTTCTTTCTTCAGAGACTTGAAGTTCTTGTCATACAGATCTCTCACCTGTTTGGTTAGTCACACCAAGATACTTTATATTGTTTGTGACTATTGTAAAGGGTGTTATTTCCCTAATTTCTTTCTCAGCCTGTTTATCCCTTGAGTAGAGGAAGGCTACTGATTTATTTGAGTTAATTTTATATCCAGCCACTTTGCTGAAGTTGTTTATTAGCTGTAGGAGTTCTCTGGTGGAGTTTTTGGGGCCGCTTAAGTATATGATCATATCATCTGCAAATAGTGATAGTTTAACTTCTTCCTTTCCAATTTGTATCCCTTTGACCTCCTTTTGTTGTCTAATTGCTCTAGGTAGATTTTCAAGTTCTATATTGAATAGATATGAAGAGAGAAGGTAGCATTGTCTGGTTTCTGATGTTAGTGGGATTGCTTCAAGTTTCTCTCCATTTAGTTTGATGTTGGCTACTGGTATATTGTGTTTACTGTTTTTAGGTATGGATCTTGAACTCCAATTCTTTCCAAGACGTTTAATATGAAAGGATGCTGAATTTTGTCAAATGCTTTTTCAGCATCTAATGAAATGACCATGTGGTTTTTTTTCTTTGAGTTTGTTTATGTAGTAGATTACATTGATGGATTTATGTATATTGAACCATCCCTGCATCCCTGAAATGAAGCCTACTTGATTGTGCTGGATGATCTTTTTGATGTGTTCTTAGATTCAGTTGGCAAGGATTTTATTGGGTATTTTTGCATTGATATTTATAAGGGAAATTGGTCTGAAGTTCTCTTTCTTTGTTGGATATTTTTGCGGTTTTGGTATCAGCTTAATTGTGGCTTCACAGAATGAGTTAGGTAGTGTTCCTTCTATTTCTGTTTTATGGAATAGTTTGAAAACAATTGGTGTAAGATCTTCTTTGAAGGACTGATAGAATTCTGCACTAAAACCATCTGGTCCTGTGCTTTTTTTGGTGGGGAGACTTTCAATGACTACTTCTATTTCTTTAGGGTTTATGGGACTATCTGATCCTGATTTAACTTTGGTATTTGGTATCTGTCTAGAAAATTGTCAATTTCCTCCAGATTTTTCAGTTGTGTTGAGTAGTTTGTAGTAGGATCTGATGATTTTTTGAATTTCCTTAGTTTCTGTTGTTATATCTCCCTTTTCATTCCTGATTTTGTTAATCAGAATTTTGTTTGGATACTGTCTCTTTTCCCTCTGGTTAGTCTGGTAAAGGGTTCATCTATCTTGTTGATTTTCTCAAATAACCTGCTCCTGGTTTTGTTGATGCTTTGTATGGTTCTCTTTGTTTCTACTTGATTGATTTCAGCCCAGAGTTTGACTATTTCCTGCTGTTTACTCCTCTTCGATGTATTAGCTTCTTTCTGTTCTAGAGCTTTCAGGTGTGCTGTTAAGCTGCTAGTGTATGCTCTCTCCAGTTTCTTTTTGGAGGCACTCAGAGCTATGAGTTTTCCTCTTAAGCATTGCTTTCATTGTGTCCCATAAGTTTGGATATGCTGTGCCTTCGTTTTCATTAAATTCCAAAAAGTCTTTGATTTCTTTCTTTATTTCTTCCTTGGCCAAGGTATCACTGAGTAGAGCATTATTTGGTTTCCATGTGTAAGTGGGCGTTCCGTTGTTTTTGTTACTATTGAAGACCAGCCTTAATCTGTAATGATCTGATAGGAGGCATGGGATTATTTCAATTTTCTCATATCTGTTGACGTCTGTTTTGTGACCAATTATATGGTCAGTTTTGAAGAAGGTACTATGAGGTGTTGAGAAGAAGTTATATTCTTTTGATTTAGGATAAAATGTTCTACAGATATCTGTTAAATCCATTTGGTCCAAAACTTCTGTTAGTTTCACTGTGTCTGTTTAGTTTGTGTTTCCCTGATCTGTTCATTGATGAAAATGGGGTATTGAAGTCACCCACAATTATTATGTGAGGTGCAATGTGTGTTTTGAGCTTTAGTAAACTTTCTTTAACAAATGTGTGTGCCATTGCGTTTGGATCTTAGATATTCAGAATTGAGAGTTCTTCTCGGTATATTAGTATGAAGTGTCCTTCCATGTCTTTTTTGATGACTTTTGGTTGAAAGTTTATTTTACTGGATATTAGAATGACTACTCCAGCTTGAATCCTGGGACCATTTGCTTGGAAAATTGTTTTCCAGTCTTCTACTCTGATGTAGTGTTTGTCTTTGACACTGAGGTTGGTTTCCTGTATGCAGCAAAATGTTGGATCCTCTTTATGTATCCAGTCTGTTAGTCTATGTCTTTTTATTGGGGAATTGAGTCCATTGATGTTAAGAAATATTAAAGAATAGTGATTGTTGCTTCCTGATATTTTTTGATGTTATTTTTATGTTTGTGTGGTTATCTTCTTTTGGGTTTGTTGAAAGAAGATTACTTTCTTGCTTTTCTAGGGTGTAGTTTCCCTCCTTGTGTTGGCGTTTTCCATCTACTATCCTTTTGGGCTGAATTTGTGGGAAGATATTGTGTAAATTTGGTTTTATCATGGAATATTTTGGTTTCTCCATCTATGGTGATTCAGAGTTTTGCTGGGTATAGTAGTCTGGGCTGGCATTTGTGTTCTCTGAGATCTGTCCAGGATCTTCTAGCTTTCATGGTCTCTGGTGAGAAGTCTGGTGTAATTCGGATAGGTTTGCCTTTATAATTTACTTGTCCTTTTTCCCTTACTGCCCTATCCATTCAGATTACATTTTGACATGAAATATACCCATGAATGTAGACTTATGATCATTATAACTTCCTCCTCTAAGAAAGATAGAAAAATTACAACAAAACACATCTGTGCAATTATTCATAGCTAACTATTAATAGCCAACTATTTTAATACTGTTTATTTCTTCAAGTGAATTCAAGTTACTCCCCATCATCCTTTGCAACACACCCGAAGGATTGCTTTTAATCTTGTTTGGCAGGCAGATCTGCTAACAATGATTTTTGTCTTAATTTCTTTTCACATTGTTGAAAAAATAAATGGACTTGTAGACATAAAATCCTTGGTTTAATAGTCTTTTTTCTTTTAGCAGTTGAAGACTATCCTCCCACCATATTTTGGTTTTCTTGTTTCTGAGAACTGCCCGTTGAGAACTCTAGAGTATAAGGACTTACTTTTACCTCTCTTGATATTTGTGGTAATGCCCCTTCATTTTGTACTTTCATAAATTCAAGGCTAGGGTGTGTTCAGGAATCGGTATCCTTCATTTATTTGATTTTGAATTCTTTAAACTCCTTGGATGTGTATATTAACATGTATTATCAAATGTAGGACTTTCTTCAACCATTATTTTTGCAAATGTTCTCTCTTTCTCTTCTCTGGGATTCCCCATGTGCACTTGCTGTTTCTGAGTATCTCCTAGGTGGTATTCACATGGATCACCCAAGGCTCACTTCCTCTTCTTAATTCTTCCATGTATCCATTGCACACACATGCTTCCTTTGTGTGTGGTAATCAGAAGAATAGTGGCCAGCAAGTGATTAGGTCATTAATGACCTGGAGTCACAGCTCTAAATTTAAGGACACATTCAATAATGGATTGGCATTCCAACTTAGCTTTCATTTTCTGTCTTTGTAGAATGTCAAGTCAAATAGAAAAAAATATGGTTTTTTTGTGGATATTTCCTGGGCAAGATCTGTATTTGATTTTGATCTACACCAATATGTTCTTGAGTGTTGAATTCTTCGCATCTATCTGTAGACACCTTATTTCTCTGGGTTTTCTTACCAATTTTTGGTTAGTTTCCTATTTACTCCGATGCATCATTAAGTATCTGTTGCTAAGTTATGATTATTAATGTGCCCTTACTAAGACAAATCTCTGGGGTCAGAATTCACAGGCATGGCCAACAACAGGTCAGAGTGGCAGCCAGAAGTGATAACTCTTCAAGAGATATTTTATGTACCCTCTACTTGTAGCCTCCTCCTCCTCCTCCTCCTCCTCCTCCTTCTCCTCCTCCTCCTCTTTTCTCTCTCCTCCCTCCTCCTCTTCTTTCTCCCTCTTCCTCCTGTTCCCTCTTCCTTTCTATCTCCCAGTTAGTCAGCTGGTGTTTCCCAGAGTGGATGTGGTGGTGAGCCTGCTGGTTGTCAAGTACATGACAGAGACAGAGAGAGAATGGTAGGAATGAAGCAACTTCAGATATCACAAACTCTGGTGTTTTTTTTTTTAAACAAGGCCGCATTGTGTCTTGCTATTTTATTTTTATTCACTTTACATCCTGATAACTGCAACCACCTCCCAGTTACCCCCTCAAGTAGTCCCTCCCTCAAACCCCCATCCTCTTCTTCTCTGAGAGATTGGAGGCCCCTCTGGGGCCCTCAACCCTAGCACATCAAGTCTCTGCAGGTCTAGGCACACCCTCTCCCCTGAAGCCAGACTGGCATCCCAGTTAGAACAGGAGAGGTAACAGAGTCAAGGACAGCCCCTACTCCAGTGGTTGGGAGACCAGTATGAAGACCAAGCTGTACATCTGCTACATAGTATGAAGGGCTAGGTTCATTTCTTGAAGACAAGATTTTGTGTTGAAAGTTTTGTGTGTTGAGGGGGTCCTTATTCCTCTACTGGGGCTCCTGCCTGGCTATAGGAGGTGGTCTCTTAAGGTTCCATATCTCCACTACAGTGAGTATCAGCTAAGGTCACCCTCCATCGACTCCTGGGAGTCTCCCCCAGCCCAGGTCTCTGGCACATCCTCAAGATGCACCACAACCCCAAAGCCCCAAACCTCACAAGCCACAGATTTACACTGATTGTTTCCTGGTCCTCTGATCCTCTCTCCTCTATCTTCTCTCATCATTCCCCTCTCTCATTAAGTTCCCTCCCTTCATCTGCCTCCTATGACTATTTTATTCCCCCTCCTAAGTGAGAGTCAAACATCCTCATTTCACCCTTCCTTCTTGTTTAGCTTCTTTGGATCTTTGGACTAAAACATGGATATATTCCCTTAAAAGTGAGTACATACCACGCATGTCATTTTGAATCTAGGTTACCCCATTCAGGATGATATTCTCAAGTCTATTCATTTGCCTGCAAAATTTATGATGTCTTTGTTTTTAATAGCTGAATAGTATTCCACTGTATAGATATACGACATTTTTATCCATTCTGTAGTTGAGTGACATCTAGGGTGTTTCCAGTTTCTGAGTATTATGAATAAAGATGCTATGAACATAGTGGAGCAAGTGCCCCTGTGGTATAGTGGGGTATCTTTTTGGGTAAATCCCCAGGAGTGGTATCGCTGGATATTGAGGTAGAAATATTTCCAGTTTTCTGAGACACCACCAAATTGATTTCTGAATGGTTATAAAAGTTTGCACTGCCGCACATCCATGTCAGCCTGTGCTATCACTTGAGTTTTTGATCTTAGCCATTTTGACCTTTGTAAGACATCATTTGATATGCATTTCCCTGATGACTAAGGAATTTGAGCATTTCTTTAAGTGCTTCTCGGCCATTTGAGATCTATCTGTTGAGAATACTGTTTAGCTCTGTACCCCATATTAATTGGGTTGTTTGGATTGTTAGTGTCTAATTTCTTGAGTTCTTTATAAATTTTGGATATTAGCCCTCCATCAGATGTAGGGTTTGTGAAGATCCTTTTCCAATCTTGTATTGTCTTATTGATAGTGTCCTTTGCCTTACAGAAGTTTTCCATTTCATGAGGAAATCTATTAATTATTAATAATTATTAATTAATTATTGATCTTAGAGGCTGAACCATTGGTGTTCTGTTCAGGAAGTTGAACCAATGAGTTCTTTGTCAAAATCTAATGCCCCTTCTTGTTAGAAGTCTTAGAAAAGGCAGAGATACAAGGCACATGCCTAAACATAATAAGAGCAATATACAACAAGCCAATAGAAAACAGCAAATTAAACGGATAGAAACGTAAAGGCAATTCCACTAAAATCAGGGACAAAACAAGGTCTCTCTCTCTCTCTCTCTCTCTCTCTCTCTCTCTCTCTCTCTCTCTCTNTTAGCAATTTTATGAGGTCCCATTTGTCAGATCTTGATCTCAGAGCATAAGCTATTGGTATTCCGTTCAGGAAATTTCCCCCTGTGCCCATGAGCTTGAGACTCTTCCCCACTTTCGCTTCTATAACTTCAGTGTGTCTGGTTTTATGTGGATGTCCTTGATCAACTTGTACTTGAGCTTTGCACAGGGAAGTAAGAATCGATGAATTTGCATTCTTCTTCATGCTGACCTCAGTTGAACCACCGCAGTTTCTTTAAAATGCTGTCTTTTCCCACTGGAACTCTTTAGCTCCTTTATCAAAGTTTAAGAGACCATAGGTTTGTGGGTTTATTTCTAGTTCCTCAATTTTTCTCCAGTGGTCTACCTGGCCCATCTCTGGAACACTGCCATGCATGTTTTCTATTGTTCTTTAGTACTGCTTCAGATTAGGGATGGTGATTCCCCCACAACTTCTTTGGTTGGTGAGAACAGTTTTGTGGTCCTGGGTTATTTTCTTATTACAAATGAACTTGAGAATTGCTCTTTTTGACTCGATGAGGATTTGAGTTGGAATTTTGATTGGGATTGCATTGAACCTGTATATTGTTTTCAGCATGATGGCCATTTTTACCATACTATTCCTACCATTTCATGAGGATGGGAGATCTTTCCATCTTCTGAGGTCTTCTTTAGTTTCTTACATCAGAGACTTTAACTTCTTGTCATTCATATCTTTCACTTGTTTGGTTAGAGTCACACCAAAATACTTTACATGTATGTGATTATTGTGAAGAGTGTTGTTTGACTAATTTCTTTCTCATACTATTTATTCTTTGAGTATAGGAAGGATACTGATTTTATATCTGTCCATTTTGCTGAAATTGCTATTAGCTCTAGGAGTTCTGTGGTGGAATTTTTGAAGTCACTTAAGTATACTATCACATCATCTGCAAATATTGATATTTTGACTCTTCCTTTCTAATTTGTATCTCTTTGAACTCTTTTTGCTGTCTAATTACTCTGGCTAGAACTTTGAGTACTTTATTTTATAGTGGTGGAGAGATGGTGCAGCCTTGACTAGTCTCTGATTTTCATTGGGTTGTTTCAAGTTTCTCTCAATTTAGTTTGATGTTGGCTACTCGTTTGATGCTGTATATTGCTTTTACTATGTTTAGGTATGGGTCTTGAATTGCTGATCATTATAAGAGTTTTATCATGAAGAGATTTTGGATTTTGTCAAATGCTTTCTCAGCATCTAATGAAATGATCATGTGTCTATATTCTTTGAATTTCTTTATAGAATAAATTATGTTGATGAATTTCCTTACATTGCACTATCCCTGCCTCCCTGGGATGAGGCATACTTGATAGTTGTGAACCTTTTGATATGTTCTTAAATTTGGTTTTTGAGTATTTAGTTAAGTATATTTGCATCAACGTTCATATGGGAAATTTTGGTATTGATGTAACTTTGATTCATGGATCGAATTTGGTACTGTGTCTTCCTATTTCTATTTTGTGAAATAGTTGGGAGTGTGTTGGTATTGGGTTTTCTTTGAAGGTCTGATCAAAATCTGTACAAAAATTGTCTGGTCCTGGGCTTTTCTTGACTGGGAGATTATCAATGATGTCTTCTATTTATTTAGGAGTTATGGGACTGTTTGGACCATTTATTTGATCCTGATTTAAGTCTGTATTTTCTATCTGTCTAGAAAATTGTCCATTTCATCCAGATTTTTCAGTTTTGTTGAATATAAGGCTTAGTAGTAGGATCAGATGATTTTT
>BDUI01000135.1:104485-120605 GCA_002335545.1 Apodemus speciosus
TCTGTTCACAAAACCATGGTGTGGAAACAGAAAATCAAAGGGCGACCAAGTTTGATTTTCTAGGAAAAAGTCCATACACACTTATAAAAAGAGAATTTGAAAGTAGACACCCTTGCTTAGTTCTACGTTCAAATGAAACCCATAGGATCCTCTGGTTTTCATTCATTATTTTGAAATTATAGACAAATACTTTCTGTATTTAGCAGATGTTGCATGAGGAACTCATTTCCAATATATGATATTAAATGTATGTAGTCGTCTCAACAATAAGGGCCCTTTCTTAGAATCAGGGATGTAAGAAGTTTTTGTTTTTGTTTTTTTTCTGTAACAGTACTTGATTTTCTTTTAGCATGTATATATTTCGTAGAAAATAACAATTTTTCAATATTTAAACATTAGATTTAGCATCTTATATCTGCTGATTTTGAAGTATTATTAAAGAGTTCTCCAAAAAAAGAGTTCTAGAGTCATATCATATATTTTTAGAAATTTAAAATCAATTCAAGTAGAGTTGATAAATTTACACTTTTTAGTGAGTTTAAAATCTGAAGATGAAAAATGATGATTGTATCCAATTAATTTTATATCATATGTGATAATTATCTATTTATGCACAAGGAGTATTTAAAAAATTTTATGGTTAAGGTTAAAATATTTTTATATCAAAATGAAACTTTCTTTGGAAGTTTGGTTGCTTAACAAAACTACTGAGTGTAGCTAGATCACCATGACAATTTACTTCTAACAGACCATTAGAGCTGGTAGAAAATAGCATGTGCAGTGGCTAATGACCAAAGTATTAAAGAACTTATGACAGAGAAATCAGCACTCGGGTGTTCTACGGGTATTCGGTGACTGGGGATAGTGTCCTGATGTGTGATATGTAAGCAAAGAGAAAAGACGAGTAAGGCAGGCAGAGAAAGTGCGATCCTACTTGTGTGCATGAGGGTCTATCTTTTAAAAATATAAAGGTAAAATGGACTCCTTGAAAGTTCAAATTTGTACAGATTTTTTTAATTTACTACAAAAAAATTTCAGGAAAAAAATTAATTCTGACTGAAATTGCGATAGCCCTACCCTCCTTTAATCCCAAACCTTTATTTCTGTCACCTGTATAAACACACTTGAGATAGCTAAGAATACAAGTATCCAACCGACTTTTAATTACTTCGTTATTTTCATCAGTGCTGTCGGCCAGTCGGTTTTTAATGTAAATATTTTACATGTACAGTGAGAAAGAGCCTGAGAAGATTCCTTCTCTGTAGCTGGAGCAGGACTGTTGAATCCGGGCCTCGCAGCGCCACCCCATGGCAGTCCTACTGAAGCACACCATGGTTCCTTAGTCCCCCAGTCATTCTCTGGGCCCATTTAAAACATCAGTTCTCAACAACTTCATTTTCTGCGCGAGCGGTTGAGTGGTTGCTGACTTTAGAAATCTGTTTGAATCATTCCTACTATGACATAAAGAACCCCCACACCCTCAGAAAGAGCAAAAGATGTGTGGAGATTTGAGTAAATGAATCCTACCACAACAAAGAACGCCTTGTGAGCCGAGCCAGGTCTCCAAACTACTAGCGAAATTATCGGCTATAATAACCATCAAGACTATTCATAATGTTTTCTATATTGCTGCGTTGCAAGGAATCATAAGTTTGAGCAACTGCCAGGAGGAAAAAACAAAAATAAATACAATTAACGTCTCTTAGATGTCAAATCAGAATTTGCATGTGTGGGCCATTACATTTAGGAAAAAGGAGAAACACCAGAGGATGAGATGGAAATTGTAACGAACGCAAATAAAATGCACTGCGAAATGGCAATTAAAATCCTTTGTGGATTAAAGACAGAATTTTTTTTTTTTTTTTTTTTTTTTTTTTTTTTTTTTTTTTTGGTTTGGGGCTTTTGGGTTTGTTGGTTTTGTTTTTACAGCAACACATTTCTCCCCTCCCCTCCCAACAGATTCCGATTGTACAGAGTAAAAATGCCCTTATTCCCTTTCCAGAGGTCCTTCCAAAGCTATTTTTAGGTTACACGGAATGATGTCACTGAAACTGTACCTGTCACTTCCGTA
Source organism: Apodemus speciosus (assembly GCA_002335545.1). Classification (NCBI taxonomy): domain Eukaryota; kingdom Metazoa; phylum Chordata; class Mammalia; order Rodentia; family Muridae; genus Apodemus; species Apodemus speciosus. The sequence continues at coordinate 106,557 of BDUI01000135.1, forward strand.
TCCACCACTTCAGAATGGACATGTTTTCTTAACATTAACTCTACAGCTGCTTGCACTAACAACAACAACAAAAAAGTAATGTTCCAATTTCAGTACTAGTAAATTCTATACAAGCACACACGCGCTCCAGGAGGGAAAACCGAACACAAATGTAACCAGGCCAGGACGGGGCTTTCATCAAAAGGAACTCTGGGACAAGAGGATTCAGAGTCTGCGCCAATGTTTCTGAACCCTCACGTGCCTTCCCTTGCTGGCAAAAAAAAACTTGCAGCCAACTTACGAATGGCTTTTCTCCAAACGGGAGGTATCATGGGGGGGGGGGCTGAAAAGCAGTAGCAGCATCGATTGGAGGAAGAGACACCGTTCTGTGAAAAAAGTTCAAATAGTGCAAAACTCCCCAGGGAAAACATCGGAAATGTGCACAGAGCAGTGGGTCTCCTCCTCCCTCCCGGTCCTCCTCCGGTGACCATCGTCTACAGGACTGCCACTGTCCCCTCTGTTGAGGCATCTTACTTTCAGGATAGCAGTGAGAGCAAAGCACCGTCAGTGAGCCGAACTGCCGATGCGCGCTGCAGGCAGTGAAGGAATATCCCCGAGTTTTGAAGATGGATCATGAGAACGTTTCACGTAAAGATGCTACATTTTTGTGGGATGACTTAGCAACGGACACACACACACACACACACACACACACACACACACGGACACACACACACGGATACACAAACACACACATACAAGTGAACAACCTGTCAAAAGAAAAGACAGTATGACACAAATGGACAGCTTAATACTTCACATTTCATCTTGTTACTATATTTTCACAAATTATAGGCTATAACAAATAGAATATACATCATGCAATGAAAACATCTTTTTAATATTTCATACTCCAGCTTAACATTGTTATATTTTCACAAAGTTCAGAATGCAGAAAATAAGCTTTTATAAAACATTTATTGTATAAAGAATAATAAACAACGCTGAGTAAGAATTCCAATGCAGTGATACTTCAGAAGACCCCCACCTCCCCGTCATTATTTTACCTCCCTTCCCACTTTGCCCTCTGTGATATTCATTTCCCTTTTAAAATAACAATCCCACCATCTACTGAATATGAACTGAATGATTTCACATGATTTTATCCGCTGACCTTTAAAAGAGTCCATTTTCCCGAGAGTGGACATTTCAGAGGCCGTGAGCATCCACTTCTCTCTCCTAGCCAAGATTCAAGTTTCCCGGGATACACAGCCCCTCCGCAAGTTCGCTTCCAAGTCTTCCTGATTCCAGCCTGTTAAACTGTGGATGGAAGTGTGTGTGTGTGTGTGTGTGTGTGTGTGTGTGTGTGTGTGTGTGTGTGTTATATGAGTGTATGTGTGTGCATGTGTGTGAGTGTGTGTCTCTGTGTGTGAGTGTGAGTGTGTGTGTTATGTGAGTGTATGCATGTGCATGTGTGTGAGTGTGTCTCTGTGAGTATGAGTGTGTGTGAGTGTATGTGTGTTATATGAGTGTATGTGTGTGCATGTGTATGAGTGTGTCTCTGTGTGTGAGTGTGAGTGTGTGTGTGTGTGTGAGTGAGTGTGAGTGTGTGTGTGTGTGTTAACAACTAGGGCCTTCTGGGGATCTTGGATCAGCCCTAAGTGTAAGCTGCTGCTGAGTAGCTGGGTAGCTCTGATGAGTGACTTCAAGGCGTGAGACCCATTATCCTGTTACCTTGAAACATGGCTCAAGACCAAGCTAATTCCTAAAACTAGAGTCAGCCCTTTGACTTAAGGCTGTTTGAGAGCAGGTAACCCAGGGACAGGCACCCTGCTCTGCTGTATCAACTACATACTCTCGACAGTAACAAAGCTTTAGCTTGGCTTCTAGGATCTTGATCTAGAGGAGACTCTGAAACTAGGGCAACAGAGGGGTCACTAACAGGAACTCTTGAAGACCTGCATTTGACAACTGTCAACAGTCACATTGGCTAAAAGTAATAAGTGCCTTGAACTTCGGCATACCAGCAGGGACCAGTGTTTGCACACTGGATGGTGGCCACAGAGGCTGGCTTCCYAAGCAGGTGGCACGGCACCAAGTTTCCTCCCCAGATTTCTTTCTGGGGTTTCATTATTAAAGAAATAAGCCAGTAATTTACAAAGAAGGTGAGTGTGGAAACAAGTGTAGGGAGAAAAATAACTGAAAGAAGAAATTGCCAATGCTTTGACAGGTCAGCCCAGAAAACATGGATTCTTCCAGGTAATATGCAGAGCCTTCTTGCAAAAGATAACATTGTGGCTCAATTACTAAATAGGAACTGTGGTGACTTAAGTAAGAAATATTCCTCCCTAGGCTTGTGTACTTGAGCTTTTGGTTCCCAATTGGTGGAGCTATTTGGGGAGTTTATAGAACATTTAGGAGGAATAGCCTTGCTGGAGGGAATGCATCCCAGAAGGGAGGRCTTTGGTCCCTGGAACCCATGCAGAAAGGTTAGTGGGTCCACAGAATTCACTGGCCAGAAAATCTAGGTAGTCGGTGAGCTCAGAGATCAGAGAGAGAGGAGCCTGCCTCAAAAGATAAAGTGGGGAGAAACAGTGGGAGACATTCAACTTCTGCCCTCCAGATGCACCCCCCACACATGCATGCACACAACACACAGATTCACACACCACACACATACTCACAAACATACATACATACATACAACAACTAAATAAAGAAAAAACTGGTTCAATAGAGAAATCTAATGTCTTCTTGTTACTTTTTAGTGCATTTGGGGGTTGCTTCTGTGTAGGTGTGCGCATGTGCGTGTGTGCATGTGTGTGTGTGTTAACACAGGTGTGTGTTCATGTGTGGGGTGCACATGTCTAGGTACATGTGCATATGTGTGCCTGTGTGTGTGTGTGTGTATGTGAGTGATAAACCCTGAATGTTATTCCTCAGGCACCACCCTCCTTGTTTTGCATGTTTTTTTTTTTTTAAGACAGACCGTACACTTGGCCTGAACGTGATGAGGAGAGAGGCTGGCTGCTGGGCACATTCCAGAGATCTGCCGTCTCGACCTCCTCAGCCTTGGTATGATCGGGGCATGCCACCACGCCCGGACTTTTGACTTGGGTTCTGGGGACCGAGTTCAGGGCCTGATGCGTACACAGCAAGCACTCTACCGACTGAGCCATCTTCCCATCCCTCTGATGTCGTTTCTACATCGAGAACCAGCTGTTGAAACAACAAAGCACACACTTTGATCCACAGTCCCTGGGTCTTTATAAGGCTCTGCCCCTAGAGAGATTCGTGCAACTGCCTTACAAATCTAACAGTGCGAATAAACTTGTTTTTAAAGAAACTGTAAAGATTCTGATGGCTTGCAAGCAATTTATTATGAGTTATTCTAATTTTTTTCTCTATGGTGAACTAAAAGCCAACAGATTTGTAGAATTTTAAAACAACTATAACAAATGTTCCCATTATATACAGGGAACAACAAAGTTTTATAGTGATATACACATACACAAAAATGAGTTTTAAGATGATATGTAAATTATAGGATAATTAAAGAATAATTTATATGCAACTAAAGTGTTGATTGTAACCATAAAAAGCAACACAAACAGTTAACATGATTTCATAGAGAAGTATTTGCTCTCTATAGGTTTTTATATAATAAGGAATTTTTCCAGATTCTCATAGATTTTGTTTGACSATGATAATACATAGCATTATTAGTAAAGTTATCCTCTAAGATGGGATTGTTTTTAATATACCGTTGCTTTACATTATAACCTTAAATCTCATGTATAATACCTGAGTAATGGAGAGTTGGTTTTCCACTAGAATGACAGAAAATGCTACCAAATGGTATGAGCAGAAAGGGAGAAAGGAATTCTACAGAGACACTGTGGTATACATTTCTTTATAAGACTTCATACGCGCTATACAGACCACAAAAGAGGAACAAACTATCGTATTTTGATTGGCCATTTAAACTCTAAAAACAAAAATCATCACCAAATATTTTTATTTCTTCCTTTTGTTTTTAAATGTTTCTATAGCATATATTAATTATTCCTAAGTTTCATTATGACATTATCATATATATATATGATATATATATATCATATATATATATATATCCCCATACTCCTCCCCTACTCCCTACTAGCCCAGGTTCTATTTTCACAACTTCTTTTAAATAATAAATGCTCCTATTTCCATATAACTCATTTATCTTTTAACGTCAGCCTTTATTATGCAATTTTAATAAATTTTGCCATAATACAAAAAAAAAAAGTCTTGCTCTGTGGAAACAAATATCTCCATCCTTTTTCAGACTAACTTGGTACAGCAATACAGACACCTTGAACTTTTTCTAGGATTGTATTTTTTCCTGAGCAGTCGTTTTAACTTTTCAAACAGCAAACTTCCATTCCCCCTCTCAAGCAACCATGCTTTGAGCAATGTCCAAATTTTTTTTTTATTTTCAGATCCTTGAACAGAAATATTTTTAAGTCCTCGTTGCTTATAAAACTTTTCCAGAAAGCAAAATGGCAAGAACAAAACAGAAGAATGCATTCTGAAATAAGCACTGCTTATTTACAATAATGAACTGAACTTTTTAAAATCTAATTTTAGCCAGTAAAACCACACAGCAGAGCAGGATGATGATGCTCACAGAGGAGAATCGTGCTGTTCTGAGATAACATGATCGTGGAGGCAGGAATCAGTCAAGTCCAAGAAATGATGTAAGTCTCACAATTCCTTTACTCCCATCCAGGGAGCTGCAAATCTACTTCCTGTTGTTTTTATAAAATACGCTATTTGGAAGCCCGGAAAAAAAGGTGACGTTATTGAAAATCGGTGCTCAAAGTTAGCTGTGAAATTGCCTGTTGGCGTTCGGGGTCTGGCTCTGTGGTGGATGAAATGTGAGTTGTGAACTTCGGTGCTAAATAATTCCATTGCACAGGCACTAATTTACAGAGCCATGTTTTACGGAAAGCAAATCTAACTAATAAAGTAAATTTGCCCGTGGATAACACTCTCCTTCCCAGGACCTGTCGTAGGTTTGCTCTGCAGATCCTTTCATTTGGGCTGGTAGAATATCAAAAGTCCGCCAGCTCTCCCAGGACCCACTGGTTCTCAGGGAGGTTCCGCCCATCTCTGTGATCCCCTGAGGAACCTTTGCATCTGTGCCCCACGGCATCTTTCAACAAAAGTATCAGGTTTGCCTGTAATTCTGAAGTAAATGTTTTCTTGGTCTGTCACCTTGATTTTATTAAAGGTGTGTGTACAAAACATTAACAAAAGTTGAAAATTTCTCATAGAGGTTTTAAAATGTTCCAAATTTCTAACCACCAATCATTTTTAGCCTTTTGTCAATTGTTTGCACATGGCCCAGATCTCAGATTAATCAGTTAAATGGGATGCTACAGATGTGTTCAAATACTTAGCTTCTTTTTGTAACTGTAACACTTTGATACAGATTGTAGACAATCCAGCTAGATTCAGTTCTCTATTTTACATTTTAAAGAGTACTTTGCCTTGCTTGCTCTGGTGAGTATCAAGGCTTTTCAAATAATATAATTGGAATATTTAAGAAAAAAATTCAGTTGATGTCAGCCTTGGTGGTTTAACAATCTCTTCTTAAAGATTCTATTTCCAGAACCCAGCAGGCTAGAGACTAATTTTATTAAATCTGTATTGACTTTCCAGGCTTCTGCAATAGAGAGGCTATCTGAGACTTGCTTCACAGTTTTGTTATCTTAAATAATATTTGCACGATTTAGAAAAAAAACTGGTCTAAAATTAAAAATTAAAACAATTTGAGGGCCACATGTGCAGTGCATGCACAAATGATATATACACACTGGTGCAAGATTTCAGAACTTAGGCACATGGAACTACTGCCACCAACACCCCCAAGTTTTTCTTAAAGGGAATGTTCCTTGGAGACAGAATTACTTGGCAGAGACCTGCTTCTTAGCTGCACAGTCTGAGCTGCTGAGCTAAGTACAAATTTTAATTAAGTGTCAGGAGCGGCCCAGTCCCGGTGTGAAGCACTCCTGGCCTGCTGATAGGCTGAAGAAGCAAAACAACTGTCTTTTGAGGGGGCTGCCGTGCAGTGGGGCTGAGTTGTGTGTGGTCCCTTCCACGTTTTCTGTCATCCCGTTCGGGAACCGGGTCAGGATCTGTTTCTGTTGGCACTTTCCTCCTGTTGTGAATGGATTCGTACATTTCTCAAATGCTCTGTTGGTCTGAAACACTGCTCATTTGAGTCTGAGGCTGTGATGGACAGTTCTCTACCATCAGCTTCAGCATGGGTGATAAGATTTCTCAAAAAGGAAGAGACAGATAGATATGTTCTCAAAAGCAGAAGAAACAGTACCAGGCCAGTGCTAGCCATAGAGTATTATCTGTTGTCTGCTCTTTCCTCTCCTTTCCTTTCCCTTTCCGCTTCTTTTCTTTTTTCTACAAATGTCCAAGAGTGCTTTATTTCTAGTTGGGGACAGTGATAAGGAAACCATGCCCTGCTGGGTCCACAACTTGAAAACTGAGATGAGACACGCAGTTTTCCAGGGGTCATTTGATTCGCTGAAAGCCAGATAGTAGTTGTAAATGTTCTACAGACGGCTCTCCTTGGAAACTGCTTCTCGCTGTCCATCCTCGGGTAGGGGCATTGCGGGTTTTCATTTCTTCCCTCCTCACACTGAGTCTACAAACCTGCAGCAATGTGGACGGAGTCCCTGCTGTTAGAGAAACTCACATTTGTATGTAAGCACTTCCCGTGTAACATACATCTTACATAGGGTAACTGCTTTTATATTCTATATAGTTCATTGCATGATCAGTCTGTCTCTCAGGACCGGGTCAATCCCACCTACTTGTTGTCCCCATGGTTCTGTGAGGACATTTGCTCATGGACTTGTTTGGTGCACACTAATCTGCACTCAACTGTAACACTGTTCCTCGCTGTTTCAGGAACTAGCAAGGCCGACAAGATACACCAAAGTCCTCAGGGACAGAACACTACATTCAGGAGTTGGTCCTGGTGCCTGTGTGTTCATGTGTATCAGATTTTGCTTTTGTTGAAATCAATCATTCAACCTAACACCTAAAGCTACACAGCCATCGCCTAAACCATTCGCACTGGCCGCATCTGCAAGTATTTTTTTTTCCTTCCAAATTTCAGCCTCGTTAATGAAGACACGACTGTTACCCTGTGACCCTTCAGTTCACCTCGAATCCTGGGAGACCTGCTGCTCCTCTTCCCTAGCCTTCCGTACTGCACCCCATAGCTCCCACCAAGGCTGGGCATCTCTTATCTTAGTCCTCACCATCTCAAGGAAGCCTGCCCCCTCCTTCAGATTCAGGACTGAAAATGAAGCGTAAATCTTACGGGCTAATAAGCCCGGCAGTTACTTCAATAAAATGTTACTTAAAAGTCAATAGGCTGCACATGTTAAAGACATTAGAGCTGTTAACAGGCCGTTGTAAAGTGAGCAGAATCTTTAAGAACCTGTGTGTGATACTGAACCATTCCACTCTCAACCCCCGGCAAGGTTAGCTGGCAGTGAGGCTCTGGCCACCACGGGGCATCAACTATCCCTGCTGTCTCAGGGTCACCAGCCAGCCCGGATCCAGGGCTTGTTTTTATCCTCATAGCTTCAGCTCCCGGAGCTACAAAGGGATGCTCCGAAGTTTTGCCTTAGACTGTCTCTAAAACCTGAATCCTCGCCTCTGCCTGAACAGAAGGAGGCAGGGCACCGAACGAAGCCAATGGAAAAGGCACGAAATAGCCTGCTGGGATCTTCTGGAGACTCTGGGCCAAACCCCAGGCTTGTCAGCAAGGCATACTGCCAGAGACCAAACCGAGGCGGAGGCTGGGGGGCGGGGCGGGGGGGGGGGAAACATAATACAACAGGAAAAAACAACTGGGTGAATCCTCCCGTAGCATCTTGTTCTGCTTTTCCTTGTAGCTAAGCAGGGCATCAGTTTTGTCTAAGGAGGTTTTCTCTAAACTACACGGAAGTGGGATGTTTGTTTTAAACTGTTTCTTTCCAAGATGCCTGATGTAACAGAGACAATCGGGCTTCTTCGAGAGTGGCCCAGCCTGCCTTCCTGCTTCCAGGCTACCTCATGCAACGAGAGTGTAGTCTTCCAGCTGGCGTCAGAAAGATAGGAGGAGACGCACATTTTCTTTGTAGTTTAAGCTGCTCTTAAATTTAGGAAATGTATTAAAGACTTTTTTAAAGCCTGTATTATTAAACTAATGAAAGCTGGTTAGAAAGACTATCACAGCTTTAAGTAAACTTTCCCTAAGAGCAATTCATCTTGTATCTTGATCAACATTTTTTGCTCCCAGATAGAATTTATTCAATGTCAAGCCTGAAAAAAGTCATGCAGTTACAGACACTAATACCACAGGAAGGAGAAACAAGTTAGAGGCCGGGTTAAAGTTGAAAATGATTATAAAATGGTGTAATAATGTATAGAAGTTGCAGTGGCTTCACAGTGACACTGTCGACAGTTTCATATACTCCTTGTCTTCGTAGGCATGTGAGCCTTGGGGCACAAGAGCTACAGCGCTCTGCATTTCTGTCTGTGCACTTGACAGTCTAATAACACTACTTTTCATGTTTTTCTTTGTTTTTTAAAAAAATTTTTTTCTTGGATATTTTATTTATTTACATTTCAACTTGTTGCGGGAAATATTTAAAAAAAAAAAAAAAAAAAAAAAAAAGAACCAGCACGTTTCTGCGCTCGTGCCAGTAACTCTCTGCCCTGGCGGCCTGGTTAGCATGGACCTGTTTTTATCCCATGGAGACTCTCTGGACTGGAGTTCCCAAAACATCTCCACCCAGCTCCACCCAGCTAAGTTCCCACTGGTGGGTCACTACCACACCAGCCCCACGCTTTAAATCCCCCACAGCCTTTGTGGTGCCCATCAGACAAACCCACACTTTGCCGCCACATCTTTCTCCTGAGAATCCAGATTAGTCGCTGCATGAAGGAAAACTTAGTTCAGAAACAATGGTAACTCAATCGCTAGGCGCAACAACTAAGATCCTAACTTGTAAGCCTTATTAAATCTAAATCCCCTGGTGGAGAATCCTGATAGATCCGCCATTGAAAGCAGGAAACACTCGTAATTACATCTTGCCCTCATGCTACTCCCATCCAAAAAGACCTAACTCTCTCCTGCTTCCTCTCTTCCTCCACCCACCCCGGAAGATCCTCCTCCCTCCTACTGGCCCAGTGATTGGCTCCTTTATTCATTAGGGAATTGGTTCACACACACACACACACACACACACACACACACACACACACACAAAATCGCTTGAGTATGACTCACTCTTTGTCTGCAGTCCTCCCGGGAGAACGGAATTAGCTTCAGTGTATAAACAGTACCACTCCTATCCACAACATCAACTGGTATCTCATTTTCTGGTTTCCCCCTCTGCAAACCCCCATCCTGTTCCCTCGCTCCCTGCTTCTATGAGGGTGCTCCCCCACGCACCCACGCACTCCCATCTCATTGCATTAGCATTCCCCTACACTGGGACATTGAGCCTTCACAGGACCAAGGATTTCCCCTCCCGTTGATGCCATTCTCTGTTACATATGTGGCTGGAGCCATGGGTCCCTCCATGTGTATTCTTTGGTTGGTGGCTTAGTCCCTGGGAGCTCTGTGGGTCTGGTTGGTTGATATTGTTGTTCTTCCTGTGGGTTGCAAACCCCTTCAGCTGCTCCAGTCCTTGCCCTAACTCCTCTGTCGGGGTCCCTGTGCTCAGTCTGATGGTTGGCTGTTTGTTAAAGACCTGATTTGTTTTATGGGTAGGAGTGTTGGCTGGCATGTATGCATGTGCACAACTGCTTGCAGTGCCTAAAGAGACCTTAAGGGGGCATCAGATTTCCTAGAACTGGAGTCAAATGACTGTCATGTAGGTGCTGGGAACTGAACCCAAATCTTCTGCAAGAGTAGTCAGTACTCTTCTTACTTGCTGAGCCATTTCTCCAACTTTTCTATGTCTCTCTATCTTCATTACGGTAATTTAAACTATTCCACTAGGTAGTCATATAAAATAGGCATTGTTTCAGCATACACTTAGCTGATCACTTTTTTGGTGGTTCTTTATTTGAAGTACCTATGCAGTTTTTAAGATGTTAGTGATAACCAGGTGAGAGAAACTTATCTAAAATAAGGCATCTACAAAAGACAGCTGTAGCCGTGGAAATTGGTCCTCTTAACCATCATAAGTTCTGGGGTATGGAGGAAACAGATTTGGGGTTGCAATAATTCAGAAGAAGAGCAGTTACAAATGATAACACAATATTAAGACAGACAGACAGACAGAATAAAGGATAGAACAGGAAGAGAATCCCAAAGCTCCCCAGTGATAAATAAGTTTAACAAAACAGTGAAACTAATATGATCAAAGAGCCTCAGCATCCAAAGTCAAGAACAGGACCAGATTTAGCCTTGGGTTAAAGACGAGGGTTACCCTGGAAACGTATCATGTAGACCTACTCTCTGCAATGACTGAGTGAGGCTCCCCTGACACTTTCAAGAAGAAAAAGCTACAGCATCGGCTCCACATGAGCATTTAGCTAGTTACTTCATTGTTTTAGAATTTGCTCCCTGAGTCTGCTTCTATCTGCAGCACAGAGTGCAGCCAAGGGCAACATTTTTCATACTTTTAGCTCCCCTCAACTATCACACAAGGGTTAGAGCTCAGAGCTGTCCCCTGGCTCATTGTGTGGGCTAATGAGGGGTTGTAAAGCATGATATATGTATAATGTGTGGTGTGAAATATTTAACACCTCTCTTGAGAAAGAAAATCCTAATTGTCCACCTGGAACGGTCTCCCTCGCCAATTAATTCCAGTTTGGGAGATTGACATAGAGGGTCCCACCTAATCTAACACATACCTACAAAGGGCTTAGACAGGTGAGGAAGTAAAAACCCCTGCCTAAAAAAAAATCACAAGACCCTTCGGAGGAATTACTGCCAGTAAAAAACCAGCTAACTTGCCCCTGTGCATTATAGGTAATATTTTTATTTAAAAAAGTTTCCTTTTGCTCAGGCTGCCTGGCAAGAACATGTAGAAAGTAATGAGTAGCTACTGAAGCTAACCAGGGACATTTTTTTCTGTCTAGGGAATTTTCATTATGTTCAACATTTGGAAATTTCAACTAAAGATAATTGCAGGTAAGTGTCTGCCCACAGATGTATTCAGTTTCCCATTGTATTGTCTTAAATGGGCACTTGTACACAAAAGACCTCCTTCCTGAACAGTTCAGTCCTCCAGGGAGCAATTACACAGAATTATTCAGCAGCCAAGTTTGTTTTGTATCACTTGACTGGGTAAGGACAGAGAGAAAGCTGCTCCCTGTGGCACTGAAAGTAACAGATCATTTTTTACCTGAATGTTTAGTGGCTTCATCCATCACACTCTGATAACAAGGCCGCCCACACACAACACAGTTCGTTTGTTTTCACCCCACTCTTAAAAGTTTACCACAAAGAACAACTCCAGCCTCAGCATCAATTTCATATTCCAGTTGACAATACACGGGGCTCTGGTGGTCCTGATGTCCAGCAATGGAGTGGTCTCTACTGCAGGCTGACTTCTCTTACCATTGACCGAGTCCACGTACAAACCACTGTTTGAATATGATACAGTATGTAGGCGTTTACATAGACTAGACTTAAATGAGCTGCAGCAGTTTAAGAACCATAATGACAGTCTTTAAAAGGTACTTTTAAAAATAAAAAATCGCTTTTAATATGTTTTGCATTTGTTCCTTGGAATAATTCATTAGGTAAGTTTAATGATGAGACAACTGATTTACTTTTCAGAAAATGCCCTGTTGATTTCAGTAGGTTTGTTTTTGTTTTTGTTTTGGTTTGTTTGGTTGGTTTTTTCTTGCTTGGTTTTTTTCAAGACAGGGTTTCTTTGTGTATCCCTGGCTGTCCTGGAACTCACTCTGTAGACCAGGCTAGCCTAGAACTCAGAAATCCACCTGCCTCTGCCTCCCAAGTGCTGGGATTAAAGGCGTGCGCCACCACTGCCCCACTTTTTTTTTCTGTTTTTTTTAAATAATTGTTCAATATGGCTGTGCCAAACAGGTATGCATTTAACCTTTAGCTCCTTAGCAGGCCTTGTCTATCTATTTGCAGTTTTGTTTTCTGTTTTTTGAGTTCGGTGTTTATTAAATATGCTGTGGCATGCTTGAGGCAAAGCCCTTTACAAGCATTACAGCTCTAAGCGCAGGTGAAAACCTGTGGGTCAGAGAGGTCTGGTGCCCATTTCCTTCTGAACAGAGCAAGAGCGTTTACGCATGGATAAGGCACAGGGGTTACAACACAGCCCCACTCCCCGCCACACACAAAGATACTGGCCGGAAGAAAGGGAGGCCGAGTCGCCCTCTGACAGTTACCTATAAAACCAAGCATATTGAAAGAGCTAAAGAATGCTCACTAAAGAGAAAGGATTAAGAAAGATTGACTCTCTTCTAGAGCACAGTCAATGAGACTGAGACTTCCTTACAGGGATCGATATGCAAAGGTGTGGCAAATGGGGATCTGGGGATCGGCAGAGCTGATCACATTGGGGACTGTAGAAGGAGAGGATCCCCGGAATATATTCAGGGAAGACCGTGGTGAACATCAGGAAAGGGGCTCCTGCTGCTTCCAGGGTGTGACTCAGCCTCAAGACCAAATGTAGCCATTGTAAACCACGGGGGACCCTAGCACCGGAACAGTTAAAACAAACTCCATATTCCCTGATTTCTTAAAGCTACTTGCTTTAAACATTTGAAGATACAGGTGGACGGCCTTGAAGGAAGGCTGCATTTTCCTTGCAAGTTCCTGGCATTTCAAACATTCGATCACTCCGATGCTTTTCCTGAAATCCCAACTTTCAGGGAAGCACATTGCCCACATAGAGGTGTACACTGTAGAAACAGAGCATTTAACGTGATAACGGGTTTGCGAATCTCTAAGAAAGAAACGGGATCCATGACCACCCCCCCCCCCAGGCTCACTTGACAAATCTTTGCCCAGAGTATGTCACTGGACCAATAGCATTTCAGAAATGCGGCAACCGCAGTGTGACGTTGCCTGTGTTTTCTTTTTATTTTTTTCTCCTGACACTGAGTGCCCTCCGCATCAGGAAGCACACCATGGAGAGAGTTGAGGGATGACAGGACAAGGGTGGTGAGTGGAGAAAGTTAGCAGCCATTTAAGCCGCCTGCCTGTAAAACCTACCAACTGAAGTGCTCCGGCGTTTCTTCACACGGGTCCAGAGAGAATTCATCAATTAGTGCTTGAAAACAGATCTCTGGTGACAGTACCTTGCAAATGCAGTAATCATCAACTCACAACCACGTCCGTAGCATGTGGTGACGGCATGTTGACTCTGATGGTGAACAGTTGTTGCTGTTGATAAGGCTGTGTGAGCTTTAAATCATTAAACGTGCTTGGCTTTGCGGTTTTGAATCTCCTCCCCCCACCCCCACCCCCGCCCTCCGTGGCAGATGTCATGGAGTAAAGTTATATCTTGAATAGGCTCCTGAAACCCAAAGCTAAAAGGGAAAATCATCAAAGGGCACGGAGCTCACAACTGCACCGAGTCAGACGAAGGCCCTGCCTCCCATGAGAGCCGCCTTTGAGAAGTGACGGGATAGGTTAAGTCTACTGTCCCATTTCTTTCCGGTTAAAGGAAAAATTTTTGCCAGCTCAGTTTGCAGTATACTGAAATCCACAGCGAACTGTCAGCCTTAATCAATTTCCCATCCACTTTTATTCATTCTAAACTCAGAGCATCACGGAAAAACTGTTTCTGATGATCAAATACACTCTCAGGAGAGTCTTTACTCTTTAAAATGGTGAGAGCAATTTGAGCATAATTTATAAAAATGGATAATCTTCTGAAAAGTCCACATGTGATGTTGTCTGTCCACTTCCACTTGCCAACACTGTCTCCCAGAAAAAAATTCTTTCCCTCCCCCCTCTCCCAACCCCCCCACCTTCCCCCCACCCCCGCCCCCTGCCTCCAGCAAGAGAAG
>BDUI01000135.1:158164-174246 GCA_002335545.1 Apodemus speciosus
GAAAATATTTGTTAAATAAACCATCTTTTATTTAAATTCCAAGTTAAAAATTCAGTTTTAACTGAGAATTAAATGAACCTATTTAAAATTTAGAAAAAAAACATGTCATATTAAAAGCAACCCTCCGTCTCCGCTGTCACACAAAACACCCACAGACCTCAGGAAACCACCAGGCTCATTCGCCTTGACCTTTGGCCTCTCGCACATTCTAGCATTCAGCTTTCTTCCCTCTGTCCATCTGCTTGAGCCATTAGCAAAGTTCATTTGCAAGGGCTCTCACAAGTGAGCCGGCTGTCATCATCCCATTTAAACTCTGCCTCCAGTTTCCACAGAATCATGTGTTTGCCCACAGGTCTCATTAAACACAGGGAAGGGCTGCAGAGTCATTACAAAAGGGCTCTGGGGGAGCAAACAGCCTTGTCGAAGGGTGGTCCAAAGGCCCTCAGACTAATTTGCTTCCTTACCATTCTCTTTTCAAGCTATTGGGACATTTTCTGAAGAGATATAGGAGAATTGGTCAGGCCAGTCTGCAAAGAGACAACTGAACCATCTTCCCGTTCCAAATCACTCCCTTTAACAGGGTTCTAAAAATATAAAAACATAAAAAGGTTCTTGTATGAGTTTCCATTGCTTGATTTGATTTAGGAAACAAACGAATCCTCACGGTCATGTCTTGATCTCGTCACCAACAGAGCAACAGAGGAAGAAATCCAAGGAAATGGCTGAACGGAAAGTCAGAATCATCAAACCCACTGCTCAGAGGTTAATTGAACTGTCTGTAATAAAGCCCTGAAAAGCAAATGAAATCATGTCCACTTCCGTACCGTGGAAAGGGTTAAAAGACTGGGCTTTCCAAGTGTGCAGGATATGACATTTAAAGGTCCATTCTAAGGGCTAAGGCCAGGAAGCAATTAACACCAGTCAAAGAAGGCAAATTGGAGTGGGGAATCAGGGCGTTTGGGCTTCCATTTTTCATGAGCGCTGTATACATATTTTGGCTGGTCTCCTAAAATACCTTTCATTTCCCCTGCCATCAGCCCAGTGAGACTGAGATCAGACTATAAAATCGGTCACAATGAATATTAACCAAAGCACACTCTGCTAAAGCCAGCCCATCAACAGAATGATCAGACACACAAATCAACTCGAAAGGCTGGGCAGTTTTGCTAGGCCATCCCTGGAATAGCTGTGAGGTTGCATCTGAACCAGATGCAATCTGCTTCTGAGGCAAAACTAGCAAAGGCAAGCCTCAGCTGCCTCTGGAGGACTCTCCGTTCCTGTGTTAGTCACTGAGCCTTGTTATAACTAAACATCGGACACAAATAACCTAAAGGGAGAAAAGGTTCATCTCAGTCCATGGGTTTAGAAGTTTCACCCCATGGCCACTTGGCTTCAGATTTCTGGACCTATGGTGAGGCAAAATGCCATAGTAACAGTAGCATGTGGCAGAGGCTGTGCAACCCAAAGTAGCCGGGAAACAGAAAGAGGGGGTCAGAAAGGCGCCCAGAGCAAGACCTACCCCAAAGAGCACACTGCTCTTGACATGCTTCCTCCAGCAAGTCCGAGCTCCTCCCCTGTCCGTACATCCCCGAACAGCACCTCCAGCTAAGGGCCATGCAGCCAATACAGGAGCCATTTGGGGGCTGGAGGGGCTACCTTTCACGGCTAAACTACAACGGCTCTGCTGAGTCCAGTCCCATTTCTCAGGTCTCTCTGCCTCTCTTCCATAGGCACGCATATATATTTATGGCACGTGGCACGGTCTTCAACCACCAGGTGCTACAAATGAATGTGTCAGAGTTTCCCTGCAGGACTCGGTCTCTCGGGGAAACCTGTTTGTTCCGCGTGTGTTTGATTTAACCTGTTTGTGGTTCCTTGTACTTTCCTGTGTTGCGTTTCTTGACATAGTGTGGGAATCTTCCTCGGGAAATTTCAAGGTTTGTGGGCAGGAGTCTACAATGCTCTGCTTCTTGCCTTTAATCTTCTTGCAGGATTTTCCGTCTCTCCATACTTTTAAATCTCTATAAAGGCGCACATGACATTGGATCGCTCCTGTGGCACAGCAGGCTCCAAAGAAATGACTTCTTGTTCTCATTCATATGCTCTCGCCCACTTTATTCTCCAAAACAGCAGAGAATCTGAGAATCCAGTTGGTGACTTGACTAAAGGGAACATTTTTACCGACTTTTGTGGCACTAGTGGTAAAAAAAAAAATGAATAAGGTCTCCTGCTTTGTTAGGGTTTCTGTTGCTGTGATAAAATATCATGACCACAACCAACTTGGGGCAGGAAAGACCTCATTTTATCTTACACTTCCAGGTTACAATCCATCACAGAGGGGAGTCAGAAGAGTCTAAGTATCTCATACCTTAGGCTCACAGGAAACAATCTCAGGTCAAAGAATCCTCAGCAAAAACAGCACCCAGAATGATGGAAGGCCCAGAAAGGCAGTGGTGGAGAGTGAGGGGCTGAAGACTGACACCCCAAAGCTGCTGGCAGAAGAAGACTCATCTTGGGCTAGGAGTGCACAGGAAGAGAGAATCCCATGATCAGAACTGAGAGACTGGCYGACTGGTGGAGTTTTTCAAATATGATTCTTTTGAAGATGATGTTTCACTATTCAACACAGACTCGGATCTCCCAATCCTCCTGCTCAGTCTCCCAGAATGCTGCCACTACAGGCCTGTACCACCACACCTGGCTTTCTGTTGCACAGTTTAGACTTTTAAGATTGAATGATTTATTATTTTATGTGTATGAGTCTCTGTCTGCATCTGTGTGTGTGTGTGTGTGTGTGTGTGTGTGTGTGTGTGTGCCACGTGTGTGTCTGGCGTCCTCACAAGCCAATTTCTCTGATGATAACAACAGCTCACCGTTTGGCGGGGATACTTCATGGCAGCTTAATTTCTTGTATATTTTAGAAATTTTATGGAGTTATAGTTTCCGATTTCTTGGATCATTTTCAGATCAGCACGGCATGGACTGAATAGCTCACCGCCCTGGTTTGCCTCTCTGGTATTGTAATACAACACTGGCCAAAAGATACAGTCCATCACTGAGAGAAGTCAGGGCAGGCCCTCCAGGCAGGATCCTGGAGGCACGACCTGAAGCAGAGATTGTGGAAGAATGTTGCTTACTGACTTGTTCCCCTCTGGCTCCCTCAACTTTACTATTTTATAAAACACAGGGCAACCTGCTTGGGTGATGTCACCCACAGCGGTCTGGGTCTTCCCTCATGGATCATGAGGAGGCAGAAAAGTGCTTCATTTATGTGCCCACAGGCTAATCCAACAGAAGCAACTCCTCTATTAGGTGTCCCTCTTCCCATGAGACTTTAGTTTGTGTCAAGTTGACAAAAACTAACCAACTGACCCTCCTTAAAACTGAGATGCCAGTTAACCTGGGACCAGTCTTCAAATACAAGCTATTCTGAGCTCTTGGCTAATCACTCTGAGCTCCTTCCTTCCCAATGCCTTCTTTGTAGGCAATAGATACATAATACAGTGAGTTTTAATACTTAGCCTGCATTCTAAATTGCTAGCAGAAGGGTCTGTCAAGATGTCTCCTTGTTGCCAACAGAATCACCAGGATCTTTTTTTGAGAACAGATGATCTTAGTACCTGCATTGTCAGTTACCCACAGTATCCTACATTGCCCCTGGTACCTCACATTGTCAAATGCCCCTGGTACCCTACAATGTCAAATGCCTCTGGTGCCCTGCATTGTCAAATCCCCTGGTACCCTGCACTGTCTGCCATCTTGGGCAGTTCTTGGCACATCTTCAGATGAGAGTGATGAACATGTTGTTACTGCTGTTTTATTGTGGTGATATATTCTATTAGGAATTTCAATAAAGGCCTTATTGTGATAAATAGTTCAAAGTGTGCTGGGATAGAATATTATTTTAAAATAAAGTGTTAGAACTGTAGGAATGTGGAAGAACCATATGATAAGATTTCTAGACCATCTTAGAAATACCCAAGATGAGTCTAGAATATCATTTTGTACCAAAAGAAAGGAATTGCTCAGAGAAGAAAAATGAACCATGATGGGAATGTGCCAAACCTTCCTCAGAGCCCACTCTGAAATGACTTAAGCAAGAAAGTTGCAAAGTAGCACTGAATTATAACCAATGTGTACAATTAACATCTGTGCAGCCAACAGATGCTTGAGAAAATAAATGAAGCAAAAAATTTCTAGATGATTCTAAGTAATTTGCCTCAAGGACATGGAGCAAAAGTCCCCACTCCCTAGCATGACCTACACATACCATCTTCTTTCTGAAGAGTACAATGTCAAAGGCTGAGCAGGGTTTACTTCACAATGAAGATACCTGACAACTACCACTGCACAGGGGGTCAAAACTCAGAGTGACTGTATGCACCTGGATACAATGATATAAGAAGGATTTTAATTCAGTGGCTTTTCTCCCCTAATCCTAATAACCTTATACAGAAAATATGAAATAAATCTCAGACAAGGGCTCTCCTATATCAGAAATGTCAAGGTCATCAGAAGCAAGGAAAGTCTGAAAAACTCACAGACAAGAAGAGCCAACAGAGATGTGTTGACCAGTGTAACATGGTATCCAGACAGAATCCTGAAACAGGAAGGGATATGAGTTAAAGATCAGGAACTTGGAATAAAGTATTGACTTTAATTAATAATAACTAATAATACATCAGTACTGACTCACTAATTACAGAAATGCGCTATACATATGAAAGATGTTACTGCTAGGGGATCTTATCATATATGTTAACTGTATTACTTTATAAGACTCATGTGAATCTACAACTGTTCTGAAATACAATATTAATGATAAAAAAGAAAATCATTTGCCAACTTAGTTACAGATTTGTAGTTACAGAATTTAGATTGAGAATTAATCCAACTTAATAGATTTGAGCTAGTCATTCAAATTAATATTCTTTATCTCATCAGTGGAAATAAATGTGCAGTATTAGATCCTAGTTTACTTTAATTTTCTACAAAATTTAAAAAAAGCCAAAAGAGTTAAAATTAAAAGGAATTTATTTGAAAAGAATTTATTTTCTTTTACATACCTCAGTGTCTTCTGACCTCAGTTGCTGGGCTTGGGGTCCGAGGCAGAGACCAAGAGGAAGGAGAGCAGAGAGGGGAGAGAAGAGTGAAGAAGCTGCCACAGGGTAGGTAGATCGTGAAATCATGACCATGAATGCTGGCCAATTGGAGAGGAGCAGCCCAGGGAAAAACATGGTGAAACAAAATAGCATAGAGAGTTGATATGTGCCCAGATCTAGCACTTTTAAGGCTCATTATAAATGTAAAGGTTTTATGTCTTTTATTTGGGAACTAAATGTTCTAAGGTGGGGTTGAAACCCTCAATTAATATTTACTACAACAGTAAGGGCCTTACTAACGAGGTCACAAAAGACACCTCAACCTCAAGATGTGCTTCTATAGTTGCATATGTGCAAAGTATCAGATTTGTTACATGATACCGATCTCTTACGTGAGGGTTCCATGCCTTTAACTCTTCCACTCATAATATCATCATCCTAGCTTCAACATATGAAGCCTGGGGGCACAGAAACATTCAAGTCACTTGGAGGTAGACTTTTAATGCCAAAGTTTTTTTAAAAAGGAAAATTTCCCAAGATTCTACAACTAAGTGATGAAGTCATGCATGCTTCAGACATAGATAGTGAAATCCCTGCATATGGAGGCACTAATTAAAGTTTCTGCAAATTACCAACTCTGGACTTGGGAAAAGCAAAGCGTCCCTAGGGGCTCATGGGCAATTTGAGTGGATTGCTTTTAGTTTCCCTTCTAGTTCTGATTTTCTTATGTTTTTATCTGAGGTACTATCATTGAATTTCTTGAACTGAACTGAAGAGCAAAACACTTGGAGGCACTGATTGGTGAATCTCCCAGAAACAGCCAAATGAGAAGAAAATAATTATATAAACATAAGCCACTACCCAATACTCCTAAACAAAACTTCCAGTGGCACCCAAAGGACTAAAATAAGGAAGGTTTCTATATTTTTGCCCCATTGTCCTGGAATCAAGATGTTTAGGGAAAGGCTGTTCTTTGTTTTTTTTTAATTGAATATTTTCTTTATTTACATTTCAAATGTTATCCCCTTTCCCAGTTCTGACTTACTCCCCAACTATAGACAGGGGAGCTGACATAGAAACAAAAGAGAAAATGATGTGTCTCGCTTTGAGGCTGGGTAGCCATTCCTGCTGGATATGTGGCTTTAACAAATAAAAGCCTCTTCCTGATTAGTTGAGATGGTATGCTTGGGTATGCAGAAAAGAATGACTGTTCCACCCTAAACTCTCCTCCACCTTGAGAGAACAGATAGAACTCACCATTGACTAAGGCATACACAGCCCCAGTTTCTCCAGTGATTAAGGCATACACATCCCGTTTCTTGATATTACCTAAATATATTTTTACTGTACAGTCATGTTCAGGATGCACCAGGTTCTTATTTAAGAACTTATAAGGTGAACCATGGCCCATATATATGATCCTCCTCCCTGATAGTGGGTCTGCTTCTCCACCATAAAACAGGAGATCAACACTTTATGTGTTGCCACAAAGGCTTCAAGCAGGTCAAAGACCCCAAGTTAGTGTCCTATGTATGTCCCAGGCTCCCATTGCATCCCTGATGGCATTTCTCTTTCTTGTCACGACAGCTCAATACCTAACAAAGATCTTTGAATACTTAAACAAGCTTCACATGTCATGATGAAATACAATCACCTTGTGTTAAGATCTTCAGTTCTTCAAGTGTGTGTCCACTCAGTACATAATTGTGTCTCCCTTGCTTTCAAAAGAATGAAGAGATTTTCTTAACCTCACACACCATGACTCTAGCAACACCTGCCCCACTGTCTCTAACATCTTGTATTGCATATCTACCTATTCATAATTCTGCCAGTATGCTTTTGAGTCTTATCAATTTCCATATTAAACTGCCACCCATTCTTATGTATTCAAGAATTTCATTTAGTTAGGTGAAACGGTGGGAAATAGATGTGAATGGTGGTAAATCCTCCCACTGATACACACACACACACACACACACACACACACACACACACACACTCCAATCTCCAATTTTTTTCTAACTTTGTCTTTGTAGTAAACTTCCTTGAAAAAGTGGTATATAAGCTGGGGAAGGTAATGGCATATTCCTGTAATGCTGTCACTTGAGAGGCAAGGACAGGAGGATTATGAGTTCAAGGCTACCTTGAGCTCCACAGAAGAAGTGTATGAAAAATAACCAGAAAGAAAACTATTCGGTAGTGTTACTCCATTGTCTCTTTCAACCAACTCCAGTCTAGCTTGTTTCTTAATTTAAAACCCCCCATCTGGTCCCATTGGCCTCCTCATCTCTAACCTGAGAGGGCACCTTTCCATTCTTGTCACACACAGTGTAACAGAAACATGGCAGACTAGAGTCTGCCCTCTATTTGCGACACCCACACGCCTTGGAACCAATCCTTTAGAAGATTGCATTTTCTTCTTCCCTCCCTGGTCATCCTGCCTCTGTCCCTCTGAAGGAGGCTCATCTCCCCCTGTACGGAGAGTTCTAGACTTCTGAAACCTCAGATTCATGCCCTTTTCTCCCAGGATGCAATTCCCCCTTAAGCCATATTGCCCACGCTGTGGCTTGATTTCTGACTAAGGAATATAGATGGAAGCTGCAAATTTATTTCTCAAATGGGTGCATCTGATCAGAGGTCCTGTCTCGTATATCAGAGTGCTTGGCATGTCTTCTCAGACACTGGGAAAGCCAAACAGAATTTATGATCTGGAAGCCCCAAGCTTCCTCCTTACACACATTATTCCCTTTCCCAGTGAATTACATGAGTGCCCACYCATTCAATTACTTACTTCAGAACCAGGGAGTCATCTTGGACACCTTCCAAATTTCACCTGTGTTGTCATTAAGTCCTGTCTACCATCATTTCTTGAAACTTTATGACATTTGCCAGCTTTGCCTCTTCTTAAAACTCTTTCCCACCTTCTTCATCTCTGGGATATTTCAGTAGTCATTGAATATATCCTCTGTTAGATTATTATTATTATTATTATTATTATTATTATTATTATTATTCATTATGTATACGGGTATTTTTGCCTGCATGTATACCTATGTACCATGTACATGCCTAGTGCCCACAGAGACCAAAAGAGGGCATTGTATCGTCAGAACTGGAGTTACAGCTGGTTGTGAGCTACCATGTGAGTGCCGGGAATCACATTCATGGCCTCTAGAAGAGCAGCAGCCAGCGTTCTTAACCACTGGGCCATCTCTTCAGTCCTGTATTTATCCTCTTGAGTCTTCTTTGTTTAGTAAGTTTTTCAGAATCAGATCTTGTTTGCTACCTCATTTATTAAGGCCTTCATCCTAGTGGCTTAATCATGCTCTTTCCCACAGTAAAAACTCTTTCATTGGCCATGGTCTCCTTGTCTTCATTGCTCCAGACCTGGTAACCAAATTGTACTACCTGTTTCTCAGTCTCTCTCTCTCTCTCTCTCTCTCTCTCTCTCTCTCTCTCTCTCTCTCTCTCTGTGTGTGTGTGTGTGTGTGTGTTTGTGTGTGTGTGTCTGTCTGTCTGTCTGTCTGTCTATCTGTCTGTGTTTTTGTTTGTTTTTAATTCACGTTCCACATGTAAATGAGACCCAGCTCTACTCACCCTTCTGCTACTGGCTTACTTCATTTGGTATAACATAGTCCAGGCTCACCGACACTCTTGCAAATGGCAAAGCATCTTTCTTATCTATGGCTGAATAGTATTGCATTGCACATGCACAGCACATCTTCTGTGGCTATTCATTTATTAGATCCGTTATCATCTCGCAGCAGTCACAAAATCATCTCTTTTGTTAAGAGACAAAAATTTCAAACTACAGCAAAAAAGTAGGTGAGGTACACATTTGTCCCTTGTTCATATTTCCTATATATTTCCCTTATTTCTGTTCTATTTATCCTTAATTTCAAAATATTAGTTCCTGGGTTTTTCTGTCATTAACCAAGGAGGTGAAGTTGTCTCTCTAAATTCTCCTTCCATGTAACACTTATAAGTGTTCAAATATTTGACATCTTAGAGTGGTAAGTTTAAGTTCATTTATCTTATTTTACTTTTTATGTGTGTACCTGAATGTATGCACATGTATTTTGTGCATACAGAAGCCTGCAGAAGTCAAAAGAGGCATTGGATCCCCTAGAAATAGTTCAAAGCTGCTACATGGATGCTGGGAACTGAACTTGTATCCTCATCAGTGTCAGTAAGTGTTCCTAACCACTGTGTCATCTCCCCAGCCCCCAGGATAGTAACATCAAAAGTTAAAAAAGTTATTAACAAATTAGACTGTGATTGTCTCTGATCTCTGGAACCATATCAATCACCACCGTGGATGATTGGTATATAATAAGAAGAACCAGGAAAGTCACTAGAATATAGATATAGATATAGATATAGATATAGATATAGATATAGATATAGATATAGATATAGATATAGATATAGATATAGATATAGATATGACACCACTTTAGAATGATGAAGAGAAAAACAGTTTGAGCTGAAGACAAAGGTGTTAACACAGCCATGTCAATGTATAGGTGTATAAATACTCTTACATATGTTGGGGCTATGCTGAGGTTGGAAAATATCTTAAGTCACAACCATATTGAATCTAGCTTCTCTCCTGACCATGTTGGCTTAGCAAGAACTTGCACTGTGGAGTGTGCGCTATTTGCCCTCTGATCACAGGGCAGACTAGAACCATTGTTCTGCTTCCCCCATAGCGCTGCATCAAGAGGCTCGTATTGCTTGGCAGCAGCCTGGGAAAGAACTATAAACTGAACCACCATGCATCAAAGATCAGGCACCATTCAAGAGCAAAAGATCAAACCGTTTCCCCAGCTAAGCTAGACACACAACATGTCAGGTTTGAAAAGACTCTCCTGTCACAGATTTCCAGGAGAAATCATGTGGCACGGTGCTAACAGCCTCCAGCAGCTAACGCCTAAAATATGTGCTCCTGCTATGCCAGGCCTCTTGTTAAGTTCTGCGCAGGTGCAGCAGGCTCTCCATGGGGAAGACTGCGAAACCTGGGTTAAATAACTCCTATGAGATCAGACTGTTCTAATTGAAAGAACTGTGGCATGAGCACAAAGTCATCTTTTGACAGTATTTACTGAAGACCTACTATGCACCAAGGCTTTACCAGGAATGGGAGTATCTAGAGGTGAGGAGGACAAACACAATTCTCCTGTTTTCACGTGATTTTTATTCCAATAAAGGGAAATTAGCATATATGTGTGTATGTATGAAAATAGAAATATGTATAATATATGTAATTATCTCAGTAAATACATAAAATCTATGTGTATCAGTTCTGAGGCAGAGCCAGGCATGGACATCTGAATGTAGGAAGCAAAGAGAGACACAGCCTTGCTCACCATGAGCATTGCTGATGCATTTAAAGGAACCAAGCCACTGAGGACAGTGACTTTATTGTATCAAACAGTTGTCATAGCTGAAAATAACAAGATTCATTTCAATCATGCCCTGGAAATTGTTAGCAGCAATATTAAAGGTAAAGAAGGAAAAGATGCAGGATGGCCTTAAAAGGGACACTGGTCCCCAAAGTGGCACAGTGAAACCACAGCAGCCTGCTCTGATCATTTGTGCTCCCGCAACCTCCACACCCCCAACCGAGGACCATCCAAGAGATGGGGAGGACCCAGAGGATTCTGGCATACTTTCCTGGCTTGTGAGGATGGAAAACTGATCCAGCCACTGAAGTCAAAGGAAGGAAGGGAATGGGAAGGACTCGAGTGAGAAAGTGAGGAGCTTAACATTTCCCCAGTCTCCTCATTTGGGGAAACCTCCACACTCCACGATGAACTCGTATTTCTTGCCAGTTACAGAGTCTTTACCCTGTCAATCACCATCACCTCAGTTGACTATAAGCCATGTGGATTTCATCAGGACTTCAATTATACACAGACTGTCAAAGAAATGACTGTTCGGGTTTTAAAATAAATACAAGAGATGCTCCTGTTGAGTGTGACCCTGTCACAGGGTGTAAGAAGGGAGATTTGTGCCTTGCTCTGCATGCTTCCATGGTTCAAAGTGACATCATGAGGGCTGGAGAGATGCTGTGGCTATGAGCAAAGGCTGCTCTTACAGAAGTCCCAGTGTTTAGTTCCCAGCACCCAGTATGGGCGACTTACAACTGCTTGTAACTCTAGCATCAGGCGATCTGACGCCCTCTTCTGGCCTCCCTGCAGCATACACATACTCACACACTCACACAAATATATTAAATAAGTGTTTAAGTGACGTTTTACAACTACAGCGACAAGAAACTTTGCAATTAATATGAGCATAATTTTTGGTTGTGATGTTACAGCCATGATGCAAGGCTAGAGGCCACCGCTAACACTGCCCAGCAAGAGGTTCATAATTGGTGTTCACTCAGGCAACTTGGTTTCTAATGAGAACTTCACTTTCATCATAACTAAATTTAAAGTTTTTCTCTGTGTTAAAAGCTGGAATGCTTTCAATCATTATTTCTGCAATATACAAACACATACACACTCACATACACACACACTCACACTCACATACACACATATGCACACACAATGAACAGTAAGTCACCCACAAGCAGCGGTTTATAGGCTATCTGTGAGTCTATATACTTTTGAGGACATAGCCACACCTAGTTTAAATGAAATACTACTCTTACATGTTGTGGCATGTAAATGTATTGTTCATTCACTATCTGTTAGGTACGGTGATAAGAAAAAAAAACAGAATGTTTAAGATCCCTTCCTTTGTAAAGTCTATGGTGGTGGAATATTAAAGTAATAAATTAAATAAATAACCAATACACTAGCCATAAAGTTGCCATAACAAGGAGACCATGATACAAAGTCCTGAGTATAACAGACTCTAGATGACAGTCTGGTGTGAGTTCCTGGAATATAGGTTGTGGTGATTTGAATACGCTTGGCCCATGGGAAGTCCTTGTTGGAATGGGTGTGGTTTTGCTAGAGGAAGTGTGTCACTGTGTAGGCAGGCTCTACAGGTTCCTAGTGTTCAAGTTCCTCCCACTGAGGAAAGGAGCCTCCTCCTGGCTACTTTCAGAAGATAGTCTCTGGCTGCCTTCAGATCAAGATATAGAACTCACAGTCCCTCCAGCACCATGCCTACGTGGCCTGCCATGCTTTCTGCCTTGATGATAATGGATGAACCTGTAAGACCAAAGTAAATGTTGTCCTTATAAGAGTTACCTTGTCGTGGTGTCTTTTCACAGCAACAAAACCCAAACTAAGGCTGAAGTCCTGCAGCACTTAGTACAATTAGTAAAGTTTGGAAACTTTTCGGAACACACTTGCACTCAGAATGAGCACAATTTACTGTGTCTTTTTATACATTTGAGGCAAATCCTTGAAACATTAAGATACTCCAAGAAGAAAATTCATGGATACATTGTAAGTACCCCTCACCTCACCAGGACTGAGACATATTTGTCTTACAGAGAAGTACCTCAGCTCTCCCAGGGATGCCAGAAAGAGTCCCTACTTACATTAGAAATATTTTATTTATATACAATTAAAGTCTGTGTCCAGTGATTTACAGTTCTGTATCTTTATGTAAAGAAAAGCAAGAATAATTTTTTGCAGAATAAAAAACAAAGATATATTATAGAAAAAAGTGAAAAGGAATAAACTTTAATATAAAAAAACTTAACTACAGTAAAAGACCCTGGAAACATTCTGAGTCCTGTGTAGTATCTGTCAATCATTTCCGTGTACTAATGTTACAAACATTTATGAAGAAAATTTCAATAATAGCTAGCAATATAAGACTGTGTGTGTGTGTTTGTGTGTGTGTATAAGAGAGAGGGGGGATGGGGGGAGAGAGAGAGAGAACACCAAGACCAGGAATATGACACAAGAAAAGCAAAATGAAATTTTAAAATAGAGAAGAAAAAAATACCAAACTTATAACTTTACTTAAAACAAGGTCATGTGCGAATAATAAACAAAAATGTGACAAACTGTATCCAGGATCATTCGTCATATTGGACCACAAGTGTTCTGAACAATATTCAAGGAAAGACAAGATGCCTTTGGGATGCATGTGCAGGACCTGGTGGTACTTTGACGTATTAAGTGGGTGTCATGATGTGGGGGAATGAAAACAAGGGCTGAGATGCTTAAATAACAGCAATGCTGCATCAGTGAAGGAGCCCACAGGCAGAGAACAGGTGAAGCCAGGGAACTAGAACCAGCTGGCTCTTTGAACCCAGCTAAGGATAGGATAGTCAACATGAGAGTCTGCAGCTGGAGCTACCTACAGTCAGTCCACAGTGTCGTCTCCTTGGCCAGAAGAGACAAATTCACATCACCTGGGCTAAAGCACTCTGAGTGCCAAACAAGGCCAGAAAAGAACCCTTCCCCATGCCATGTCCTAATGAACATGCCAAATATACAAAGCAGGCAAAGTACATGGATAGCTGTGAGAGAGAAGTGTCCCTTTAATATACGGGCAAACTGGTTGAAGTAATAACAGATTTCTTAATGGAAACCCTAAAGACCGAAAGGGCACGGAACTATGGATTCCAAGCCCTGGGAAAATGTAACTGTCAATCTGGATTACTATATTCAGAACAACTGCTATATAATTAGAGAAAGAAAAACTTCCCGTAATAACAGTAAACTAAAGGAAGTCATGGCCACTGTAGAAGGAGTCCTCCATGCAAAAGAAAGAGCCACGATGTTACAGGAAGTAAGCCATATCAGGACAGGAGTTAATCAAACAAGGAAAACTACAAACTCAGCAAGTAACAGAATCAATGTGGACCTTTAAATAATAAATCTAGTGGTCTCAATTCCCTAGTCAAAAGACACAGACTAACAGATCAGATGGGATCCATCTATTTGCTGACACCAGAAGCACACCTCACTGTCAAAGCAAGACACTATCTCAGTGTCAAAGCATAGGAAAAGTTGTTCCAAGAAAAGTGAACTAGGAGGCAAGCCTCACTGTTTTAGTATCTGACAAAACAGTCTTCAGACCAAAATTAGAAGAGATGCTGTCCGTGCTGATTAAGGAAACAATCCGGGCTGGAGAGATGGCTTGGCGGTTAAGTGTACTGGGCTGATCTTCCAGTGGTCCAGAGTTCAGTTCCCAGCAACCACATGATAATTCACAACCATCTGTAATGTCATCCAATACCCTTTTCTGGAATGTCTGAAGACAGCTACAGTGTACTCATACATATTTAAAAAAAAAAACAGATGGTGGGGAACAACCCATCAAGAAGAAATTACAGTTCTAACTATATACCAAGAGAACACAACATACCTAATTCTATGCACACTACCAGGTTGAAAGATACAAAGTAAATCCAAGATGAGAATACTAGGTGACTTCCATACACTTACCAATACAAAAAGCATCTCAACCAAAAGTAAACAGAGAAACAAATGAGTTAAAATGTATCATAGATCAAATGGACTTAATGTATCTATGGAACATTCCATCTGAACATCACAGAACATTCATTCTTCTCAGCAGCCCATGGAGCTGTTTCTAAAAATGAATCCCATAGTAGGATACAATACAAGTCTTACTCTATAGGAAGGTCAGCAATCTCAACTAACCTGGACCCCTGAGATCTCTCAGACACTGAGCCACCAACCAGGCAGCATACACCAGCTGATATGAGGCCCCCAACACATATACAGCAGAGGACCTCCGGGTGTTAACTTATTGAAAGAAGATACACCTAACCCTTAAGACACTTGAGGCCTCAGGGAGTGAGGAGGACTAGTGGGGTGGAGGTGGGGTATGCTCTTGGAGATGGGTTGGGGGGAGTATGAAATGTGAAATAGTCAGAGGGCAAACCAGGAAGGGGGTAAAGATTGGACTGTTAAAAAAAAAAAAAGATTAAATAAATAAATAAATAAACCCAAACAGAATAAAAAAACAATACAAGTCTTAATAGCTGAGAGGACATTGAAATAATTTCCTGTATTCTACCTGGAATTAAACTAGAAACCGACAGCAAGAGGCACCATAGAGAATACACAACCTCATGGAGATGGAATAACAGGCTATTGAATAATCAATGGGCCAACAGGGAAATCAGGAAGGAAATGTAAAATGTTTTGAAATTGAGTAAGATTGAGGACAAGATGTACTAGAGTACAATGAAAGTAAAGGGAAAAATAACGAAGTCAAGAGCACAACACACCAAAATATATTTGTTATAATAGAGAATTTCATAGCTACATTA
Organism: Apodemus speciosus; assembly: GCA_002335545.1. NCBI lineage: Eukaryota > Metazoa > Chordata > Mammalia > Rodentia > Muridae > Apodemus > Apodemus speciosus. The sequence goes on from BDUI01000135.1 coordinate 173,492, forward strand.
AAAGTCAGAGAAATCCCCAATTGAATATATACTGATAATGTATATTTCAAGGCTTTGATAATGTCTCAAATCCTTGAAAGAACAAGAATAAGACAAACCCCCAAATCAGAATGGAAAAAGTAAAGAACAGGACAGACATAAGGTGGGAGATCATAACCAGAGTGAACTTATGTAAACTGACCACGCAGTCCAGCTGCCTTCTAAACCTTTGGGTTTATACTCATTTATTCGTGTTGCTGTTAATGTTAGTCAGTAGTGCTTCTCTGTGCAATGCGTACTGTTCCATGCAGCACACCACCCAGAAAGCATCTAAACACCCAAACTGCAGGAACAGTTGCATCCTTGGGGATGTGGAATATCTCCCACAGCATTCAGTAGAAGGGGCAAGGAGGGGGTTCATGCTATACATAGCAAGTCTCAATTGCAAGGCTACAAATCGCCTTCTGAAAAAATGCCCTGTGCTCTACTAGTTAGGGGAGAAATGGAATTTTAATATTTACACCACATTTTAAAAATGTCACTAAGGATTTACATTCTACTGGAGGGTGACCTCAGTGCCTGAAAGAGCTCAGTGGTGGTGAGGGGAGAAACCTTTTGTCTTGGTGCATATCTGGAGAGGAATGTTTGATTAAAAAGCTTATTGAAGCTTCTTTTTCCTCACCTCACACCAGTCAGAATGGCTAAGATTAAAAACTCAGGAAACAGCAGGTGTTGGCGAGGATGTGGAGAAAGAGGAACACTCCTACACTGCTGGT